>BKCP01006837.1:124068-200793 GCA_008636005.1 Striga asiatica | reverse complement strand
AGTATGATTTGAGTTATTTTTCACTTTCGAGATAATCAAGTGAAAAATGAGTATAAGCCATATGTATAAGATTTGGGAGAAATAATATGAGTAAGTATTTGATTGAGTAAAAGATCAAGAAAAGTTTGAACCATAACAAGAATATTGAGATTTTATAAGATTTGGATGATTTATCCAAAAGAGTTTAAAATCCGAGTATACGAGCATAGTACTTAGTATATTTGTTTACGTATTTTTATGTAGCTTGAAGAGTTAGCTACTCGAGACCAACACTTACGAATTCAAAGGAGAAAGGTGGGGACCCAGACTGGGTATTACATTGAGTATAATATTGATATCATGTTCGAGGTATGTATACAGTTTAAGTTTATACGCTTGGGATGAGGAGGCATTAATTTGTCTCGAAGATTATATCCTAAGTTCTGATGGAGGCGATATGTGCCTTAGAAATATCCATCAGATTGTGCACAAGTATCCGATAATATATCGGTCAGATTAAGTTACAGTTATTATATATATACCAAAGATCATGATATTGTATTATTATTGATGTTTACTTTAGTATGGGTATTAACGGGGTACAAAAGGACCAGTACTCACCCCCATTATGTTTTTCAGGTAACAGGGTCGGGCCGGAGGTGTGAGCAAATAAAGTGGTGGTGATGGTAGAGTACTCATTTCAAAGGACATTTGTAATAAATGAAATAAGTCTATATAATTATTCACGTTTTTAAGTAATTCCGCTACGCTTATTAATATGTGAACTTGCATTTTAAATAAATTCAGATTTCAAGTTTTTATCATTTCATAAATATGAACATGATATAGTTAAATGCAAGTATATATATATAAAAATCTGTTTTGTTATGTCTAAAATAAATAATTAGACAAAGTTAAAGTTAAACAGATTTTTAGGAAGAAGGAGTTTAAGTAGCATTCCGAGTTATTCGCAAAAAGATTTCGAAAGAGTTATAAGTAATTTCGAAATAAAAGTTGCGAAAAATTTACTCTGATAAGCGGGGTGTTACATGTGGTATCAGAGCCAAAGTAAGTTCTCTGTATACTAAAAGTTTAAGTTTCAGGAAAACCGACCACACCACACTCACACCTCGCCGACTACCAGGTAAGTGTTGTTAAGTTTTATGAAAGTTTTTATATAAGCAAATTACTAAGTCTATGCTCAATAAGATTCGGATATCCAAATTAGAAAAGATACTTAAGCAAAGATTTTAAGACTATCATGTTACTCCCAATAAATTTAGAAGTTATCAAGTTAATAAATAACCTGTATAGAAATAATGGCTTATCTTGAAAATATGATTGTGCTAAAACTTAATAATGGATTAAAAATCCAGATGGCACGAAGAGTGAACCAAGGTCAAAGAGAGATGACATCAGCAGAAGTAGTTGCCCAGTTTCGTGGTTTCAATGCTGAGAAGTTTTCTGGACAAGGAGATCCTCGTCAAGTGGAGGAGTGGATTCAAGGTCTGGAGTCAATCTTTGAGATTACTGAGTGCTCGGAGAAAAATCGTATTCTCTGTGCTCAGTTGCAAATGACTGGGGATGCTCGTCTCTGGTGGAATTCTTACTGGGGCATGCGTCCTAGTGAGAAAGAAAATCTCACTTGGGATAAATTTAAGGAGATGATGAATGATAAGTACTACCCTGACTATTACAAAGCGGAGATGGAACGCCAATTTCTGGCGTTAGTTCAAGGAACTCGTTCAGTAGATGAGTATGAACGAGAATTTACTAGATTGGGATCCTTTGCTCCCTATCTAATGGAGACGGAGGCGAAGAAGGCGAGACGTTTCCGAGATGGCCTGCTACCCTCGATTCGTCACCATGTGGCTGGACACAATATTCATACTTATACTGAAGTTGTGACCAAGGCTAATGAGATCGAAGCTAGTTTCAAGAGAGGAGGTGATCAAGTTGTGATACAGCCAATATCACAAATTCCAGCAGCACCACCAGTGCAAATGATGCCTATTCCACAAGAGAAGGAAGGAAAGAATAAGAGGAAGTGGAAAGGATACAAGAATGATCGTAAGAATAAGCAGAAGCAGCAAGGCGGACAGACTCCAACTTGTACCAAATGTGGAAAGCTCCACAGAGGAGAATGTCTGGCTGGACAAAATGTATGTTACCATTGCCGGAAGCCTGGGCATGGTATGAAGTTTTGTCCAGAAAGGCAGCAGCGGCAGTTTCAGGGTCAACCTCAGCAGCAGAGGGGAGGAGAACCACAAGCTCAGGTCTATGCTATCAATCAAGTTGAAGCTGAGCAGAACCCAGGTACCATGTCTGGGATGATTATTTTAAATGAAATGCCTGTTTTTGCATTATTTGATACTGGAGCAACACATTCATTTGTGTCGAAGAGATGTATAGATGCCATTGGAGTTAAGATTATTAACACTATTGACCCTCTTGAGGTAAGTTTAGCCTCAGGAAGGAAAATAGAGACAAGCTCTAAGGTAGAGAACCTTAGTGTTAATATTGGAGGAAAAATCTTGAGATTAGAGGCTTATGTTATCGAAATGAGGGACTTCGATCTCATACTTGGAATGGATTGGTTAGCGAATTATCGAGCTGATATTCGTTGCCATGAGAAGGAGGTAATTCTTTATCTTCCAGAAGGTAATCAAATTACTTTCTATGGTGCAAAGACAAGAACCCTACCATGTGTAATCTCGATGGCGAAGGCGAGAAAGATTCTTCAAAAGGAGGATTGCCAAGGATATTTGGTGAGCATTGTCGAAGATGATTCGAAAGCACAAACACCTCATGATATTCCAATTGTCCGTGAGTTTGTGGATGTGTTTCCGAATCAATTACCCGGAGGACCACCTAACAGACAAGTGGAGTTCACAATTGACCTTGTTCCAGGAGCAGCACCAGTGTCAAAGGCACCATATCGAATGGCACCGAAGGAGTTGCAGGAGTTGAAGACTCAAATCCAGGAGTTGTTGAAACTTGGTTTCATCAGACCAAGTGTTTCCCCTTGGGGAGCACCGGTACTATTTGTCAAAAAGAAGGACGGATCCATGAGAATGTGTATCGATTATCGGGATCTGAACCGATTAACGATAAAGAACAAGTATCCACTCCCAAGAATAGATGATTTGTTCGATCAGTTGAGAGGAGCTTGCGTATTTTCTAAAATAGATTTACGTTCAGGCTATCATCAACTGAAGATTAAAGAATCTGACGTAGCCAAGACTGCGTTTCGAACAAGATATAGACACTATGAGTTCGTAGTTATGCCATTTGGAGTAAGTAATGCACCAGCGGTGTTCATGGATTTAATGAATCGAGTATTCCATCCGTATTTAGATCAATTTGTCATTGTCTTTATTGATGATATTTTGGTCTATTCCAAGAGTATGGAAGAACATGAGCAACATTTAAGGGTTGTTCTTGGTACCCTTAGACGAGAGAAGTTATATGCCAAGTTCTCTAAGTGTGAGTTTTGGCTAAAGAAAGTGGCGTTTTTAGGCCATATTATCACTGAAAGAGGCATAGAAGTTGATCCCGCGAAGATTGCAGCAGTTCAGAATTGGTCAGTACCTAAGAATGCATCTGAGGGTCGTAGTTTTCTTGGACTAGCAGGTTATTATCGTAGATTTATCGAAGGGTTTTCAAAGATTGCACTCCCTTTGACAAATTTAACGAGAAAATCTGTGAAGTTTGAATGGACCAATCGGTGTGAAGAGAGTTTTCAAAAGCTTAAGAAGAAGCTTACCACGACACCAGTACTAATTATTCCAGATCCCACTAGAAGTTTCACTATCTATAGTGATGCTTCAAAGCAGGGTTTGGGATGTGTACTTATGCAAGATGGTCAAGTTGTTGCATATGCTTCGAGACAATTGAAACCTCATGAACAGAATTATCCAACTCATGATCTAGAATTGGTAGCAGTAGTTCATGCACTCAAGATTTGGAGGCATTATCTCTATGGAGGTCGGTGTGAAATATTCACTGATCACAAGAGTTTGCAATATATTTTCACACAAAAAGAGCTCAACATGCGGCAAAGAAGATGGTTAGAACTGGTGAAAGATTATGATTGCACTATTAAATATCATCCACGAAAAGCTAATGTGGTAGCGGATGCCTTAAGTCGAAAGGTAAAGGGTGAGTTGGCTTGTTGTATAACTCAACAGAAACAACTCATTAAAGAGTTCGCTCAGATGCAAATTGAAGTAGTTAAGTCACTTCCTAAAGAGATTAGAGGGAGTATTAACTCCATGAGAATTCAACCTATGTTGAGAGATAGAATTCGGAAGGAGCAATCTTTTGATCAATTTATATGGAAGATAGAAGAGAAGGTTCATACCGGAGGAATAGAAGGCTTTTACAGAGGTAGAGATGGAGCCTTAGAGTTCAGAGGCAGAATTGTTGTGCCGAAAGTCGAGACCTTGCGAAAGGAGATCTTGACAGAAGCACATAGTGTCCCTTATTTAGCTCACCCTGGAAGCACTAAAATGTATCACGACTTGAAAAAGTCGTTTTGGTGTAAAGGGATGAAGAGAGATGTAGCAGACTTTGTAAAGAAGTGTTTGGTCTGTCAGCAAGTTAAGGCTGAGCACAAGAGTCCATGAGGTCTCTTACAACCACTTGAAATTCCAAAGTGGAAATGGGAAGAAGTTACCATGGATTTTGTTACAGGGCTACCTAAGTCATCTAAGCAGCACGATGCAATTTGGGTAGTAGTGGACAGATTGACGAAAGTCGCACACTTTATGCCTGTAACAATGACCATGTCAATGGACCAGTTAGCCGAAATTTATACTAGTGGAATCATTCGACTCCATGGAGTGCCTGTTACGATCATATCAAATCGAGATCCCAGATTCACTAGCAGATTCTGGGAGAGTTTGCATGAGGCAATGGGCACACAATTGAAGTTTAGTTCGGCTTATCATCTAGAGACAGATGGCCAGTCAGAAAGGACTATTCAGACGCTCGAGGATATGCTCAGAGCTTGCATTTTGGATAGAGGTGCCAAGTGGGAGAAGTGGTTATCATTAGTAGAGTTTGCCTACAATAATAGTTACCACGCATCGATTCAGATGGCTCCCTATGAAGCACTTTATGGCCGTAAGTGTCGTTCGCCTCATTATTGGGATGATGTTGGAGAGAGACGAGTCCTTGGTCCAAAGTTGATCGAGGAGACAGTTGAGCAAGTAGCCTGGATTCGAGAAAGGCTAAAGACTGCTCAGAGTCGTCAAAAGTCGTCAGCCGATAAGCACAGAAGGGAGATGCAGTTTGAAGTTGGAGATAAAGTATTCTTGAAAGTTCGACCAATGCAAGGTGTCGTTCGTTTCAGGAAGAGAGGCAAGTTGCATACTCGTTATATAGGTCCATTTGAAGTTCTGGAGCGAGTTGGAGAAGTATCCTATCGTTTAGCTTTACCTCCTGAATTGTCAAGTGTGCATAATGTTTTTCATGTATCGATGTTACGTGCATACGTGTGTGATCCAGAGCATGTGCTTCAGCACAATGAGATTCAGATTCAGCCTGATTTAACTTATGAGGAGCAGCCAGTAGCAGTTTTGGACCGAAAGGTTCATCGGCTCAGGAATCGAGATATTCCCCTCGTTCGTATTAGATGGAATCGCCACGGAGAGTCAAATGCCACTTGAGAACGGGAGGCTGATATTAGAGCTCGATTTCCAGATTTTGAGTTCTGATATGTACTCAGAAGGTATGTATCTAAGTTTTAATATTTCCGAGGGCGGAAATAGTTTAAGAGGGGTAGATTGTAATATCCCATTCAGTAATTCATAAAAGTAATTATTTCAGTTCTAAGTTAGAACTATTTTACTTTTATTAATAATGATCGTTTATATTTTCAAGCCTTAATAAATCTCTTAGAATTTTATTTTTCAGTTGACTCGACATTAAAGTTAAATCAGAATCGTTTTTCATTAAATGGAGTTAGTCGAGTAAATGTTATAAATTGCCTAAGTATTTTATGTGACTTATATGATTGGATTGATAAGTAATAAGGATTAAGTAGAAGTTATTTGGACAAGAAGGTCTATTAAGAGTATATTCGAAATTATATTCGCAAGTTTCGAGTTTTTTCGATGTTCGGTTGTAGTCGATAATTAAGTCCGATTTCGTTTCTGAAAAATTTATTTTCTTGTATTTTTTTTACAAGTTTCAAGATCATTAATAAGAGTTAAAAATTTTCAGCATAAAAAGGAAAAAGACCAAAAGCAAAAGATGGAAATCTGAAATTTTTAGAATTTTCGATTTTTCGGTAACCGTTCGTTTTAAGTCAGAATTCGGTTCTGTAAATTAGAATTTTTTCATTAAGTCACGAATTTTATCATGGAAATCAGATTAGGATCACATGATGGGCCTTTCTAAGCATTGACTATAGATTTGAGAAGTTTACAAGTTATGATTTTTATTCTTTATCTTTATTTATTTTTATAGCCCATTTTTTAGTATTCTTAAGCAATAAATGAGCCATTTAAGACTAAATTCGAGCCATAATGGAGGATTGGTCAAATGGAGGAGTTTGTCTTGATATATACAAGGTGAATCATGCATTACAAGTACTTTTCAAAGCTTACTCAACTTTGTGCATGATTTTAGAAAAACATTAATGGCAAGGGCCCTAATGAGTTTATTATGATGAAGTATTGATGTGAAGAAGGTGATATTGTCTCCTTTGCTACCCTATATAAAGCATAGACTCGAAATTCACACAAAAATAAGCAAAGTCTTAGCTATAAAGTGAGGAAGAAAAATCAAGAGAAATCTTGACGAAGATAAGTTGAAATCAACTTCCGAAGTTTCATTTTCAAAATTCTTGAAGAAGGTTAGATGCTACTTTTTTATTATATGTTATAGTAAGTGAATATTGATGTATTTTCATGCCATATATATATATATATATATTCAATTTTTAAAGAAATTTTAAGCATGAAAATAAAATGATAAGTTGTTTCCAGCACAATCACATGTTATATATGTACTGTTTTGATTTGAATTTGAGCATGATATGCATAACCTGGTATGTTAAGCTTATTATGGATATTTCTTGTGTAAGTGCTGAGTATATAGGTGAAAGAATTATGTCATTTGGCATAGTATAGCTTGAGTTATAAATTTTTGAAGTTAAGCATGCAAGTTGAATTTTATGTTCTTTATTTCAGCTGTGACTTTAAAATTTTAATAACTCGATATATACGCATGATAAAATTATGAAATTTTTACGACATGCTTATATATGGGTTAAGAACATGACTGCCAAATTTCATGATTTTATGTTGAGAAATGAGCGAGTTAAAATATTTATATGGCATACATGTCAAGATGATTTTATATGCAAGAGTATTTAGTACATGGTTAAGTTTTAAAATGGAATTTTTAGAAAAAAATTCTTATATGAGTAATGAGCAATTTGACCAAGTTTTAGTTTAATATGTTGAGTATACAATTTTATAAAGATTGTTGTAAATCTCACATATTAATATTATGATGAAAAGTTTAGTATGATTTGAGTTATTTTTCACTTTCGAGATAATCAAGTGAAAAATGAGTATAAGCCATATGTATAAGATTTGGGAGAAATAATATGAGTAAGTATTTGATTGAGTAAAAGATCAAGAAAAGTTTGAACCATAACAAGAATATTGAGATTTTATAAGATTTGGATGATTTATCCGAAAGAGTTGAAAATCCGAGTATACGAGCATAGTACTTAGTATATTTGTTTACGTATTTTTATGTAGCTTGAAGAGTTAGCTACTCGAGACCAACACTTACGATTTCAAAGGAGAAAGGTGGGGACCCAGACTGGGTATTACATTGAGTATAATATTGATATCATGTTCGAGGTATGTATACAGTTTAAGTTTATACGCTTGGGATGAGGAGGCATTAATTTGTCTCGAAGATTATATCCTAAGTTCTGATGGAGGCGATACGTGCCTTAGAAATATCCATCAGATTGTGCACAAGTATCCGATAATATATTGGTCAGATTAAGTTACAGTTATTATATATATACCAAAGATCATGATATTGTATTATTATTGATGTTTACTTTAGTATGGGTATTAACGGGGTACAAAAGGACCAGTACTCACCCCCATTATGTTTTTCAGGTAACAGGGTCGGGCCGGAGGTGTGAGCAAATAAAGTGGTGGTGATGGTAGAGTACTCATTTCAAAGGACATTTGTAATAAATGAAATAAGTCTGTATAATAATTCACGTTTTTAAGTAATTCCGCTACGCTTATTAATATGTGAACTTGCATTTTAAATAAATTCAGATTTCAAGTTTTTATCATTTCATAAATATGAACATGATATAGTTAAATGCAAGTACATATATATAAAAATCTGTTTTGTTATGTCTAAAATAAATAATTAGACAAAGTTAAAGTTAAACAGATTTTTAGGAAGAAGGAGTTTAAGTAGCATTCCGAGTTATTCGCAAAAAGATTTCGAAAGATTTATAAGTAATTTCGAAATAAAAGTTGCGAAAAATTTACTCTGATAAGCGGGGTGTTACACAATCCTTGCCAAGAATCAGGTCGAAGTCATTCATGTCAATAAAAAACGCGTCTACGACTAGAGTTCTGCCTCCGATATCGATGCTAAGGTTCTTGGCCAGGGAATTCGTAACTATCTTCCTCCCCGATGCGAGGCTGATCTCAACGGGGTCCACAGTACTCACTCCCTGGACACCTAAGGCTGATAAACACTTGGTCGAGACGAACGAATGCGTCGCCCCGGTATCGAATAGAACAAAGACTGGAGTATTAAGTAAGGATAGCATGCCAGACATGGTACCTGGCTGCTCTGCAGCCTGATCCTGGTCGAGTGCGTAAATATGCACGGGTGCTCCACGCTGCTGCTGCTGCCCTGGGGGTGTCTGGGCTGGCTGTCTCAGTGCGGGCTGTCTCTGGGCAGGCTGTCTCTGTGCTGGCTGTCTCTGAGCTGGCTGGGGCTGTGGACGGTCTTGGCAGTTCATGATCAGGTGTCCTGGGCGGCGGCAGTGATAGCATATGTTCTACCCGCCAGGCACTCCCCTCCGCAGGTAGCGCAAGCCGGTACATCCTGTCGGGCTGGTTGGCCCGCCTGAGCTGGGCCCCTCTGTCCACGGTTCTTCTTATCCTTGCGATCATCCCACTTCCTCTTGTTCTTGCCCTGAGCTGGCTGGGCAGGCGGAATGGCAACTGGTTGTCTGGCTGGCGGCTGTCTCTCGGCGTCTCTCTGCATGTACGCCTCGATCTGTTGAGCTTTCTCGACAGTATCCGCGTAGTCAAGGTAACCATGGCTGGCTACCAGCAGTCAGATGTTACTCCTCAACCCATCCAGAAACTGGGTCGCCCTCTTCTCCTCGGTGTCCACCAGATGTGGCGCAAAGACACTCTTACGAGCGAACTCCCGCTCGTACTCATCAACGGATCTGTCTCCCTGTCGAAGGGCACTGAACTCTCAGGCCATCCTCTGACGTACATGGCGAGGATAGAACTTATCCTCCAGGAGTGTCTTAAGCTGGGCCCACGACAGAGCCTCTCTCTCGTCCTCGGTACGGAGGCTCCAATAGCCATCCCACCACTCACCTACGGTGCCCTCAATCTGCAGCTCTGCGCACGCAATCTTATGCTCCTCCGCTATCCCCATCACCCGAAAGATCCTCTCCATCTTACGGGTCCACTCGCCCACTGCTAGCGGGCCTCCCTCCCGATCGAAAACGGGTGGGCTATAAGTACGAAAACGACCAACTGCAACGGCCTGATCGGACTCTGCTCGAGCCTGGGGATCTCGGCGGGGCGGCATTCTGAAATTCTGGAAACGCTTGAATTGATTAGTATAGCCAATTAAGAAATAGCCATACTATACTCGGAATAATAAAGAAATAATATCCGAAAACACCTAGCTTGGCTAGAGTTCCGGTATACTTAAACTGCTATGTTCTGGCTCATACTGGAGTTCTGACTTAGTCTAGAGTCCTTGGACTTGGCTGTTCTAGAGTTCTGTCTAGAGTTCTCGTCTTAACTTATCTTTCTAGGGTTCTTCCTCTAGAGTTCTTTCTTTTCTTATAGGAGGATAGTTATCTAGGCCCCATACTTGAACTGAATTTTGCATTTGCAAAACTTAAACTGGGTCATGAGACTTACCTCGGAGTCGGTGTGGGATGAGCGTGGCGTGGTCATGCTTTTTCTAAACTTTGAAAGTATACAGAAACACACTCTGCGCTCTGATACCAGCTTCTGTGGCACCCCGCCTTACTAGCTTTGAAAAATCAGAGTAAAATTTTTGTTTTTATTTTCGAAAGGTGGTGCGAGCTTGGTTTTCAAAAACTTTACTCAACTTGCTCACAGACATAAATAAAACATGCAACCAAACTATCCGCTACGGATAATGGAATTAAACATGCAATGTCTGAACTGTCTCGCACAGTCTAAGTATGCTAGCGGAAGCATATCCGAAATACAACATACATGCATACATATCTGAAAATACATGATCATAAATACAAGGACATAAAATGTGCGTAAAAATGTCCTCGACTGTCATGACCACGCTTTGCCACTCATAGCTCACCCGGCACGCTCGACTCCGTCTCCTGAAAAACACAATGGGGGCATGAGCAAACCACTATGCTCCGCAAAAACCAGTACGGAATAAGACATCATGTATAATTACGTATCATGAACATAAATATATAAGAGCTGAACTGTAAACTTTTCTTTCTTTCTTTACTGTGGTCAAAAGACCCTCGGCCTCGGCCGCTCGTGTGCACACCCCGATGGGATATTAAGGCCCTCGGCCTCCACCGGTACCAGGTAAAACTCGAAAGGCCCTTAGGTCGGCCAATCGCCTGGAAAAACTAACTGTCTCTAACATACCTCTGCCATGGTACAAATATTATATATAATGTGGAATCCAGTACATAACCCCCACCTAGAAACTTGGAATCCGATGCAGGTGCTGATGCTGGAGTAGCTGTCGGAGGCTCGACTCTCCTTAGGCTACATTAATATTTAATCAAAATAATGTTAAGTATCATGCTTAGAATAACTAATTATATGATAAAATGCTCGGACTTATTTACGCGATTAAACTGGACTGGACTGGCTCGGAAAAATTTCTAAGATTCCGAAAATAGACTCGGACCGGAAATCACAAATCAAAACAGACTCGAACCGCAGGTCGAACCGGCTGGTTCGCTGACTGGCCGGACCGCCGGCTCGGCTNCTTGACAGGGCTCAAGTATCACAAGAGGCCACCATCGAAGCCGACTTCATACCTTGAAGCTACGCAATACATCACGCTACTTAGTGAGAGGACGGATCCCACACGACGACGAGGGCGTCGCCAAAATAGGCTGGGGAGAATGTCACGTCCCGCTTCCTTTGACCCGAGAAAGCCCGCGCATGGAAGCAGCGCCCATGCAGGTTCTAGGCACGAGGATGCTTTGAGCAGCACGCCGGGGCACAAGCAGACGCGAGCAGACCCGAGGGGACCCGAGCAGTGCCGCGGGCGCGCAGGAAGAACGCGCACGGAAGCGGGCAGCACGCGCGGATGCGCGGGGCCTGCCCGGTCTTTTGAGGACTTAGACCGTACCATACCTAAGTCTTGTACATAGATGCCTTAGGGAGGATCTAGTTTTGTCTAGGAGCTTCTAGAAGGCCCTAGAATCATGTAGATACTTGTAGTAGGGACTTGAAGGGCCTAGAGCCATGTAGAAGGTTCTAGGACGTGTAGGAGTCTTGTAGAAGGGTCTGGAAGGCACAAGACCCTTGTAAGATCTAGAGGGTTCCTTAAAGGCGGTGGGGCAACAATAAAAAGGGAACACCCCACTCATTTGCACCCCATCCAAGCAACCATCAAGCTCTCTTGTACAAAGTTTGTGTGAATAATAATACAAGTACTTTCCTTTCATTCTCCCTTGCATACCTTTTCCATATTCTCTTGCCAAGCACTTGCACACACCGAGCACGTTCCAGGCACGGTGAGGCTGACTTAGCTAGCTGCGAAGTTCGCACGAGGGGCTAAGGCCGCACGCAACCAAGGTTCGAGGAACAAGGGCGTGACAAGTGGTATCAGAGCCACGCTCGGTACCGTGTAGAGTATGGCAGGAGACAAAGAGTACGAGGCATCCGGGTCTGGGGTAACTGAGGAGCAACCGCGAGGGCGGGAGCATACCACCGCGACCAAGGACAAGAAGTGTCTGGACCAAAGCCGCGCCCGCGCCGAGGTCTCGACCTTGGATCAAGTTGTTGGGGAGATGGGCGAGAAACTCGAGCGGGTCAAGTTCAACTTCCAGACGCTGGAGACGCACGTCTTGGAAGAGATGGAGTCCATGAAGCGCACGATCCAGGAGGGACTGGAGACGCGCACGCCGGCAGAGGACCGCTTGGATCAACTGGAGGACTTTGTCAAGGTCAGCTGGTAGACCTTGTGAAAGGCCTCCAAGCATGCATCGAGGGGATGCGCGAGGACCTTGCAATGTGCAAGCGGATGATCGCTAGTGGAGAGGCTAGTCACCCGATGTCCTCTCCAAGGGTGGAGTACCCGAAGCCGGTCGGGTACAATGGCGCGAGGGACGCCAAGGAAGTGGACAACTTCCTATGGAGTATGCAACAATATTTCGAAGGCAACAGACTCAAGGATGAGTCTACCAAGGTACGGACCGCTACTCTTTACCTTTTCGATAACGCTATGTTATGGTGGCGTAGGAAACACGCCGACATCGAGAGGGGCGTTTGTCGGATTCAGTCATGGGATGACTTCACGAGGAAGCTCAAGAAACAATTTTACCCCGAGAATGTGGTGTACCAAGCCCGCAAAAATCTTAGGGAGTTGAGGCAACGAGGCACGATTAGTGAGTACGTGGAACAATATACAACCTTGATGCTTCTTATCCCAACCTTGACCGAAGAGGACAAGTTGTTTTATTTCATTGACGGTCTACAAATGTGGGCAAAGCAAGAGTTGCAACGTCGGGGCGTGGAAACGGTCGATGAGGCCATCGCCACAGCTGACTCCCTTACCGAGTTTCACCCGCGCGCTCGAGAGGGGTCATCGAGGCACAAAGGGGACTCGGACTAGGAGGAGCACGAGAGCGGACACCATGAAGCCACAGACCAGAGGAGGTCGCCGGCTCGACGCGAAGGCAAGGGGTTAACGCGTCAATCTTACGAGGAAAAGAAGCAAACTTTTATGCCTCAAGTCAAATGCTTTGTGTGCAAGGGGCCACATCGCATGAGGGACTGCCCGATGTTAGGCTTGTTGAGCGCTATCACCGAGGTACAAGCGGACGACCAGGAGGAGGTCCAGAACATAGGGGCGCTTCAACTCAACACTGCCGTGGAAGGCACGTCAAGTGGGGAGGGAGCGCACGAAGGCCGTTTGATGGTCATTGAGGGACGCATCAACGGTAAAATGATCAAGGCCCTAGTGGACACGGGGGTGAATCATAGCTTCATAACCGAGGCCGAAGCTCAACGACTAGGCATCCGTGTCTCAAAGGCAAAGGGGTGGATGAAGTCGAACAACGCAAAGGCCGTACGGGTGACGGGCGTCACCCATGCGGTACGGATTCACTTAGGCACCTGGGAGGGACACGTGAACTTTAAATTTACCACAATGGACGACCGAGACATCATCTTGGGGATGAACTTCTTTGTGGACAATCATATGTTCCCAGTGCCACATTTGAGGACACTCTGTGCGCTACAAGGGAAGAAGCCGCATTGGATACCGGTTGCAGAGTCCGGCTCAGGGAAGTACTTGACAGGGCTCAAGTATCACAAGAGGCCACCATCGAAGCCGACTTCATACCTTGAAGCTACGCAATACATCACGCTACTTAGTGAGAGGACGGATCCCACACGACGACGAGGGCGTCGCCAAAATAGGCTGGGGAGAATGTCACGTCCCGCTTCCTTTGACCCGAGAAAGCCCGCGCATGGAAGCAGCGCCCATGCAGGTTCTAGGCACGAGGATGCTTTGAGCAGCACGCCGGGGCACGAGCAGACGCGAGCAGACCCGAGGGGACCCGAGCAGTGCCGCGTGCGAAGGGCTTAGGCCGTACCATACCTAAGTCTTGTACATAGATGCCTTAGAGAGGATCTATTTTTAGGAGCTTCTAGAAGGCCCTAAAATCATGTAGATACTTGTAGTAGGGACTTGAAGGGCCTAGAGCCATGTAGAAGGTTCTAGGACGTGTAGAAGTCTTGTAGAAGAGTCTGGAAGGCACAAGACCCTTGTAGGATCTAGAGGGTTCTTTAAAGGCGGTGGGGCAACTATAAATAGGGGACACCCCACTCATTTGCACCCCATCCAAGCAACCATCAAGCTCTCTTGTACAAAGTTTGTGTGAATAATAATACAAGTACTTTCCTTTCATTCTCCCTTGCATACCTTTTCCATATTCTCTTGCCAAGCACTTGCACACACCGAGCACGTTCCAGGCACGGTGAGGCTAACTTAGCTAGCTGCGAAGGGCGCACGAGGGGCTAAGGCCGCACGCAACCAAGGTTCGAGGAACAAGGGCGTGACAGCGGGGTCGTATGGCTGACACGATGTGGGCGCTGTCGGACCCGACAGACACTGCTCGGGTCGGCACTGGCCATGGCACGAGGCTCTGGCGCGAGACCTCGTGCACTGGGACTGGCACGGCGTTGCCGGGCACCTTGCGCGTGGGCTGGGCACACTGGGTGCCGTGGCCACGCCTATTGAGGCTCATTCTGCGCGGGGCACGAGCAGCTGGCCTGAGAACTCGCGCACTGGGACTTGGACAGCGCTGTCGGGCGCTGTCGGAGGCTGCGGGTACCCCGCGCACGCTGGCGCGGGCACGGACAGACTCGGGTCGGCACTGCCGCGCTGCATGCGCGGCCAGTGACCAAGGCCGGCCCTTCCCGGACCTCCGGCGACTTTTTCCGGTGACATGCATGACATATGAACTTAGCCTGATAAAATAGGCACAAATATGCTATGAAACACTAGTGGACCCCTGGGTCCACTTGCATGTTCACTCGATAGGGCCTAAATGGCATGTACGAGCACTTGACGTCCGAACCAACATTCATAACTTACAAAACTACTCAGGGCCGAATGTTATACATCACAAATGATTACTATAATGGCTAACACTTAGGTCATATCATGCATGCATGAGGATGGGCCTCGGGTGGCCAAAATAACATATTTTCATGAATGATTTAACCAAGGCAATGAACTCCATTTACATTCAAATTTTGAGACCATCAATGACATGATATTTAAGGGTGATTTAGCTAATAATCTCGACTTTAACATGCTTGCTACAAAAATTCGAAACTTGCATTTAAACACATGCATGGCTTGATTTTTCTTCATGAAAATCGTCAAATATCACAAATAAGCTGTGGTAAAAAGATAGGTTGAGCTAACCTTGCTCAAAAATCGAAAATGGCTAGCTAGGGCCAAAGGTGGGCTAGGCGCGGCTTTGGGACTTAGGATGGACTTAGGTTGCGGTTTGCTCGGGCCAATCAACTCCAAAAGGCTTAGAAAAATCTAAGGAACACTTAGATGCTGCTAAGCCTCGAGAGATTATGGTTGTAGGTGGCCGAACCTTGCTCTTCTCCTTCCCCGGGTCAGCTCGCGCGCGAAATGGCCAAGGTAAGTGTCTCTCAAATTTTCTCTCCAACTCTCACTATATGCTCGGGCTTCAAGTTGTGTAAGAGCTTAGAAGGGACTAAGGAAGGCTCCTTAAGTACTGGTTTGGGGGGAGATAGCTAGGTGACTTTGTGGGGGACAAATGAAGTGAGAATCCCATCTCATGGCATGGAATTTAGGTCCAAGACCTTGGGCATGCATAAGGCCTGACTTTGCATGGTCTTTGAGCTTATTTTAGAGTATAAAAATCATGGTGGAGAGGTCAGGTTAGGTCTGGCACGGGGGTGGGGGATAAGGACAAAGGAATCTTGAATATTTTAATGTAAGGAACATGTCCACTTTAGTTAAGCATAGTTTGACTTTGGCTAATTTTCATTACGGCCATTTTATCTTAAACTGATCCTTATTAAGTCCTAATTACACGCATGTATTGGGTCATGGAGGATTTGGGCCGGAACTTTGCCATTTGGGCTCAAGAAGGTGGGCTGCCAAAGCTGGCGCTGGGCTGGGCGCTGGGCCCTGGGCGCGGGGACGCGGGCTGGGCGCGAGGGCGCAGGCTGGGCTGCGCGGGAATGACTAGGGCCGAGTAAAATGCTTAGGTTAGGCCTCCAACACTACGAAAATATTTAGCAAAGGATGATAAGGCTTGGACCAATGCTTAGGGCTCAGTGAATGTGCGTGGGCGCGGCTAATGGCGCGGGTCTGAGGCTCGGTTAGGGCTCGATTTCTAAATGATCAAAACTTAACTTTGGTATTATTATACACTTAGAAAAATATTCCAAGTATAAAATACCAATACTTGGCTAGCTCAACATTTACTAGAAAATGACTCGGAACCGAACTAGGGTTCGTAGTTGATAATTTCTCGAATCGACTTGCTATTATTTAACAACCCAAATTAATGGATTAATCTTAACTTAAACTTGATATAAAATTATTCAAAGAATAATTTACCATATTTGAGCATTTAACATACAAATTATAACTCGGGAATTTCTGAAAATTACGGATTTCACTTATAGTCGAGCAGTGAAACCGTTCTTACTATTATTTCTGATTTGGGGCGTTACAAACAGGCCTGGGATCAGGTAAAATTCCTTTCTCTTTGAGTTCCGCATTGATAGTTGCCGCCCCGGCCGAGAAAACAGTTTGGTAGCCAGACTTCAGGTCATCTCTATACTTTTTCAGCGCCGTTTTCACCTCAGGTGTAGCGCCCCGTTCTTTTATGGAATATTTGGAATTTTTAATTAATATTATTTTCTTTATTATTATTATTTTTATCATTGTTATTATTATTCTATTTAAATGCCTAATTGTGAAATAAATGTTTAATGTGTATTATTATTATAAATAATGTTTGAAATATTTTTATTATAATAGCCGAATTTTTGTTTTAAAATATCGTGCGAACCGAGCCATTTTATATTGGCTAAATCAATTGATTTATCGAGCCAAAGAGATTAAGCCCGAGAGAACTGTATGCATTGGATCGAACCTACGACTTAAACCTTTCGAACCCTTGACCCATTTAGCATGCGACCCGAACCCGTCTGGCTCGAACCCGCGCGACCCAGCCCATCTCTCTTGTACGCGTGTGATGTCATGAGATTTCTTTTAACCTAGCGTGTATTTCCTCTTGCTCGGTTCTCGCATCGACATCGCAGCTTTTATTTTTCCCTCATCAGATTATTCTTCCCTTCACGATCGCACCTTCATCACCGATCCTCTTTTTCGTTTTCTGTGTTTTTCTCCCGTCAACCATCTCGTCGCCATAACCAGTCCGATGATCACCCCGACTCCCTCAAAATCCGATCATCCTAGTCATCATCCCCGCAGATTTTCGACCAAGCAGATCGCCGCCATCATCGTCGCACAGCAACTCGCGCGATGAATTTCCAGCGGCCCCTCTGTTCGCGATTTCCGACGAGCCTGACCCTCCTGCGAGCAGTCCACGAACCTCCGACGACCCTCTGTTGCCCTCCTCCACGGACTAGCGAGCTCCTCTGCCGGCGAACAGCACTCCGTGATGAGCACCCCGCCTGCAATTTTCGGCGATCTCTCCTTCCATGCAAAGCTGCTCCGGCAACCCTCCGTCCATTCAGCATCTCGACGGGCGACATCCGGCTGAGACCAGCAGCAGCGACGACCCTTCTCTGCTGCTGACCTCCTCTGCGAGTCGAGCAAAGCCGCCGAGCTTCAGCCGCTTGCCGCCGCGAGCTCGCCCTTCTCTTTCGTTCCGTTTTCCGAGTTATCCCGAGAATGGTACCTAGTCGATCTCGTCTCGTTTAAATCGTTTATGTTATTTACGTATATGTTTGATTTACGAGACGTGATTGTTTATGCGATAATGTGTTCGATATGAGCTTTGTGATAATTGTGATTTTATGTGTGTCGTTTAAGTGTTCGAGGACCTCTTCAATTATGAGAAATTGAACGAGACCTCGAAACTCGTGTAAGTCGGTGGATATTGGAACAATGTCGAGCCTTTGGTCTTATGAGAAGGCCTCGGACGAGAATTTTCGTGTTTCGGATTAATTGTCAATATTGTCGAGCTTTATTGTCGCTGTTTTGGTACTTGAATTTTTAAAATTTGCTCGCTGCTCGAAACGACTTAAATTTTTTAGGGTGATATTTTCTGTTCAATACTAGCCTTGTGTAAAAATTTCGTGATTTTTAGAAGCTTGTAGCTATTTTTAATAATTATAATGAAATCTGATCAGAGTAGTGTTAATTGCATAATAAATTCATTCGTGAACCAAATGATCTGAAATTTGAGTATGTCATGCCTCTGTGATGTTTATATGTTGTGTTAATGTTTTAGAATTTTCGGATTCGATTTGATATGGTTAATAAATTATTTATCGAATCTACTGAAAATTGTTTGAATTTTTGTAAATAGGTTGTTTAATGACAACTTCTAAAATTCTACTGCGATGCCTATTTTATGTGTAGAATCATGCTGTTAGAAGATGGGAATTTTTGGAATCTATTTTGATTGGGTTTTGATTTAAATTCTATAAACTGCTGAATATCGTATTAATTTTTAAAAATAGTAGCAGTTAATGTTAAGGGCTGAGATTTTTATACATGGACTTTAGCATGATGTATGTTGTTGTGTTAAATTTGCAAGTTCTGATTCGTTCATTAAGTTCAAGTATAAATTGATGTTCCCGTTTTGTTGATATCTTGTTCGAATTTTATAAAATAGTGTATTTCGAGTTTGAAGCTGAAAATTTGTGGTTTTACATGTTTCTACCGGTTTTCAACTTGCTTTTCGTTTTGTTCTGTGTTGGACTTGGTCAATCCTTAGATGGATTTATGTGAACTTTCATATGTGGTTGGTCGAGTTTAGTGCCGAGTCTAAGTGTTCCAAAGTCCACAGGACTTCACGAACAACTTAGTCGAATCAAGTTGGACTAGGTCTGATTTTTGTTTTCGGTTTGAGTCAAGATATTGATTGTAGGATCTTGACATAATGCAGGTGTTTGAGGAGTCAAGCCTCGACCCACATCTTTTCTGATTTTGCTGTCATCAATCCGAAATTTCCCGGTGGGTTGTTATTCAAAAATTATCTATGCATATGTGTGATTTTAATTGTGATGAAAGTTTGGTGTGATCTATGTATGAAAATGAACATGTAGCCTATCGATGTGAGCTTGATGGCAATCGGTACGGTTGTCCCCGTATGATAAGATACGGTTACCTTGTGAGGTAAATCTCATAAAGACCTATGAGAAGGCCGTGTCATTGATGTGGCACGCGCTCCCATGTTTCACTGATATGGCATGGCTTAGCTTTGATGAGCATAGATGTACATGAGTGAGTCTTTGATGAGACTAGAGTCATTGATGTGACTAGAGATGTGACATGATTTTATTGTTTATGTTCATGCTGCGACCATACCATTTTTATGTTATTCATATGCATAGTGTGAGTACGATATTTAACTGTACTCACTCCCACCTGCTCGTAACTGATGCAGGTTAAGCAGTTGGCGGGTGACGAGACAAGACAGGTGGTGGTTATGTCATTTATTATTGCTTTATAAATTTTGCTTCCGCTTAGTTTATGAACTCATGTTGAAAATTTGGATATTGATTATGTCGTTTTGAATTTGGGAATTATGAATTATCCTTTATGAATTGGAACTTAATGAATGCTAGTGAGGTTTATGATTTAATATTCGAGCATGCTATCTTTTGTTTTAATGTGGTTGCTTTTTCGGATAAAGGCTTTTGGTAAAATTAGTAGCACCCACTAAGTTCTTTTTAATTAAATTAAAGTATGCGAAAATTTACTGTGATTTTTATTAA
This sequence comes from Striga asiatica, assembly GCA_008636005.1. NCBI lineage: Eukaryota > Viridiplantae > Streptophyta > Magnoliopsida > Lamiales > Orobanchaceae > Striga > Striga asiatica. The sequence goes on along the minus strand of BKCP01006837.1, from coordinate 180,835 downwards.
ATAAATTCGATTAAATCCTTCTAAATAAAGTGGGGCGTTACAGTTTGGTATCAGAGCCAGTCTGCGTTTGTGTAGACTGGTTTGCAAGTGATTATGTGTTTAGGTTTTGAATTATGACCACTCGTCTTCGTCACGCCGCGCTGCTCAAGGTATGCGTTTAAATAAGTATTAATGAAAATACTTAAGTTATGAAATGTGAATTTGTGTTTTGCCTAAGTAGTAATAAGACTGCTTAGGATATGAAATGTTGAAATTTGGGGCTCAGGATCTATCCACCTTCATTTTAAATTCGAACTCTAGTGTTTGATGTTGAACTCTAGTGATATAGAGTTAAGTTCGGACTCTGGAGGTTCCTCGCTATGAGGTTCAGTATGTTGTTATCAAGATAAGTTATGCCCATAGCAGTTTTCCTTGCTATGTAATTATATTAAGTTTCTTCAAGGGAAGACCCGATCAATGAGAACCGGGAATGTATTCGGCCTCTTCGGACCTTTGCCAGGTTTCGAAAATTATGAGATGAGTCAATATCTTATAACTCATATCTTATAGGCTGCCATTTTTATGGATGGTCATGGCCTCTGTTCAACCTCAGGTGTGTTATGTGTTTAATGTCTCTTGTGCCTTAGTAAGGGTGAGTTCATGCTAGCTCGAAGCATGGTTAGTTGGATAAGAGATAAGGATTATGTGATTTATTGATTCCCCTTTATGTGATATGATGAGATAAGTGTATTAGGTTGAGAGTCTCGGTTATATCATGATAGGTTTGGTCGGGTTCATGTGATGCATATATGATCTTCGATGATTGAGGTTGATTTATGTATTAATGTGAATTGTTATATATTATCAAACCAAAAGGTGTAATAATTCAAGTGAAAGACATAAGACTTTATTTTTCTATTTTGTTTAATAAGACCGAGTTGGACCTCGGACAACGTGTTTGATGATATATCGAATGTGTAAGTCTTAAAGTATTGATATCGAGACTATGTTGTTGTGTGATCATTTGAGTTGATGAAGGCATGAAAACTCAATTTTTCGAGCTTTAGTTAGGCTCTGTTTTTGTCGAACAAGATGATGTTTCTTGGATAAGTATTCTTCATGAGGTTTGTAGTGCTCTGATTGAAGTTTCTGTGAGTTTTGGAATTTTGTGATGTGGAGTTAAAATGAATTTGTTATGATTTTTCAATGTTCGTCGAGCATGCTGTTTTGATAGACTCGGGCAGAAGGATTTGATTTTAGTTTATGGCTATTTTAGATGATCTTAACGTGCCTGAATGGAAATGTGTTCTTCATGAAAAATGTAGTATATGATTTAAGATGCCCGTAGGAATTGGAATTATGCAATTTGGAGTATTGGTTGATTTTATATGATTTTTCTAAGTTGGATTTATGCCCATGATTTTGAAACAGTGGCTGTGTGTATGCATGAAATATATGCGCTAAATTGATGCCTTTAACGTGATGATATGTAAACATTCTCTTCATGAAATTTGTAGCTTTCCTTGTTTAGTTTCTGCAGGTTTTAGGTTTATATGATTTGGGTTCCAATTGATTTTATATAATTTTTCTAATTGGGATGTACACCCAGTTTTTATGAAACCAAGATTTTGTTTAAGTGTTGAATATGTGCTTTGTTTAGGTGACCTAAACGTGTTCTTATGAGATAGTCTTCTTCATGAACTATGTATATTTTCATGTGTAGATTATATAGGTTTTGAGTTTGTACGAATTGGAGCCGTGTAGCTTGAGTTGTTGCTATTTTACTAAGGTGCTGTATTTTTTTAAAAATTATTCTCTGTCTGTTTTTGCAAACTAAATGTTTGATACTCAAACTTGTTGATAATGTTATAATTTGCCAATAGAGTCTTCAGAGAAGTTGTAGAGGATTAAGTTAGCTATCTTGGAGTTTTTGAATTTCAGTAATATCATGTCTGTAGTTTCAGTTATTGTGCATATACTGAGAACCTGTCAAGCTCTATGTCTTTATTTATCCATTGCACCCATGTTTTAGATGTTTGCTGTATTATGTGCCTTTAAATGACTTTATCTGCCTGAGTGTTCTTCATGAAAGTGGCATGAGTTAGGGATATCTTCCAAGTTGTTTCATCATGATATGATTTGTGGACTGAAAGCTACATGCATTTTTAAATTCACCACGCATGCTGAAAATTGGTGCAAGATCATGTATAAGTTTCCAAATTGAGTGTGAATTTCAAAAATTATTTTTCGTCAATTTTCATGTATATGTGCTCTATGTGACTTAATCTGATTAGAATTATGATGTTAGTTGGAAACACTTGCAAGAAAAGCTTTACGCTAGACCTCGAAGTGTGGAGGCTATAGTTGTATATATGGTCGATCTCGTTTAGGACCGTCTACACGATTAGCTACCTGAGTAAAAGTTGTCGTGACGGCTGACATTGTTAGTCGGAAGGGTCAAGCTAGCTAACCATTCTAATGTTCGGCGATGATCGCCGAGGTTAGGATTTTTTCGGGCAGTGATGCCAATGTTCGATTCCTATAGGAAATTGTAGCTCAACAGTAATGCTTAAACTGTTGTAGTTCTAGAAGTCTTGTAAGGAAACCCCTTGTCCTATCTGAGTATCTAGGAATCTATGAATCGGAAATTGAAATTTCTGGTGTGTACCTTAAACTGAACGCCGAACCTGGATGGGTGTAGCCACGCGAAGTGGTGGCCAAGCCTGCACGCCCGTGCTGAGAGACGTGAGGCCAACCGCAGTGGCTGACCGTTGACTCGCACGAGAGCTACCGCCGCCATCACCAAACGCAGGAACTCCCCAAGCCAGTGTGTACGACCAAACCTTGACCTTGCAGCTGGTCTCCAAATAGGTGCATGCATGCGTCCCAGCGCCCCGCTTATGCAGCGCCAGTGTGTGTCATCTCTCGGGCGACAGTGCAATAAACTTCAAACCGAACCGTTGTATAAAAACCCTAATCAATGACTCTCGATATGTGAGGCTTATCGATTAGTTTTCCTTTGTCTTATGCGAGATTCTCTCGAGATAGCGAGATATAGGTTTCTCATCGTTTTCGGGCAGTGTCCCGAGTCTCGATTGGAGACTATGTATACTACGTATGGATCGAGACATACGAAGAGTGAGAGAGTATTGGTGTTAGATCGTTAGTATGGGAATATCGAGCATCCCTAATCGTGAGACCGATTCTACGATAGGAGATTGTTTTCGAACATCTAGTCGATATTTCCTAAACCGCATTCGAGGTGTTATTCGAGTTGGCAAGGGAAGAGTTGTTGACAACGGTATCAAACAGAGCCGTGTGTTCTGTAGGTATCGGTGTTGAGGATATAGTGTTATTGTAGATTGTTAGCCCGTCCGTATGAGTTTCCGTGGCGGTCTGTTTTATAAGGACGCACGGATCATGTCGTTGTAGTAATCGAGTTTTCTACCGTGACCCGGGCACGAGATGGAAGCTCGATATAACAAGTCAACCCTATATGTTGATTTTGTTGGAGTATGCTATCGAGACACGAAAGGACCGATTAGGGTCTTGTGTATTGATAGATGAGTAGAGTCTGAGAATTCCTTACCATGGGGAGGTACGCTGGTAACGATGGTTATCTAGCAACAACCCTAATGGTACCATGCGAGGTGACTAGTACGGATAGGGTGGAGTATGCCGTTGTTCTGGTTACTGCCACGAGTACTCAGTCCTATTTTTGATTCCAGACCAAGTCGATGATTTAGCCTGACGGTTGACTCAACCACCGGAACTCGCGAGGATGCATGACACGTTCTGCGCCTCTTGATGGAGGAAACGTGTGCGTGATCTCGGAGTACATGTGAGATGTGACGAGCTGAGTGATAGGCAAAACCCTACCTGTTTGGAGGTATCGGTGCCCTATTGGAACAGAGGGTCCATTAGGAAAAGGCCGGGAGGGGTACTTGTCAAGTCCAGCGGGGGGTTGTCAAGGCAAGACGACTTGGGAGAGGGAAGCTGAAGTTCGGAGTAGGTACCCAAATTTCATATGTTGATGTGGCCTCTTCTTATTTTCCGTTAGTATTTGTCGTGGTTTTTTTTTTTCGAATTCCGAGGACGGAATTCTTTGTAAGGTGGGTAGGCTGTAGCGCTCTGTTCGTTTATGGAATATTTGGGATTTTTAATTGATATTATTGTCCTTATTATTATTATTTTTATCATTGTTATTATTATTCTATTTAAATGCCTAATTGTTAATTAAATGTTTAATGTGTATTATTATTATAAATAATGTGTGAAATATATTTTATTATAATAGCCTAATTTTTGTTTTAAAATATCCTGCGAACCGAGCCATTATTGGCTAAATCAACCGATTTATCGAGCCCGAGAGATTAAGCCCGAGAGAACTGTATGCATTAGATCGAACCTACGACTTAAACCTTTCGAACCCTTGGCCCATTTAGCATGCGACCCGAACCCGTCTGGCTCGAACCCGCGCGACCCGGCCCATCTCTCTTTTATGCGTGTGATGTCATGAGATTTCTTTTAACCTAGTGTGTATTTCCTCTCGCTCGGTTCTCTCATCGACTCGCAGCTTTTATTTTTCCCTCATCAGATTTTTATTCCCTTCACGATCACACCTTCATCACCGATCCTCTTTTTCGTTTTCTGTGTTTTTCTCCCGTCAACCAACTCGTCGCCATAATCAGTCCGACGATCGCCCCTACTCCCTCACAATCCGATCATCCTAGTCATCATCCCCGCGGATTTTCGACCAAGCAGATCGCCACCATTGTCGTCGCACAGCAACTCGCGCGAAGAATTTCCGGCGGCCCCTCTGTTCGCGATTTTTGACGAGCCTGACCCTCCTACGAGCAGTCCACAAACCTCCAACGACCCTCTGTTACCCTACTCCATGGAGCAGCGAGCTCCTCTGCCGGCGAACAGCACTCCGCGATGAGCACCCCGCCTGCAATTTCCGGCGATCTCTCCTTCCACGCAAAGCTCCTCCGGCAACCCTCCGTCCATTCAGCGTCTCGACGGGCGACTTCCGGCCAAGACCAACAGCAGCGATGACCCTCCTCCGCCGGTGACCTCCTCCGCGAGTCGAGCAAAGCTGCCGAGCTTCAGCCGCTTGTCGCCGCGAGCTCACCCTTCTCTTTCGTTCCTTTTTTCGAGTTATCCTGAGAACGGTACCTAGTCGATCCCGTCTCGTTTAAATCGTTTATGTTATTTACGTATATGTTTGATTTACGAGACGTGATTATTTATGCGATAATGTGTTCGATATGAGCTATGTGATAATTGTGATTTTATGTGTGTCGTTTAAGTGTTCGAGGACCTCTTCAATTATGAGAAATTGAACGAGACCTCAAAACTCGTGTAACTCGGTGGATATAGGAACATTGTCGAGCCCTTGGTCTTATGAGAAGGCCTCGGACGAGAATTTTCGTGTTTCGGATTAATTGTCAAAATTGTCGAGCTTTATTGTCGTTGTTTTGGTATTTTAATTTTTAAAAATAGCTCGCTGCTCGAAACAACTTAAAATTTTTAGGGTGATGTGCTCTATTCAATAATAGCCTTTTGTAAAAATTTCGTGAATTAGAAGCCTGTAGCTATTTTTAATAATTATAATGAAATCTGATCAGAGTAGTGTTAATTGCATAATAAACTCATTCGTGAACCAAATGAGCTGAAATTCGAGTATGCCATGCCTCTATGATGTTTATATGTTTTGTTAAAGTTTTAGAATTTTCGGACTCGATTTGATATGGTTAATAAATTATTTATCGAATCTGCTGAAAATTGTTTGAATTTTTGTAAATCGGTTGTTTGATGAAAACTTCTGAAATTCTACTGCGATGCCTATTTTATGTGTAGAATCATGCTGTTAAAAGATGGGAATTTTGGGAATCCATTTTGATTGGGTTTTGATTTAAATTCTATAAACTGCTGAATCTCTTATGAATTTTTAAAAATAGTAGCAGTAAATGTTAAGGGCTGAGATTTTTATACATGGACTTTAGCATGATGTATGTTGTTATGTTAAATTAGCAAGTTCTGATTCATTCATTAAGTTCAAATATAAATTGATGTTCCCGTTTTGTTGATATCTTGTTCGAATTTTATAAAATAGTGTATTTCGAGTTTGAAGCTGAAAATTTGTGGTTTTACATGTTTCTGGGAGATGTAATAATTAGTAAAAATTCAGAGCTTGATTCATAGGGTAACCTGATCATTTATTTTTATATGATTAATGATTATTATTTCCAAAATATAATTTTGGTATAAAAACCGGTTTTCAACTTGCTTTTCGTTTTGTTGTGTGTTGGACTTGGTCAATCCTTAGATGGATTTATGTGAACTTCCATATGTGGTTGGTCGAGTTTAGTGCCGAGTCTAAGTGTTCCAAAGTCCACAGGACTTCACGAACAACTTAGTCGAATCAAGTTGGACTAGGTCTGATTTGTGTTTTCCGTTTGAGTCAAGATATTGATTGTAGGATCTTGACATAATGTAGGTGTCTGAGGAGTCAAGCCTCGACCCACATCTTTTCTGATTTTGCTGTCATCAATCTGAAATTTCCAGGTGGATTGTTATTCAAAATATATCTATGCATATGTGTGATTTTAATTGTGATGAAAGTTTGGTGTGATCTATGTATGAAAATGAACATGTAGCCTATCGATGTGAGCTTGATGGTCATCGGTACGGTTGTCCCCGTATGATAAGATGCGGTTACCTTGTGAGGTAAATCTCATAAAGACCTATGAGAAGGCCGTGTCATTGATGTGGCATGCACTCCCATGTTTCACTGATATGGCATGGCTTAGCTTTGATGAGCATAGATATACACAAGTGAGTCTTTGATGAGACTAGAGTCATTGATGTGACTAGAGATGTGACATGATTTTATTGTTTATGTTCATGCTGCGACCATACCATTTTTATGTTATTCATATGCATAGTGTGAGTACGATATTTAACTGTACTCACTCCCACCTGCTCGTAACTGATGCAGGTTAAGCAGTTGGCGGGTGACGAGACAAGACAGGTGGTGGTTATGTCATTTATTATTGCTTTATAAATTTTGCTTCCGCTTAGTTTATGAACTCATGTTGAAAATTTGGATATTGATTATGTCGTTTTGAATTTGGGAATTATGAATTATCCTTTATGAATTGGAACTTAATGAACGCTAGTGAGGTTTATGATTTAATATTCGAGCATGCTATCTTTTGTTTTAATGTGGTTGCTTTTTCGGATAAAGGCTTTTGGTAAAATTAGTTGCACCCATTGAGTTCTTTTTAATTAAATTAAAGTTTGCGAAAATTTACTGTGATTTTTATTAAATAAATTCGATTAAATCCTTCAAAATAAAGTGGGGCGTTACATCAGGAGAGTTGTAATTTTCCCTCGAGGGACCTCCAAATGGGGGCCGCCCCAGTTTTCCGCCAAACGATTTCTTGTTCTTTTTCGAGCCACCAGGTTCGAGTTTAGGCTCCTTCGAGGAAATGCTGAAGTCGGGGACCGACATCGACTCCTCGACGATAATATGTTGTTGTGCTCGGGCAAGAAATTCTTGAAATGTGCTTGGTTTGTTTTGACACAGGGTCCTTCGAAACATGGAATTTGGCTTAACACCGGCAATGGCTAGGACTAAAAGTGTTTCAGGATGGCAAAGTTCCATATTCTGTACTCGTTCATTAAACCGAGCAACATATTCTTTCACACTCTCGTCGTTCCGTTGAGTTATATTTGCAATCAATTCCTTAGGGATAAGACAAACCTGGGCCCCGATAAAATGTGATCGGAAGGCAGACCGGAGCTGTTGCCACTTGCATATGGAATGTGGAGGCAAGGAATGATACCATTTCTGTGCTCGAGGTCCGAGGGTCAAGGAAAACATTCTGCAACGCAGGGCGTCGGTAGCACCATAGAGATCCATCCAGGAAATGTAATGTCCAAGATGGGCATCGGGATCCGAAGTCCCATCATACAATCCGATTTGATGGACTTTCACTTTTCCAAGTATGGGTCCCATTGTAACGCCCCACTTTTTATTTGCCAAAAATCGGAATAAATTTTTCAAATTTATTTCAATATACTTGAGGCGCTACTCATCTTTCAAAACAAACTTCAATACTTATCCATTTCTTTTCAATACCCAATCAATCATCAATATCAATCATCAGTCATCAATAATGCAATAATAAAAAATGCAATATTCAATATTACCCAAACCGAGTTCCAAACAGTATTCATAAGTCTTAAGGAGCATCTCCTTATCATTTTTCAATCATAAAATCCAAAAATTCATAAAAACAATAGTATTCCAAATTCATAAATGCAGAAGCATAAACAATAATAGGGCCAGTCTTATAGACCGACCACCACTCGCTTGACTCCGCCGTCGCACCTGCCTTGCTTAACCTGAATCGTGAATTTCAGGTGGGGATGAGCTCAAGAGGAAAAGTAGTGCTCACCGCTATGCAGTAAACATTATTCACAATAATGAAACTGTAATCGATAATCAATAAGGTACGGTCGCAGCATGTACTCGAATCAATTATTTATCCCATCTCCTATCCCAGAGTCAACCCTCATGTGCACACCTACGCATAGACTACTGCTGATACTCGATTTGAATGCCAAAACCTACGCCTTGGTCTTACAACGATACCCAGCCAGTAGGAGTAATCCACCCCGCCCGGCCAAGACCTACGAATTGCTCTTACAAAGCGGAGATCACCAGCCGTGGCCTACGCCCCGGTCTTACGGCCATACATCACATAATATAAAGGAGACTACCCATCGGGTACGATCTATAGCTACGGGGATAACCATTCGACGGCCGGTACAGCTCACATCGAAGGCTACATGTTCCACATGCATACTTTGATCATACCATAATTAAAACAGTAATAACATTTAAGGCATATAAAATTTTCAAATTAAACCCACCTGGATAAAGCAAGAGGTATAGCCAAACATAGAGTCGAAGAAAATTATGGCACAAGTTCAGCTCGAAGAACCTACAATTATTTATAATAGCCTATCACTGACTATCCAATATAAAATACCACACAAAGCACATATACTTGGTCGAAATCATATCGACTAAGCGACTCGTGGATTGCTTGACCGAGTTAAGTACTATGGAGTGACTAGTTGACCTGGACACAACCCATATACTTCAAATCTTTCACATAAAACATGCCAACATTAAATAAATCCTATCCGAACCTAACCAACCGATAATCGAACATTAAGACTCCAAAATAAAAAAAATTCAGAATCGGGAGTTTGGATCAGCCATTCAACTTGAAACTTTACCACATAATAAGGCAAAAACACATAAGCTCACAAAGTTTCAGCCCTGAATTCATTCGGGAGCATTTTTAAATAATTTTTAAGCAAAACAACGTCAAAACCAGCTTATAATAGTTCGCATAGCATGCTCGGTTTAGAAAAATCATAACTCCCTAAATACAACTCGAAACGACTTCAAATTAAAACTAGCATATCAAGGACAACTCAAAGTACCCTTAACTCTAGGATTTCCACGAAACGTACCACATTACAATCAGTTCGACAATAATTCAAAGGGACGGCAATGACTTTGATATCCAATTTACATAAATATAATATAATTATCACAATTCTCATTCTATAATAATCCTTCAACACATATTAACACATATAATACAAGATATCACGTTAACAAACACGTTCACATATTCGAGCACATAAAATATCACGCAAAATAAACAAGACGGGTCAAGCCTTGTACCGTTCTCGGAATTGAACGAAAACGGAATGAAAGGTCGACAATCTCGAACACGCAACACGTCTCACGAGAGGACAGCAGCCCGACCGAAGGGGGTTGTAATATCCCATTCAGTAATTAATAAAAGTAATTATTTTAGTTCTAAGTTTGAACTAATTACTTTTATTAATAATGCTCGTTCTTAGTTTTGAGCCCAGTTATTAAGTTATTCTGTTAAAAGTTCGACTTTAAGTTGAAAGTATATCGAGCCAGTTCAGTAATTAATTAATTTCGGTCTATTTATTTTTATAAATGGATTTATAAGATGGGATTAATTATTTTCTTTATAAGTCGGAATTAATTATTTTAAGCTAACGAGATAAGAGAAATCAAGAATATTTCGAGAAATTGTCAAAGTCGAGTTTCGATCGACATCAAACAAGTTCGACTTAAGACAAGGCCGAGGCTATTATTGATGATATGTCATCATTTTATACAAAAGTTTTTCCTAAGTTTATTATATAAATATAATGGGCCACTTTCTATCAGCTACAATAGAGTTTTCCTTCAGCATTTTCACGCAAATTTGTTCTTATTTGGTGATAGTTAGTGTGCCATCATTATCAAAGTTTGTTTTATTCATTCAAGTTAACATTTTAAACTCATTTTATTCGAATATGGTGAGCTGCTTAAGCAAATGATTTATGAGACATATTTTCAAGGCCTTATTAATCCCAATCGCACGCCATCATCTTGCTCCAAGAATGCTTAAAATATTAATTTTTCATTTAAGAGTTATCTTGTGTATTTGGTTAAGTGGTGTCATGATTATGAATGGGATTCAAATTTGTTTCCATATTCACGTATCTTGATAATGCATTAATAGAGATGTTTGGTAGATTACAAAGAAAAAATTTTTATTCCCGAATTAGCATGTAATTTTAATGATCTTAGTGTCAATTTATTTATTGATAAAATATACACCATAAGAGACACTAGTTATGCATATCATTAGGTAAAGAAAATGACTCTCAAGTCATCTTACGTGGAGATGTTAGTATATTAATGGAGATGAAATATTTTAAGCATGAAGGGAGAAATCATGAGGTCATACAGAGTAAAGGCGAAATATCTTAGGATTTTAAATTAATTTTGGTATAAATTTTATCACAAATTGGTTGTTTATTTTCACTCTCGGTTCTTTCCTCAAATTTTTCAGACTTTGCAACATGATGACATTCCACCTAATGTCATTTTATGGCCATTGACTAATAATCCTCATTAATGCCTTAAATTAATGAATTGGTTTACATATTATATCTTAACTTTCATTAGTTTTGCACGTTATCAACATTGTCTCCTTTATATGATTATAAATTGGATGAACTTCATTCGTATCAGATCATATAAGAATGTTATTCCTTAGTCTTGTAATAATTCTCGGCTATCAGAAATAAATAAATAAATAAAATTAGACGAGCTTTAATTTTCGGAGAAATAAAGAAGCAACTTTCGATTTTCAAGCAAGAAGTAGGTAAGAAGCCATTTTTGTTTAGCATGTTTTATAGATAATTTAAAGTGCCTTAAAATGTGTTAGAATGTGCTAAAGTTTCAGCCTTTAAGTATTTATAATCATGTCATGAAGTAAGAAGCTATGCTAGATTTCATGCATGATTTTTTTTCGAGTAGTTTGATTTTGAAATTAAGCATGTTATGTATAAACTGGTATGTTAAGCTTATTATGGTTATTTCTGGTGTAAGTGTTGAGCATTTAGGTGAAATAATCATGTCATTTAGTCAAGTATAGCTCGATTAATAAGTTTTTAAAATTTATCATGCAAATCGAAATTTTATGCCTAGTTTAAGCTGCATATTTGAATTCGAATAAGTCAGACTATATGCATGAGAAAAATGTGAAATTTTAATGACATGTCTATCTATATGTTGAGAAGTCTCCTACTAATATTAGAATTTTATGTTGAGAAATGAAGGAGATAAAAATTCTATATAGGACACATGTCAAGTTGATTGTATATGCGAGAGAACTTATGTCACATTCAAGTTTTTAAGGTGAAACTTTTATTAATATTTCTTGAATGACTATTGAACAAGATGACCAAGTTTCACATTGATATTAAGTAGGAAATTTTATAAAATTGTTTGAAGTTATACGTGTAATTAGCATAATTATAGTTTAAGTTTAGAAATTTTGTTGAATGAGCTATTGAAGTGTTATAGAGATGACATTTGAAAAGCAAGTAAAATGAATTTCTATAAGATTTGGATAAGTTAAAAATCCTAAAAATCTTATTGAGTATATGAGCATAGTACTTAGTATATTTGTCTATATTTGATTTTACTTGCAAATACAGTACCAATACAACACTTATTGAGTTACAAACAATTTCAAAGATGAAAAGGTGGGGACCCTGAATGGGTATCACGTTGAGTACGATATTGATGTCATAGTGGATGAGGAGACCATCAGTTGTCTCAAAAGTTATATCCCGAAGTTAAGGTTTATTACGCTTGGGATGAGGTGACATTAATTTGTCTCATAAGATTATATCCTAAGTTCTGGTGGAGGCGAAACGGGCCTTAGAAATATCCATCAGAGTGTGCACACGTATCCGATTAACCATCGGCCAGAGAAATGAAAGTTTAAGTTTAAGTTACCGATCAGATATCGGTTTATGATTATCCATATTCGTTACTCACCCCCATGAGTTTTAGTTTCAGGTAACAGGTTAACGAGGAGGTGTGAGTGGAGCTGTGTTGGTGTGGATCGTGGAAGCAAACGAAGACAAGCTTAATGTGGACATTTAAAACAGTCTGTATAATTAACCACGTTTTTTTAAGTATTCCGCTATGCACATTAATGATTGAACTTGCATTTTATAAGTTTTACCATGTTGAGAAATATAATTATGGTATTTTGAGAAATATAATTATGGTAAATTGAGAAATATAAATATGGTAATTGAGAAATAAAATTATAGTATTTTAAATGCAAGTTTAAAGATAAATCTGTTAGACAAAAGTTTAAAGATAAACAGATTTTTATAAAGACAAGTTAAGTAGCATTCCGAGTTCTTCATAAGTATTTCGAAAGAGTTAAAGTATTTCGAAGTAAAAGTTGCGAAAAAGTTACTCTGATAAGCGGGGTGTTACAGGTGGTATCAGAGCTAAAAGTTTAAATGCTCTGCATACTAAAAAGTTTAAAGTTTCTAAAAGAGAAGTTTTCAGAGAAGTTCAAGTTTTACAAGAAGTTTCAAGAAAACCGACCACACCACGCTCACACCTCGTCAACTACCAGGTAAGTGCTGTTCAAAGTTTTATACAAGTTTTTCAATATATTCAAATTTACTAAGTCTATGCTCGATAAGAAATCAGATGTACAAACTCTAATAATTTGTACATATATGTTCAAGTATTAAAGTGAAATCTAGTTTATCAAGTTAACTAGATCAAGAATATGAACTTGAACATTACAAGTTAAGCCATGAGAATAATATTCAAGTTATGATCATAAAAATTGAAGATGTAAGAATAAGATTCAAGTTATAAAATGATCATAAAGATGAAGATGTAAAGATGAGATTTAAGTTATGATATATATGATCATAAAGATTTAAGAATAAGAATCAAGTTATGATATGATCATAAAAGACTAAAGATATAAGAATGAGATGTAAATTATGATAGGATTATCAAGATTTACAATGAGATTCAAGTTAAGAAATGATTATAAATATTGATGATGAATTTAAGCCAAGAAGTAACGGTATTTCAGTCAACAAGTACGGGAAAAGATCATGGAGGTTTGAAATAAGAACCAAAAAGCCGGATCAGATCCTGTAGGCTTGAAAACTGAACCGTAAGAAGTAAAGTTTCAAGAAATTGTTCAATCTTTATAAATCATAAATTTTGATATCTGATCAGAGGGATATCATGAGATGAGTAGAAGTAAAGTTCAAGATAAAGTTATAAGTTATTAGTACTTGTAGAATAAGAATAAGTCTACAAAGTACTTTTCAGAAATGAATAAAGATTAAGGTATCGACATATAATAGTCATAAACTCGGGGAAATTACGGAAACCTGAAATAAGGGTTATTAAGTCCGAATTACCTGTAGACTTGAAATCGAATCTTAAAAGATATAAGAAATACATTCCAGATACGGAGATAAGTATTTAAGTTCTCGAAAGAATTTTAAAGTTAAGCAAGAGTAATCTGGACATGTAAAAGTTAAAGATATACATGTAAAAGTTAAAAATGGACAAGTGAAAGTTAAAGATAGTCTTTTTAATAAAAGACTAATATATTTCTTTGGAGGAAATATTAGTAACCACAGAGAGATGAGTTTAAGGCCATAAATGAGAAATGGCGAGAAGAAGTAAGAAAAGAAAAAGATTAACCGGAACTCTAGCACAAGCTAGGTGTTTTCGGAAAATTTACAAATTCTTTAAAGTTTGGTATAGCTATTTATTAATGGTTATACTGTTCAAAGTTATAAAGTTAGTGGTTTTAGAATGCCGCGAGGCAAAGTTTCAAGACCACAATGAGTAAAGTTTAAGATCTTGATTAAATCAAGAAGTTAATTCAGTCAGAATCAAGTAGTATTGATGTGTGAATCAAGTAGAGAATATTCTACACAGTCAATCTACTTGATAAAAATTCCAATATTCTGGAAAGCAAAAAGCAAGACAAAGATGCAAGCACACTGTTGAGAAATTCCTAAGAAGCTAGTACAGTAATATCTGAGAAAGAGTTACAAATAAGCATAAAGGAATTCTCAACTAAGTACAAAGTTATAGTACATAAAGGGAGGGTGCGTCTCAAGAGCACAAGACTCCATAACTCTGCCACCCAGCATGGCTGTAGTTCATAATGATAGATCCAAAGGATCAAATGCTCGCTTGCGTTTGAATCCTGGAGTTTCCACAGAATCTTGAACGGTTGAGATGCTGTTCTGAAGCTTCTGGATGAGTTCAGATGATGTATTTGCGGACTTGAATATTTCTCTTTGAAAGGGAGATATAAAAGTTTGATACACTCCTTCATCTAGAAATCCAAGCAAGTGGTGGAAATAGTTATTGAAATTTAACAAACCAATAGGTTTGGTATGAAATTTCATTTCTGCCCAAGTAGCAAGGGTAAAGGCAGTCATTAAAGTTCCATATCCACCAGGAAGAATGATGAAAGCATCACAACTAGATATCATGGACATTAAACTGTCATAAATGGAAAGAGTAATCATCAAAGTAGCAGAATCTTTAACGACCTTTGATGAAGTGAGATAAAAAGGAAGGATACTTCTCACCTGAATGTCAAAGCATTTAGCAGCCATTAAGAGGTTGTTAAAGAAGTAGATACTAGTTCCTCCATAGAATATGTTGATGTTATGTTTGCCTAACTCTTTTACGAGTTGGCTTACAACATATATGTTGTGAGGAACATTTACAAATTTGGAACCACCAAGGATGCATACAGTTCTAAGAGGTTGAAGAAGTTTAGAACCTTGAGAAGACTCGGCAGTAGCCATTTATTATGAAGAGATATTTGGCAAAAAGATAAAGTTGCCGTTTAAAGAAGAAAAGAGAGAGTTGCTTTTATAGAAGAAAAGTTCCGACAAGAAAGCAGTTGAGTCTTAAATGACTCTTATCTGTCATAAAGGATAAGATGTATGTACAAGTACAACAGTGATATCTAGAACAGTGTTGACAAACATGATCAGTGGAAATGATATTTTCCAGACTATAAAGTTTTTTCTTCATGTTTGAACAGAAGCCATAAAGACATCAGTTCTCGATGCACATATCCACTAGAATGTGTATCAAGAATCTGCTGAATGGTTTGATCTAGAGATTCCTTACTCAAGCCATTCTTGATGAAAGTGATTTTATCTTCTCGATTATTCGACAAGAAGCCTAAAGAAGTACAGCGAGTGTCGCAGTTCTAGCGGGCACATTTATGGCAGCCGCCTAATCTTTTTGCTCTACGTTTCTTGGCAAAAGTGCTTTTACCCATACCTGACAGATATTTGTATGCGTTGGGATATTCGCCAGATACACGGACCTTTGCTTCGATCAACCATCTTATATCATTTGGGATATTATTGAGCATGAGTATTCTTAATCTTTCTACTCGAGCTCGATAAATTCTCTTTATGATATTAAGAGGAAGGAAAGAATAAAATTTTTGGATTTTTAGCAGTGCTAAATCCATTGGTGAATCGGACCATCGTTGAGAAAGGTGGAGGGATTACCGAAGGGTTTATAAAGAAGAGATGAGTATGAGATAAGTTGCGAGGTATGATTAAATTATACCAAATGATAGAATATGCAACCAGAAGTAAATTAATGCAGAAAAAAAAGAAGATATGATATGTCAACAATAATGCAAATTGTTGTGATAAGCTGAAGATAGTATTGCAGTCAGTATGCATTTAATGCCGTTGCAATCAGATGTGAGATGTCGGCAATCAGATGATAGTTGTCAGCAATAAATGAGATGCTGCAATATTATTAATGTAGTTGCAGTAATGAAGGAAAATAAATTTACTTATAAGGTTGGAATTATGAGAAGACCAAGAGAATGGTCCAGTTACTCTATATCAGATCAGTAATTTCAACGAAATTTTCGACTATAGTTAAGTCGGAGAAGTTGAAGTTAGACAATATCAATAGTGATATTGAGCATAAGATTTCTCAAAAGAGAAACAAGTTGAGTATAGAAAATTATGAGTATATAATGGAGATGTGGCTTGTTAAAGTTTACAAGTGACAACGATATTAAGGTACAATGTATATAGATGTTCCGCACCCGAAGGGCCCCGGGTTGTGGGTAAATCATATACAATGTATCGCATAAGTATTCAGATAAGTATTTAATATCAATTATTCTCTAAAGTTATTCAGTGTGCATAGAGTTTTATGTAACTAAGTTATGAAGTTATATGTGTGATCCAAAGTATGTGCTTTTGCACAATGATTTTAATAAAATTTAACTACGAGGATCAGTCGAGATAAGTTTTGGACCATAAGGTTCACTGGCTGGGTAAGTAAGATATTTCCTCGTTAGTAGAAATGGAATCATCACATATAAAGTTTAATGCCACTGAAAAGTTAGAAGTTGATATTAACACTCATTTTTCAGATTACGAGTTATGATGTATATATCTCAGATTCAGTATTTCCGAGGGCGGAAATAGTTTTAAGGGGGGTAGATTGTAATATCCCATTCAGTAATTAATAAAAGTAATTATTTTAGTTCTAAGTTTGAACTAATTACTTTTATTAATAATGCTCGTTCCTAGTTTTGAGCCCAGTTATTAAGTTATTCTGTTAAAAGTTCGACTTTAAGTTGAAAGTATATCGAGCCAGTTCAGTAATTAATTAATTTCGGTCTATTTATTTTTATAAATGGATTTATAAGATGGGATTAATTATTTTCTTTATAAGTCGGAATTAATTATTTTAAGCTAACGAGATAAGAGAAATCAAGAATATTTCGAGAAATTGTCAAAGTCGAGTTTCGATCGACATCAAACAAGTTCGACTTAAGACAAGGCCGAGGCTATTATTGATGATATGTCATCATTTTATACAAAAGTTTTTCCTAAGTTTATTATATAAATATAATGGGCCACTTTCTATCAGCTACAATAGAGTTTTCCTTCAGCATTTTCACGCAAATTTGTTCTTATTTGGTGATAGTTAGTGTGCCATCATTATCAAAGTTTGTTTTATTCATTCAAGTTAACATTTTAAACTCATTTTATTCGAATATGGTGAGCTGCTTAAGCAAATGATTTATGAGACATATTTTCAAGGCCTTATTAATCCCAATCGCACGCCATCATCTTGCTCCAAGAATGCTTAAAATATTAATTTTTCATTTAAGAGTTATCTTGTGTATTTGGTTAAGTGGTGTCATGATTATGAATGGGATTCAAATTTGTTTCCATATTCACGTATCTTGATAATGCATTAATAGAGATGTTTGGTAGATTACAAAGAAAAAATTTTTATTCCCGAATTAGCATGTAATTTTAATGATCTTAGTGTCAATTTATTTATTGATAAAATATACACCATAAGAGACACTAGTTATGCATATCATTAGGTAAAGAAAATGACTCTCAAGTCATCTTACGTGGAGATGTTAGTATATTAATGGAGATGAAATATTTTAAGCATGAAGGGAGAAATCATGAGGTCATACAGAGTAAAGGCGAAATATCTTAGGATTTTAAATTAATTTTGGTATAAATTTTATCACAAATTGGTTGTTTATTTTCACTCTCGGTTCTTTCCTCAAATTTTTCAGACTTTGCAACATGATGACATTCCACCTAATGTCATTTTATGGCCATTGACTAATAATCCTCATTAATGCCTTAAATTAATGAATTGGTTTACATATTATATCTTAACTTTCATTAGTTTTGCACGTTATCAACATTGTCTCCTTTATATGATTATAAATTGGATGAACTTCATTCGTATCAGATCATATAAGAATGTTATTCCTTAGTCTTGTAATAATTCTCGGCTATCAGAAATAAATAAATAAATAAAATTAGACGAGCTTTAATTTTCGGAGAAATAAAGAAGCAACTTTCGATTTTCAAGCAAGAAGAAGGTAAGAAGCCATTTTTGTTTAGCATGTTTTATAGATAATTTAAAGTGCCTTAAAATGTGTTAGAATATGCTAAAGTTTCAGCCTTTAAGTATTTATAATCATGTCATGAAGTAAGAAGCTATGCTAGATTTCATGCATCATTTTTTTTCGAGTAGTTTGATTTTGAAATTAAGCATGTTATGTATAAACTGGTATGTTAAGCTTATTATGGTTATTTCTGGTGTAAGTGTTGAGCATTTAGGTGAAATAATCATGTCATTTAGTCAAGTATAGCTCGATTAATAAGTTTTTAAAATTTATCATGCAAATCGAAATTTTATGCCTAGTTTAAGCTGCATATTTTGAATTCGAATAAGTCAGACTATATGCATGAGAAAAATGTGAAATTTTAATGACATGTCTATCTATATGTTGAGAAGTCTCCTACTAATATTAGAATTTTATGTTGAGAAATGAAGGAGATAAAAATTCTATATAGGACACATGTCAAGTTGATTGTATATGCGAGAGAACTTATGTCACATTCAAGTTTTTAAGGTGAAACTTTTATTAATATTTCTTGAATGACTATTGAACAAGATGACCAAGTTTCACATTGATATTAAGTAGGAAATTTTATAAAATTGTTTGAAGTTATACGTGTAATTAGCATAATTATAGTTTAAGTTTAGAAATTTTGTTGAATGAGCTATTGAAGTGTTATAGAGATGACATTTGAAAAGCAAGTAAAATGAATTTCTATAAGATTTGGATAAGTTAAAAATCCTAAAAATCTTATTGAGTATATGAGCATAGTACTTAGTATATTTGTCTATATTTGATTTTACTTGCAAATACAGTACCAATACAACACTTATTGAGTTACAAACAATTTCAAAGATGAAAAGGTGGGGACCCTGAATGGGTATCACGTTGAGTACGATATTGATGTCATAGTGGATGAGGAGACCATCAGTTGTCTCAAAAGTTATATCCCGAAGTTAAGGTTTATTACGCTTGGGATGAGGAGGCATTAACTTGTCTCATAAGATTATATCCTAAGTTCTGGTGGAGGCGAAACGAGCCTTAGAAATATCCATCAGAGTGTGCACACGTACCGATTAACCATCGGCCAGAGAAATGAAAGTTTAAGTTTAAGTTACCGATCAGATATCGGTTTATGATTATCTATATTCGTTACTCACCCCCATGAGTTTTAATTTCAGGTACAGGTTAACGAGTAGGTGTGAGTGGAGCTGTACTGGTGTGGATCGTGGACGAAGATGAAGACAAACTTTAATATGGACATTTATAAAAGTTTGTATATTTAACCACGTTTCAAGTATTTCCGCTACGCACATTAATTATTGAACTTGCATTTTAATGAATTTTAGATTTAAAGTTTCATAACTATGATAATTATGATTATGTACTTTAAATGCAAGTTTAATTGAAAATTTGTTTTTATGTTTCAAAGAAGTATTAAATGATAGTTTAAAGAGAAACAGATTTTCAAGAAGATAAGTTGAGTAGCATCCGAGTTAGTCGCAAAAGATTTCGAAATAGTTATAAGTAATTTCGAAGTAAAAGTTGCGAAAAATTTACTCTGATAAGCGGGGTGTTACAGGGGTGGTTGCTGCGTGCTTCCAGTTCACCAGAGATGGTCGCCGAACTCGCCGGAGGGAATGGTCGACGACTTGCAGCGATGGAGGTTTTCCGGAGTTCGTCAGGTTGCTGCTGGGCCTGTTCGTGACCGGAACGCTGCCGGATGAAGGCTGGTCGCGGCGGTGGAGTTGCTGCAACATCGTGAACGGGACTCGCCGGAATTCGCGAGGTTGCTGCGGTGGTGGCTCATGGTCGCGGATGTTGTTGGACTTCATCGGAAGTGGCCGTCGGGGTTGCCGCTGGTCCGTGGTGATTCCAGGCGAGAGGGCAGCGATGAAGTTCGGAGATGGTGGTGATGCAATTGGATTTGCAGCGATGATGGTGAAGGGATGACGATGAGGATGGGATCGATCAAATATTATGAGAGAATCTCTCTTCCCTGCTCAACACTAGCTATCGAAAGCAAAGGGGAAAGAGGTTGCGGGAGGGTTTCTGATTTTTGAGAACGTGAAAAAGAAAGGAGCTCTCTCTCAATATAAATATATATATACATATACGTATAGGTTAAATTTCTTGCCCAAAAAGACAAACACACACACACGCAGGTTGGGCTCGGACTTGGGCCGGATTATCGGGCTCGCGGGTTCGGTTCAATGAAGTAATACAGTTTTCTCGGGCCCGACTACATAGAAGTAATACAGTTTTCTCGGGCCCGATAAATTAAACAGCACAATTAAATAAACCAACCAAACATATATAGTATATATTGATAATACACACAAATTTAATTTTTTTTTGAAATAATGATAATATTAGTAAAAATACAAATACACATTTTAATAAATTAATAACACTTAGACAATTAGGCAATTAATTAATATTTAGACAATTAAGCAATCTGACAAATAAATCATATTAGACATTTAAATAATTTTAACATTCAACAAATAATAATAAAAATAAATAAGATAAATAATAATAATAATAATAAATAAATTCTCAAAATTCCATAATTCAAACGGGGCATTACACCCATAGTCAACTCGGGGGCTAGGGGTGCCTCGACTTCTGAGTATACATGACCCGGCTCCGGAGGACAGAAAGTCGGTGGTGGCCGCGCATAGGTACCACGTCGGACTTCAAGTTTGAGTTCGACAACTCGTCTCCTCAGTATCTCAGTTTCTGAACTCTCACGTCGGTGAAGACGATGCGTCTCAATTTGTTGACGTAGTTCGGGAAGGTTGTCAGGTTGTGGAGGTGTGGGTTGGACAGGTGCAATAACCCGTCGAGTGTGTCCTGGGTGGCTCTCAGCCCTCGCTTCTTGCATATCATTCCCGTCCGGCGGTGGCGCTACCCCCACCGGTGGTCCTTGCCGGTTATTATCTCGGGGATGAGAAGTAGCGTGAGAGGCAGCATGGTAATTATTGTTCTGCGGAGGGATTTGCGCACCTGGTCTGATAGGTTCTACCAGATTTACACACGGTCCCAAAGGGGCCTGTGAGATACCGGGAATCACTTGCGCTAACAGGGCTGCGATCCCTTTCGCAACTTCTGGATTCTGCAGAAGCGTTGCCAAATCGAGAGTCGACGGAACATTGACTACTCGGCCGGTGGGCTGATTCACAGGAGCAATATTAGATGAAATATTTATGACTCGGCCTGGAATTTGATTTACAGGAGCGTTGTTGGCGCGTCCTGCAGCGTGTTGGTTAGGATTAATCGCACTTTCTCTGGTTGTGGGATCATCTTGTCCTGACCGAGACATGGCTGGATATTAATGGAGTAACAAAACGGGGAAAATAACATTGGCAGAGTTATGGGTGTCATGTGAGCGTCGAAGATTGACCTCAAATAGCTATGAGGCCCTTCCTCTAGCACCAAACTGTTGTCATATCGATTTGTAACAAAATCATAAACGTATATGTGACATCGATTAAAGCACTAAATAGTTATAATATGAGATTTTATTAATCGGTAATTGGTTGGTGTGTTCTTGACCGAGGTAAAGATGGTACAAAAGTGTCGTCCCATTTCACTGAGGGAACCTTAAGCTATATATAGTAACATTTTGGTACACATTGTTCGAGATCTCCAATCATTCAGGATTTGCTCGAAAAGTAGCTTTAAATGGGCGGTTTGGACAGTTGGGCCCACGATCATCATGACGTTGGGCGCAAGACGTAAGGAGGTCATGTAGGTGCCTTGTCACCTGCTTGGATGATGAACTCGGTTACCTCCGAGGTGGGTCGAGGTAGGTTGTGGTGTCGGTAGACAATGGTGAGATTTTGAGAAGTCGGTCATGTCGGAAAATCATAGGTAGTCGATGGGAGCAAGTGGGTTCTGTCAGTTCGTCACGTCGGTGGGAAGGAGTAATCTCCGGGGGGAAGTGTAATTCCGAGATTACATACCATGTGCAAAGGAAAAGAGTTTCTGAGGCCATCCAACGTGTTTCATCTTTATCTTAAACCGTAGGCATTACGGTTATACTATTTGTAACCCGTCTTTATTCGGAATTATGTTTGAATTACCAAGTCGGTAGTCAACACACAAACATTAATTTGTAGAAAGGAAGTAAAAAGAAAGAGGTTGCTCACAGCAAAACTGGTTTTGTGCTTTTGCTGCTTAATATTTTTTTTGTTTTGGTAATGAAGGGTACGGGATGAAGAACACTAACGTGGTGTAGTCTTGTTTTCGGTTGATATGTCACCTTTTTTATGGCAAAGATTAACCCGAATAATTTACGAGCCGCCCTCCTTCTAGCGCCCAACTGTTGATGCACGAAATTTGATCAACATGGGGGGTTCAGAGAAATTTATTGTATATTTTTTGGTTTGTATTTTTGTATGTAATTTCTTTGTCTCTTGAATGAAAAAGAAAAGAAAAAGATGAAGAAAATGACCCATGTTTTGCTGTTGAATGAAAGGATCATGATATGTTTGTATATATTTGGTTTTCAGTACAATTCTCCCGAAAAATCAGAAGATGGGAAAATAAAGAAGCAGGTGCAGCCCTCAGACTTATCTATCCAGGTCCATCATCGAGGACATATATATAAGTTTAATGGGCCCGATAATTGATTTAATATACATCCACGTGTAATATTTTAATAGGCGAGGCCAAAATTAGGTATCAACAACTCTTTCGACTAACAGTGTCGGCCGTCACGTCAGCTCTTTCGTCGGTAGCTAATTGTGCCGGCAGTCCTAAACGAGCTCAATTTCTACGCTGCCAAGATTTTCACGTTTCTGGATCTCATCACAAAGCCTCCTCGGTTGATTTGTCTCGATCACGTCTCGAACATGGGTCATCAACGATAAAAACCACGACAAACCGATCCGGGTATGAGTGGAGTACCCAGACCGAATGGCATCACCACAATCGAAGGAACGATTTAAGACAAGTGGAAACACGAATGTACTCGTCTTAATCAATACATAAGGTTGCAAATCTTTGAAATGGAAACTCCAAACGAACCAAAAACAAGTGTTTTCAAAGGATTGCAAAAGTCTAAGAAATACAAAGCATCACTCTCGAAACTCTGAAGGAAAAGAACGAGAGTTTTCAAAGATTTACGATGAATACGATTTCAGAAAATGATGACGGCTCCGCACCTCACGGTGTGCTTACATCAGGCTCGACTACCCTCCTTAAAAGATTCTCGTATCACAAAAACATCCCTAGAAAGGTGCCGAGGCTCCTCCCTGTTGTTGTACGAAATTTGACAACTCATATAAACGAAAAGCAAGGTGTATTTAAAGGAAGATTAACATAAATATAAGTGTTATTGATCGTTTCACGAGAGTACATGAAGTCGATTTGTGGTTCATAACTAATATGTTTTATAGTCCGTGTACAATGTGCGAAAAAAGGATCCCCTTACAGTAATAAATTCTACTATTAATAGTACGACGATTTTGTCTTCTTGTCCGAGGTAGATTAGATCGCATTTAATATTGTGCAGCTTCAATAAAGCGGCGTGTAATGGAATGAGGGAACATCAATGATTATTCTTTGACTTTGATGCTCCAATTAAAAGCGTACAACGTCTCCTGCTTTGAAATTCAATCTTCTCTGATCTCGGTTTAATGGATAAACTTTAATATAAATGTCTGTGAGGTCGGTTTCCTTTGTCTTTTGTGTTGTCGTATGGATTTGTAACAACATAATTAACGTGCATATGATAGAGATTAACGTAGTAAATAGTAATAATATGAGATTTTATTGACTGGTGAATGGTCGGTATGTTCTTAACCGAGATGAAAGTGGTGCAGAGTATCCTCCTCTTTTACTGAGGGAATTCTAAGCTATATATAGTAACTTTTTTTGGTACACGTTCTTCGAGGTCTCTAATCATTCAGGATTTGTACGAAAAGTAGCTTTAAATGGGCGGTTTTAACAGTTGGGCCCACAATCATCATGACAATGGCCGCGAAACGTAAGGAGGTCGCGTAGGACTTGGAACGTGGGTTCTGATAGTTTACCATGTTGGTGGGAAGGAGAAATTCCGAGATCTCGCGTCATGTGTAAAAGAGAAAAGTTTCTGGAGCTATCCTACGTCTTTGTCGTTATATTAAACTGTTGTCATTGGGGTTGCGTTAGTCGTAATCCGATTTACCAGGAATAATCTACGAATAACCAGGTCGGTGGTCAACAGAGAGACCCCCGACGCTAGTAGGTATACGAAGGTGATATCTGCTAGCGTCGTCAAAAAGTTTTCTGAATCCGACTTGGGAATGAACTTTCATGTCGGTTTCCTTTACTTGTCACTGTATCCCGAGGTGCCAACACTTAGCAAAATTGTGATTTACGTATTCCAGCGATAACAAGCAAGGAGTCGATGAGGGAATGATGCAACGGTTACAAACAAGTTGACGGCTCATGAAAAGACGCATTAGTATTAATGAAGTGCAACAGATACATATGTAGACTAACATGTGGCAGGACCTTATTCGATATAAACGAAAGAACGAGAAGTCGTGTCGTTTGGAAGCCGCGTGTGTGCACACGCGCCCCCAAATTTCATAGTAACGGTCATAATAGAAGGGTATAAATATCGGAACTTAGAATCAATTTAGGTTTTCACCTTTACCTTCATCTTTCATTTACGACTTCTGCTTTCTTGATGTGATTTCCGCTTCAGATTTCCTCGTTCGTAGGCTAAAATTCACCTATCGTCTCCTATATACCCATCTATATATTCAATCGACCGATCTCGCGGGTTCTATTTCATCGATCGATTTCGGGGTAAGCTATTATTTTAGTTTTAGTTTACTTTTCAATTCCTTGTCTGTTTCATATATCCTTGTCTTCTCGTAAAATGACATCCTCGACGAAAAACGGAGAGGCTTCTAGCAGTAGGACAATATATGAGGAAACACTCGTAGTAGACTCCGAGTTAGTGGAACTATTATTTGAGTATCACCGGTGGGATCCCGTGCTAGTAGAGCATTTAAAAATAGGTGTTAAATGCGTTGAAGAAGATGAGAAGGTAGAACGGAACGCGATGACAGTGGCGGATAACTGGAGAAGGCCAATTAGGAGGTGGCCAGATGTGAAAGTCGATTACTGGGTAGAGCCGAGCATTCTAGCGGATGCCGATGTTGTTCTCCTTCGAGAACAAATTTGGGTACCGGCATCGGTTAAGATGTTCGCACCTTACCCTGGTGAGAGAATAGTGTGTCCACCACTGGGGTGCGTAGGAGTCTTTGCTGATAGTTTAAGGTCGGGTCTACGATTTCCGCTGCCCAATAATTATAGAATATTTACGCGATTGGGGTCTAAGCCTTTGCCAGAATACGCCCAACAGTTGGAAGAGAATCATAGGACTGATTGTCCTTTTGAATGAGAAGGGTTGGGGAGCACCCTCTCGCGATGACATAAGGAGTATTTATACTTTTAAGAAAAGTCCGAATAGAAAGGTGGCCGAATCTTCCTGTTGTTTCTTTGCCGGAGGTAGACCACAAAACGATTTTAAGATTAGCAAGTTAATCGATGATGTGCCGGACACTCTCCATGGTTTTCAAGAAGAATGGCTTTGGGTTGGAGGGGATTGGCAATCTGATGCTGCCGTTCACGGTCCTCTCATCAATGGGATGACAATCCCTATGAAAATTGTTTCTGAATATTGTAAGTGTCATAATATTTGTTGTTCTTTTTCTGATAATTGGCTGTTTCCTGTACTAGCAGGTTGGAACTTTCCCTGTTTGTAGCAAAAAGTAAGAAAGAACCAAAGCTCAACACGGAATTCGGTGGTAGGTTATTAGAGCTTTTTCAGATAGCCAAGAAGGATTGTAGTTGTAAGAATTTGATTGAGGAATCGAAACTCGAAGCAGCAGACCTGATTGTGAAAACCGAAGATCTGGTCGCCTCGTTTGATCCTGGTACACGTCTACGTAATTATCATGAGCGTAGCAAGTAATGAAATTCTTTATATTCCGTTTAAGTAACTCTTTGTAATGATATGTAGTGTATTATCCTCTTCTGGGATACTCGGGATACGGCAGCATCGAAGATGCAAACGACTTCAGGCGTCGATTTTCGAACAAAGAGCTATCATCCAAATTCGGTAAAGGTCGATCACAAAGGTTGACGGACACAATGAGGAGAAATTTAGTTAGAGCTTTTCGCAAAGGCGTTATCGGGCGTCGGACAACCGACATCGGAGCCGGTTCGAATTTGGGGATTAATTTAGAAACCCTGAACGTCAACGAGAAGTCGAACCCCCTACTGGTGATACCAATGTGGTGACTGTTGAAATTCCGAATTTAATGACGATGGAAAATTTTGAGAACACCGAGCAAGCTCTGGTGCGAACTGTATCGATCTCGGGTGATACCGAGGCCGTAAAAACAGTTGTCACCTCGGGTATGGAAGTTAGACAGGAGCAGCTTGAGTCTCCGCTGAAGACGAAAAAAAGAAAGTTGAAAAAGAGATATGCGGAAAGCACTCCGATCGAATCCGAAGAGAGGACTAAGAAAAAGCATGACCGAGGCTACAAGAACAAAAGCAAGGAGGGTGAGACTTCACCACTTGTGGACAGGGCCTTCCTGTCAATTGACGAGGATAAGGAAGCTAACATTACTTTTCCCAAAGGGATGGTGGAAGACTGGTATTCAACCTTCTAGTCGGTGAGAGTTCTTCGTATTACCTCAAAGACCAACTTACTGGATCATGTAATTGATGCAGCCCGGGTTCCCATGATGGCATGGGACCCGATGACCGAAGTGGGAGTATCATCTATGCCGAGTGTGTTGGGTTCTGTGAGGAACATCAACAACATGCGCAGTATTGAACTTATCGAAATAAATCCTAACGCAGCGGAATCTATAGTTAGGATTAGGACATTACCTTCTAAAATTTCTGCCGACTCAGAGACGTTTCTGATTTCCTTTGGTGGAGATTGTCTGATTACCACAACTCAATCGGTTGAAAAGTTTGGCCTTCTTCGACTCTAGTCGAGTGTTGAATCACGAACGGATCACGTCTCAGGTCGGGTCGGGTTGCAGCAGTTCGGGTTGCGGACAGATGCGCGTGCGTGTCAACTTTCCTATGCCTGAAAGGACTAGGCATGCGGCGTCTGGGCTCACGCTGGTATGTGCTCGGGACGTCTCCTATATGCGCGAGGAGTCCTGATCAGGCGAGGAATAGCGGGTGCGTGCGGGTCGCGCGCTGAGGCTTTCCTATTCCTGTGAGGACTAGGCGAGCAAGGTCTGTGTCATGTCGATCGTATGCGGCACGTTTCCTGGGGCGCGAGGAGTCCTGGTCGATCGAGGAGTCCTGGTTGAGCGAGGAGTCCTGGTTGAGCGAGGAGTCCTAGTCGAGCAAGGAGTCCTGGTTGAGCGAGGAGTGGTTTTCCGCGGTGGTCGACGGTGAAGAATGGCGGCAGTCGGCTGAGGAGGTGACCCGAAAATATGAAGGTTTGAGGTTTAATATAATCTCACCTTAAAGCCTTCTAAAGGATTACCTAAACACCTATCAATTAATCTTGGTGGTGCGATTAATTTAATCTCCCTGACTCTCGAACAAGACAATTTTTCTCTCTTTGAAAGATGGAAAAAACGAGTCTCACATGTGTATCTCAAGAGGTTGGGATATAGGCTCCATTAGGGACCTTAAGGAGGTGCCAAATATGGGCTTATCCCATTAGGCCAAAGAATCCTAATTCTACTCCACAAGCTAATCCATATTAGGTCATGACTCCTCCTAACATCACCTTCTAGAAGACTCTCTAGTCTCCTAACCCTAGGTAATATTCTAGAAGGAATATTCCCTAAGTCTTGGAATAATAATTATGGAATAAAATTAATTCCTAAAATCCTAAAAAAATTAAATAATAATATATCCCACTAGAATATTATTATTACTCTCCCCATTTGGCTCCAATTTAATTAATTAAATTAACCTCCACTTGATTAATAAATATTAATCTGATTGACCGATTTACTTCCCCATGTTTAAGATATAACGTCCGTGGATTAATTAAATTACTGACAAGATAATTAATCGACTTCTTATTCATTTCCGAAATTAGTACCACTCAGATCTTTAATCATTGTGTCGGATAAATATCCACCTGCAGGGTTTAACACAATATTCCTTCCTTAGCTCATTTCGGGGACGTCTCAATCCAGCGCACTGGAACACGGTACCATAAATAATTTATAACAGCTCGTCATATAATCACTCTTATTTACCAAAGTACTGAGTATGTCATCCCAATAGAATAGGAATCACCCTTGGTAAATCAAATAAATAAGTAATGAATATACACGACTATTTTATATTATCTTATAGCTTTAGAAAATGCATCAATCCCTGAAGGTATAGATTAAAACAACGATCAGTGAGTCTCATAATCTTATCCTTCCGGTGGTCCTGTTCAATACTTAACATAAGTACTAGTGTAATTCTCCAGTCAAGGTCAACTGAATCAAGAATACACTACAGTCTTTTTCCGAGTGGGGTCTCACTGCCAGTCTAGACTGTGAACAAATGATTTAGTCTTACAAGGAACTGATAGGTGACCTTTCTGTTCGAGACACAACGAACCACACTATGTCAATGTAAGACAAGGAGTATGATTGCATAAATAAATAAACTGCAAGCATATATACTTTGACTAAAACATGATTGCCAGATCAAAATGGTATTACTAATATCTGAAAGTCAAGCTTTTACAGCATATCTAACAATCTCCCACTTATGCTTAATAAGCTCATGGCTATCACTAACCACAATTATCTTTTAATCTAATTCTCAAAGACTAGTCTAATATGTTGCTCTAACATCTGACTCCCATTCCTTCTACGTGTCTTGAAAAGACTTTCGCCGGTAGGCTCTTCGTAAAAGAATCTGCTAGGTTGTCCTCTGATTGTATCTTGGCAACAACGACTTCTCCTCGTCCAACGATTTCTCGTATTAGGTGGTACTTGCGCTCTATGTGTTTACTTGCTTTATGAGTTCGTGGCTCCTTCGAATTTGCCACTGCTCCGCTGTTATCACAGAACACTATAATTGCAGCGGACAAACTCGACACCACGTCAAGGTCAAGGTGAAAATTCCTGAACCAAACAGCTTCTTTCGCTGCCTCTGAGGCTGCTACATAGTCAGCCTCCATGGTTGAGTCTGCTACACATTTCTGCTTGACACTCCTCCATACAATGACTCCTCCTCCTAAAGAAACACAAACCCTGAGGTTGACTTGCTTTTGTCCCGGTCTGCCTGGAAGTCAGAATCGGTGTAATCCAACGGAAGCAATTCATATGCCTGGTAAATCAACATGTACTCCTTAGTCCTTCTCAGGTACTTGAGTATATGCTTTACCGCAGACCAATGTTCCAGCCCTGGATTACTCTGATATCTCGCCACCATGCCTACTGCATAACAGATATCAGGTCGTGTACACAACATTGCATACATGAGGCTTCCTACTGCTGATGCATAAGGAACTGCCTTCATGTCCTCTATCTCTTGAGGAGTCTTCGGGGACATCTTCTTAGATAGAGCGATTCCATGTCGGAAAGGTAAATCCCCTTTCTTTGAATCATGCATGTTGAAACGCTTTATGACAGTGTCTATGTATGTAGATTGGGATAGACACAATTTTCTCTTATCTCGGTCCCGAATGACCTTGATACCGAGAACATGTCCTACTTCTCCCAAATCTTTCATATCAAACTGCTTGGATAACCATACCTTTATGTTTGATAACATTTTCACACTGTTTCCAATGAGAAGAATGTCATCTACGTATAGCACTAAAAACACCACCACGTTTCCTTCACTTTTGTTGTACACACAATGCACATCCGGACATTGGGTAAATCCATACGATTGGACAACCTCGTCAAAACGGATGTTCCAATATCTCGAAGCCTGCTTTAGTCTATAAATAGGCCTTTTCAGCTTACAAACCAGATGCTCTTGTCCCTTTGCAATGAACCCTTCTAGTTGCTGCATATAGATGTCCTCGTCTAAATTCCCGTTAAGGAAAGCAGTCTTAACATCCATTTGCCAAATCTCATAATCCATATGAGCGGCTACAGCCAAGAGAATCCTGATGGATTTCAGCATAGCTACCGGCGAAAAAGTTTACTCATAATCGATCCCTTCTTTCTGAGTATACCCTTTCGCAACAAGCCTAACTTTGAAGGTTGCAACCTTCCCATCTGCTCCTCTCTTTCTCTTATAGACCCACTTGCATCCAATGGCATGCACGCCACTAGGTGGTTCTACAAGTTCCCAGACCTGATTGGAATCCATATAATCCATCTCAGACTTCATCACCTTTTGCCAAGACTCTGCGTCCCGATCTTGCAGTGCCTCATTGTATGTCCATGGGTTGATTTCAAGAACGTCCGGGACTGCCTCAGAAGACTCTCCTAGACCCATGAATCATTCGGGCTGTCGAACAACCCTCCCACTACGACGAGGTACTA
This sequence comes from Striga asiatica, assembly GCA_008636005.1. Lineage (NCBI taxonomy): Eukaryota > Viridiplantae > Streptophyta > Magnoliopsida > Lamiales > Orobanchaceae > Striga > Striga asiatica. The sequence continues at coordinate 149,937 of BKCP01006837.1, read as the reverse complement.
CCTGCTCAGGTGCATCATCGGCGATACGTGTTGCAGTACTATGTGGTGTAACATCTATCGCACTCGGTATTGAAGTACTCACTCCCTTTACCTCCTCTAGGACATGTCTACTACTGGGCTTGTGATCTAACACATAGTCTTCTTCCAAGAACCTCGCATTCGTGCTAACGATTACTTTCTGGTCCTCGGGACTATAAAATAGACCACCTTTCGTTTCCTTTGGATATCCCACAAACAACCTAACTTCTGTTCTAGGTTCCAACTTATCAGTATCGGTTCTCAGCACATGTGCTGGACTACCCCAAATCCTGAGATGTCTTAGACTAGGCTTCCGCCCATTCCACAACTCCCAAGGTGTAGATGGTACTGATTTAGAAGGTACTCTGTTCAGAATATAAACTGTTGTTTCTAGGGCATATCCCCAAAACAAATCGAGTAACGTACTATAACTCATCATTGCCCTAACCATATCCATAAGAGTCCTATTCCTTCGTTCTGCCACGCCATTCTGCTGGGGTGTGCCTGGCGCAGTCAGTTGGGTAGTAATCCCATTATCCGTCAAATAGTCTCTAAATTCATTTGAGAGATATTCGCCACCACGGTCAGATCGTAATGACTTGATACTTTTTCCTAACTGCTTCTCCACAACTGCCTTATACTCTAAAAATTTTTCAAAGCATTCAGACTTGCCGTGCAATAGGAAAATGTACCCATATCTCGAGTAGTCATCGATAAACGTAATGAAGTACTCGAAACCTCCTCTCGCTTGAATAGACATAGGACCACATAAATCGGAATGAATTAGCCCTAACAGATCTTCGGCTCTATTCCCCTTTGATTTAAAAACCCTCTTAGTCATTTTGCCTTCCAGGCAAGATTCACAAGTTGGAAAAGCCTCGACTTCTAACGACCCCAAGGGCCCGTCTGCTACCAACCATTGAATCCTCCTCAGGTTTATATGACCAAGTCTTAGATGCCAAAAATATGTTTCATTCATTTTTGGAGATTCCTTTCTCTTATTCATATTAGAAGATGAATTAAGTAATTGTTTATGTTGTAGTGGAGATGACTTTAGTTCTAAACCATACCAATTGTCTACTAATGAACCAGAACATATGAACTTTTTTCCAAAACGAATAACAACTTTATTATCAAAAATAGCAGAAAAACCATTCATAAATAACTTAGAAACTGAAATCAAATTCTTTCTAAAACTAGGAACATAAAGACAATCTTTTAAAATCAAAGTCCTATCTAAACCGAAATCTAAATAGACGTCTCCCACTGCCACTGCTGACGCTCTACTAGCATCGCCCAAGTAGATGGTAACTTCTCCTTCCCTAAGCCGTTTGGTTTCCTGGAACCCCTGCATGGAATTGCAGACATGATCAGTGGCTCCTGTATCTACACACCAGGTACTGGTAGACAACACCGCAAAACATGTTTCAACGACTAATGAAAAAGATGTACCTTTATCGCCCTTCTTGAGGAGAGGGCAGTCGGCCTTCTAGTGTCCCTTCTGTTGGCACTTGTGGCACTTGCCTTTCGGCTTCTTTGCAGTTTGTTGAGGTCGCGCATCATTCATGACCGCTTTGCCCTTTCCTGCGGACTTCTTTCTCTTCCTACCCTTAGAAGGCCTGGAAGAAGAACCTTCAGCCCGCTGGGTAACCATCGCCTGGGCTTTGTGACGAAACAGGCCTTCTGCCGACTGAAGCTCAGCAACAAGTTCCGGAAGACTCATCAACATCTTATGCATGTTGTAATTCAACCGGAATTGTTCGAAGCTCTTTGGCAAAGACTGGAGCACTATATCGACCTGGGTTTCTTCATCAATAAAAGCCCCAAGGACCTCCAGCACATTCAGCTGGGCCATCATAGCAAGAACATGTTCCCTTACGGGAGTGCCCTCACGCATGGTCATGTTCATCAAAACCCTCATGGCTTCTTGTCGGGCAGCCCGCGACTGATGACCAAATAACTCCATGAGACTAAAAAGCATATCCGCTGCAGTGGCCATAGACTGATGTTGATGTTGAAGTACATTTGACAAGGATTCCAAGATGTAACACCTCGTCATCTCATCAGCCTTTTTCCACCGAGCATACGCCTCTTTCTCATTATCCGGCGCATTATCAGCAGGCACATCCGGACAAGCCTCAACAGTAGCAAATTTGTACCCTTCAGTAGTTAACACTATATCCAAGTTCCTTTTCCTGTCAATGTAATTGGGACCAACAAGTTTGTTTTCTTTGAGAATTACGGATAACAGATTAAAAGACATTTTGAATTCCTGGGATCACGTAAACATAGTTTTTACTTAGTCAAGTGATTTTAGAATTTAACATCAAATATTGATCCCTTAACAATCAATATTCAAATAAATACACCGAATCCCCGCAAGCCACGGAGTGTAGATGTCTACGGTTCAAACCATCACAAGAGGAGGGATTAATCCCATTAATTAACATACCGACAAATCAGTATTAATAGCTGTTTCATCTTTTGGCCAGCGCATAATAAAAACAACCTTTTCCTGTGGGAATATCATTTTAATTGGCACTTTAAGTGTAACCCATTAATTGGTACCAAGTTCACTACCAAAATCATACGTTCATCTGTGGATGATCCGTACTCTTTTGTAATAGCTCGCTATTACCGTCCTGAAGAAAATTTGTCCTTGTGAACTGTGAGATAAACCGTCCTGTGGGATCGATCTAAATCACTTCACTAACAAACCTATAATGGAGGCTTTGGATGTAATTTATTTCAACCCATTACACACTTAATATAATTTTTATTTTAAGGAATTTTCCTAGACATGCTCCTATTTCAATTTGCAGATTAAGCAAATAAGGACATGCATAATTAATAAGCAATAATAGACTAGGAACTATAATCCAACTACTATGGCCATTAATTAATCTCCAATATTATGGAGAAACACAATCATATCCTTGTTTGAATGTGTTTTCTATTTCAGGAATTGGAACACCCCTTTCGCAGTGACTCCCACTCTTCATCTTGAATAGGCTGTCTCCGGGAAAGTCGCCATTGGATCATCATCATGGCATCCGTCTGTGTGTTTGTCACCTCGCCCCGTCGAGTTTGGTCCACATCCGCCGAATCATCAATGGATAATATAAAACAAAAATTACATAATTCATCCTATAACCCGCGCAGGAGTCGTACACGAGTTTTCTATGAAAGCAATAAACTATGTAGTGTCCCACTGCGCGAATAATTTATTACAAGCATTCACCAACCCAAAAAAAACTCCTCGACATGTCCGAGGCTTATAAAAACACCATACATACATACATGAATTAAATCATACATACGGGCCATAATAGTCGGATTCGAAATCACCTGCAAATTGCAATTTCTAATCTACTATGTCGCTGCGTCCGTACACACATAATTCATGTAAACAGGCATGTCCTAATTCAAACTGTGCACGAAGTTGAATTAAACCTGGGCTCTGATACCAGTTGTTGGGTTCTGTGAGGAACATCAACAACATGCACAATATTGAACTTATCGAAATAAATCCTAACGCAGCGGAATCTATAGTTAGGATTAGGATATTACCTTTTAAATTTTCTGCCGACTCAGAGACGTTTCTGATTTCCTTTGGTGGAGATCGTCTGATTACCACAACTCAATAGGTTGAAGAGTTTGGCCTTTGTCGATTCTAGTCGAGTGTTGAATCACGAACGGATCACGTCTCAGGTCGGGTCGGGTTGCAGCGGTTCGGGTTGCAGACAGATGCGCGTGCGTGTCAACTTTCCTATGCCTGAAAGGACTAGGCGTGCGGCGTCTGGGCTCACGCTGTTATGTGCTCGGGAGGTCTCCTATATGCGCGAGGAGTCCTGATCAGGCGAGGCGAGGAATAGCGGGTGCATGCGGGTTGCGCGCTGAGGCTTTCCTATTCCTGTGAGGACTAGGCGAGCAAGGTCTGTGTCATGTCGATCGTATGCGGCACGTTTCCTGGGGCGCGAGGAGTCCTGGTCGATCGAGGAGTCCTGGTTGAGCGAGGAGTCCTAGTCGAGCGAGGAGTCCTAGTCGAGCGAGGAGTCGTGGTTGAGCGAGGAGTCCTAGTCGAGCGAGGAGTCCTGGTTGAGCGTGGAGTGGTTTTCCGGCGGTGGTCGACGGCGGCGAATGGCGGCAGTCGGCTGAGGAGGTGACCGGAAAATATGAAGGTTTGAGGTTTAATATAATCTCACCTTAAAGCCTTCTAATGGATTACCTAAACACCTACTTCAATTAATCTTGGTGGTGCGATTAATTGAATCTCCCTAACTCTCGAACAAGACAATTTTTCTCTCTTTGAAAGATGGAAAAAACGAGTCTCACATGTGTATCTCAAGAGGTTGGGACATGGTGTATTTATAGGCTCCATTAGGGACCTTAAGGAGGTGCCAAATATGGGCTTATCCCATTAGGCCAAGGAATCCTAATTCTACTCCACAAGCTAATCCATATGAGGTCATGACTCGTTCTCGTAACTAGAAGACTCTCTAGTCTCCTAACCCTAGGTAATATTCTAGAAGGAATATTCCCTAAGTCTTGGAATAATAATTATGGAATAAAATTAATTCCTAAAAACCTAATAAAATTAAATAATTATATATCCCACTAGAATATTATTATTACTCTCTCCATTTGGCTCCAATTTAATCAATTAAATTAAACCTCCACTTGATTAATAAATATTAATCTGATTGACCGATTTACCTCCCCATGTTTAAGATATAACGTCCGTGGATTAATTAAATTACTGACAAGATAATTAATCGTTTTCTTATTCATTTCCGAAATTAGTACCACTCAGATCTTTAATCATTGTGTCGGATAAATATCCACCTGCAGGGTTTAACACAATATTCCTTCCTGAGCTCATTTCGGGGACGTCATCAATCCAGCGCACTGGAACACGGTACCATAAATAATTTATAACAGCTCGTCATATAATCACTCTTATTTACCAAAGTACTGAGTATGTCATCCCAATAGAATAGGAATCACCCTTGGTAAATCAAATAAATAAGTAATGAATATACACGACTATTTTATATTATCTTATAGCTTTAGAAAACGCATCAATCCCTGAAGGTATAGATTACAACAACGATCAGTGAGTCTCATAATCTTATCCTTCCGGTGGTCCTGTTCAATACTTAACATAAGTACTAGTGTAATTCTCCAGTCAAGGTCAACTGAATCAAGAATACACTACAGTCTTTTTCCGAGTGGGGTCTCACTGCCAGTCTAGACTGTGAACAAATGATTTAGTCTTACAAGGAACTGATAGGTGAGCTTTCTGTTCGAGACACCACGAGCCACACTATCTCAATGTAAGACAATGAGTATGATTGCATAAATAAATAAACTGCAATCATATATACTTTGACTAAAACATGATTGCCAGATCAAAATGGTATTACTAATATCTGAAAGCCAAACTTTTACAGCATATCTAACAGAGTGTTCATAGGCTGGGTTATGCCAGGGCTTGCCTAGGACGAGCTCTTGTTTCTCTGGTTATGACAGAAGATGATTATCGAATGAACGCCGCTCAATTGAACGAAAAGAAAGATACCCTTTAAAGAAGAAGCTGCCAAGTCTGAGGCGGCTTTGAAGGATAAACTGGCTGAGCAGGAGGCTCAGGTTGCTGGAGCGCAAAGTGAAATCGCGTCTTTTTCCAAGGAGAACAATAATTTGAAAGTCGAAGTCCGGACACTGACAGATCAGCTGGCCATGTCCGAGCACAAGGCTAAGATGCTCGAGGAGAAGCTACAAGAGTGTGAAGCTAAATTGCAAAAGGAGCGCGCCGAGCATCAAGAAACTCGGAAAGACCGTCTCAAAAAGCAATCTAAGTTGGTCCGAACTTGTGAGGCTTATGCCACCGAGGTGGCTGACTTTGAAAGGGCAAAGGTTGCTTTTGGAGAAGTTCAATATGAGAAAGGTTTCAAGCCGGGAAGGACGCAGGTATAGCTACTACCGTGCAGACAGCGAAATCTGAAGCCGAGAAGGCTGATGATGGTTTGTCAGGAGGACCTGCGGAAGGGTCAGATCTCGACTTTGAAATGAATGCCTGCATCGTTCTGCGCTGGGTACTGGAGCGCTGTGAGGAAAGAAAGTTATACGACTTCCATGATCTGCGAGTGTTTCTTTTCCAGAAATTGGAGAGGCATGGTTTTGACTTAGAGATCAAGGCGACACATATCCCTGCCGATGATGATGAGCGTGAATACTGCGAGTGGAGGTTGAGCCGGTTTGAGGCAATGATTGATAATCCTGATTTCGTCCCTTTATTCGAAGAACGTGAAAAAATTCTTCGTCGCGCTTACGTCGACATGCTTTTGGAAGGAGAAAGGGAGAAACGAGAGGAACTAGCTAAGGTATTTATCGAGAAGGTAGCTGAGCTCACCGTTGCTCAGGTATTTGAGAACATGACTGCAGAGGCCATTCGAAATGGGTCGTGAAATATGCTGCAGACAAAGGAGAGCTTGCGATGGCTGAAGGCGGTGCAAAAGAAGAAACTTAAAAAATTCTTACTCCTGAGGAGCAGGCTAGATTTGATCCGGTTCCGTTTACTAATGATGCTGTGAAAGCTGCTACTCAGGATAAGGAGGTTGCTGCGCTGGAGAAATTTGCAGAGCAAATGAAGAACTCTGGTCCAGAAGTCGGAGAGAGTAGTGGGACGGCGAAGGATGATGCTGGCGAGGGGATTTGAGGATGTCAACTTTCATATTTTGTCTTTGTTTTTTGTTTTTAAGTTCATATTTAAACTTATCTCCAAAGCCGGGTGTCGACGTGTTTAGACTCCCGAATTATTTTGCAATGACCAATGTAATGGTTTTGTGGGAATCAAACAACATCAATTTAGTGTTTTTAATGTTATGCACTCATGTCCATTTTGAAGATTCTCGAAACAATGATAACATTTTATTATAACTTCCTATCCATCTCAGAGAGTATAACTAGTTCGAAGGCTAGTGAAACAATTACTTTGAGATGTAAATAGACTTGAAGTACAGAAAACAAACACATTCCGCTTACTTAATCTAAGGCGAAAAAGTGCTAGTATTGTTATCTTGTTCCGAATATATTTCAAGTATAGGCTAGGAAGTCGGTTTTTGTCTATTGTCAACTGACTTGTCCGAAATCTTTATGATTTAAGTTTCATGTGATGCCCAGTAGATGATGTTGTTTCCCGGACTTACATATGAAAAATGAGTTATTGTTTCGGTATTGATAGTTAAGAATGCCCGGATTTTTTAGTTGGACTATTGAATTTTGTTATCGAATGGGTCAGAAATTATTTGATGCTCAGTTTTAATGTGAAAGACCGACAATTTTGTCTTGCTCGGACTTGGTTGATACTGAAATCAGGTAATATTTGGGCCGAAGCTATCTTCACATTCGGATTTTTATAGGATATGAGATACCAAGACTCTTTTTTGGCTCGGAACGAGGCTCTTTTTTTGCTCGCATTTTTTATAATATAAGATACCGATACTCTTTTCTTGCTCGGACCGAGGCTCTTTTCTCGCTCGGATTTTTATAAGATTCGAGACTCTTTTCTTGCTCGGACCGAGGCTCTTTTCTTGCTCAGATTTTTATAAGATACTGAGATTCTTTTCTTGCTCGGATTTTTATAATATACCGAGACTCTTTTCTTGCTCGGACCGAGGCTCTTTTCTTGCTCGGAACTTTATAAGATACCGAGACTCTTCTGTTGCTCGAATTTTTATAATATACCGAGACTCTTTTCTTGCTCGGACCTAGGCTCTTTTCTAGCTCGGATTTTTATAAGATACCGAGACTCTTTTCTTGCTCGGATTTTTATAATATACCGAGACTCTTTTCTTGCTCAAATTTCTGATAATATAGGATACATAGTATCGTGCATACCTTGGAGTGGATACAATAAAAGGTCGTTTTTATACATCGATCGAAGTTATACAAAATTTCACAGAAAGAGACGAAAGGAATTTGTGAAAGTACAACAAAGGTGTTGGGTTTCACATCAGTAATTTGGGTATGTGGACTTTGGAGTATTTACAACAAAAAGGTTTGAGTGTTATACAACAAAATGTTATAGGCAGAAAGGTTAATATCAACAAGATTCATGGGAGTTACTGGTAATATTTTTTGAGAAATACCGCATTACATGGATATTGATGTGGAGTTCCATCAGGGTATTCAATCCGATATGCTCCATTAGAAAGCACTTGACTAATTTTGTATAATCCCTCCCACTTCGGTTTCAGTGGCCCTGGATTCGGCCCTGTAACACGCTTCAAGACCAGATCGCCAATTCGGAATACTCGGGGTTTGATTTTTTAAGCGAGATATTTTTCACTTTTATGTTTATAAGCAGCATTTATGAGCTCAGCGTGAAGGTGCAACTCGTCGAGTAAGTCCAGATTGGCTTCAAGGTTGTGGGAATGGGATTCTTCCTCGAAATTTTGTACTCGGTATGTTGGTGCTCCAAGTTCGACTGGCACCATGGCTTCAGTTCCATAAGTTAAAGAAAAATGAGTCTCCCCTGTTGAGGTTCGAACAGAGATGCGGTATGCTCATAGGAAGACGGGTAATTCTTCTGGCCAGGCCCCTTTAGCGGCGTCAAGTCGGGTCTTGAGGCCGTTTTTGATGAGCTTGTTAACAGCTTCAACTTGACCATTTGCTTGTGGGTTATACGAGGAGGAATAAAAATGTTTAATTTCAAACTCGCCGCAGAACTCTTCAAGCTTTCTTCCTTCAAATTTCCTCCCGTTGTCGGTGACAATAGAATTGGGAACTCCAAATCGGCAGACTATGGATTTCCATATAAAGTCAATTATTTTTTGTTTGGTAATCAAAGCTAGAGGTTCTGCTTTCGCCCACTTGGTGAAGTAGTCAACGGCGACCACTGCAAATTTGACTCCTCCTTTCCCAGTCGGCAAAGGACCGATTAGATCGATTCCCCATTTGGCAAACGGCTAGGGACTGTAAATGGACCTAAGAGTTTCTGGAGATTGGTTTATGTTCGGCGCAAATACTTGACACTTAGGGCATTTACGAACCCAATCTACAGCGTCTGATCTCAGGGTTGGCAAATAATATCCTTGTCGTAAGATTTTGTAGGCTAATGCGTGAGATCCAGTGTGTGAGCCGCAGACTTCGTGGACTTCTTCGAGAACGTATTTCGATTCCTGCTCGGTTAAGCACTTTAATAAAGGGAAAGAATAGCCTCGCTTGTATAAAACAGTACCATCTAATGTGAATCGGGCAGCTCGGATTCGCAGGGCTCGAGCTTCCTTCGGATTCTCTGGCAAGGCCATAGTAATGAGATACTGTTTGATTGGGTCCATCCAGGTCGGAGGAGCAGGGGGTGTGGCCACGTCGGTGGCCAGGACTTCAGTCGAGAAGGTTGACGGTTGATCCTGTTGTCCGACTTGCACGTACTCAACACTTTCCATTCCGACACTCGACGCTAAACGAGATAGAGCATCAGCTTGGAGGTTTAAGGTTCGAGGAATATGCTCGACTTGAGCGATAAAATGAGACAACTTTTGTTTTACCAGAGCCAAATACGGGGTCAATCGAGGTTCTTTGACTTCAAAAGTACAGTTGATTTGATTAACAAGAAGCTGTGAATCAGTGAAAATTTTGAGGTGTTTGAGGTTCATAAATTCCACCAGATTCAATCCTAATAGTAGGCCTTCGTATTCGGCCTCATTGTTTGTGACTGGAAAGAGAAACTTCATAGAATGGCAAAACAATTTTTTTTCGGGATCGACAAGAACAATTCCTCCCCCTGCTCGATTTGCAGTTGCGGACCCTGTAACGCCCCAAATCAGTAATAATAGTAAGAACGGTTTCACTGCTCGACTATAAGTGAAATCCGTAATTTTCAGAAATTCCCGAGTTATACTTAGTATTCTAAATGCTCAAATATGATAAATTATTCTTTGAATAATTCTATATCAAGTTTAAGTTAAGATTAATCCATTAATTTGGGTTGTTAAATAATAGCAAGTCGACTCGAGAAATTATCGGCTTCGAACCCTAGTTTGGTTCCGATTATTTTTCAAGTTAATTCTCGAGCCTAGCCAAGTTTTGATAATTTATACTTGGAATAATTTTCTAAGTCTTGGATTATCAAGAAGTAAGTCTCGGACATGTTAGAATCGAGCCCTAGTTCATACCCGAGCTGTAACACCCCGCTTATCAGAGTAACTTTTTCGCAACTTTTACTTCGAAATTACTTTAACTCTTTCGAAATCTTTTGCGACTAACTCAAGATGCTACTCAAACTCATCATCTTGAAAATCCGTTTATCTTTAAACTTTTGTCTAATACTTCTTTATACATAAATAAAACAGATTTCCTTTAAACTTGCATTTAAAATACCATAATCATATTTCTTATAATGGTAAAAACTTGAATTCTGAAATTTATTAAAAATCAAGTTCAATACTTAATGTGCATAGAGGAAATACTTGAAAACGTGGTTAATTATACAGACTGTTATAAATGTCCTCATCAAAGCTTGTCTTCATCTGAGTCCGCGATCCACACCAACACTGCTCCACTCACACCTCCTCTTCGACTTGTTACCTGAAACTAAAACTCATGGGGGTGAGTAACGAATATGGATAATCATAAACTGATATCTGATCGGTAACTTAAACTTTTCTCTTCTCTTGCCGATAATTAATCGGATACGTGTGCACACTCTGATGGATATTTCTAAGGCAACTCAGGCGGCCTCCATTAGAACTTAGGATATAATCTCTGAGAACAAATTAATGCCTCCTCATCCTAAGCGTAATAATCTTAAACTTTAGGATATAATCTGAGACAACTGATGGTCTCCTCATCCCATATGACATCAATATCGTACTCAATGTGATACCCATTCAGGGTCCCCACCTTTTTGTCTTTGAAATCATTTGAAATACGATAAGTGCTGTACTGGTACTGTATCTGCAACTTACATCAAATATAAACAAATATACTAAGTAGTATGCTCGTATACTCAATAAGATTTTTTTTTTTAGAAAAATTATTAACTTATCCAAATCTTATAGAAATTCATTAAACTTGTTTTTTTCTCAAGTTTATACTTAACTTTTCTTTTTACTTTTACTTAAGATCAATTACTTAACCTTATATTAATCATGTCTTCATAAACATCAATATGGTATTATACTTAGCATGTCATAACTCAAATGTGAAAATAACTATATTTCACATTGTACTTGATTGAGTATTTAAACTTAAAACATGCTTACTTTTACCAACATCATCAACATGATTTATAACTTATCTTAATTTAACTTGATCAAATACTTAATTCATCATACATCATATCTCCCAATTTTTTAGATATTGGCTTATAATAAATTTTCACTTAATTAACTTGAAAGTGAAAATAATCTCAAGCCATAATCATCTTTTAATCATAACTTTTAATCTTGATATTACTATGTCATACTTAATACAATCATTATAAAATTGTATACTCAACATATTATACCAAAATTTCATCAAATTACTCATCACTTATATGAGAATTATCATGATCATCTCATTTTAAACTTAACTTTAACATATGTACTCTCCACATATATATAAAGTTACCATAAAAATTTCACTTTAAAATAATATTCATATATTAAAATATATTATTTCAAAGTTGAAAATATAACAAAATATTCAACTAACTTGTATGCTTGCTTTTAAAAATCTATATCTCATGCTAAACAAGTTAAATAAAGATAAAATTTAAACTGGAAGTTCTTAACTAATATATGAATTGACCATAAAATTTCCAACTCAAAATAATATCAATAGATAGGGTAATTAAATACTACAAGTCATCATTACTATACAGATTTTTCACTGGACAGCACCTTAATCAATGATTTTTATAAAATTCATTTTAACTTCAAATAATCTAAAACTTTCCAGTATTATTCTCAGCATAATGATGATCTCATATAAAAATTTTCATAATTTTTGGAATTTAATAGCTTGGTCAAAAACAACAAACATAAGCAGCTGCAACATGAACTTTAAATAATCTTACTTTATAATCTTATTTTATATACTTATATATATAAAATTTATAATATCTAAACATGATAACATATCAAAATCACATATAAGTACTTATAACTCTTAGTTATAATTGATGATATCAAAGTTTGAATACATACCTCTTCTATTTATAAGAAAAGAAACTTGCTCCGAGTATTTCTTGAAATTGCTCGGTTTCTCTTTTAAAAACTCGATTCTTACTATTTCTTTTTCTTATAACATAAAAATCTGAATTTTTGTGGTGTAATTCTACCATTGATGAATGCTCCTATTTATAGGGAAGTTTTAGGGGACAAATAGCACTAAAATTGAATTAAATATCATTTAAAATACGAATTTCTTCAACAAATATGCTAACTAATGTCCCACTCTTAATTTTTAATTTAGTTGACTAATATTATTAAATTTATCAGCTCAATCAATTGCATAAAATAACATCAAAATGAGTCATCATTAATATAAAAATTAAGATGCTTCAAATTATGAAGGTTCTACAAAATAAAAATAATTTCCACAATTTGTTTTTATTTTTCTTTTTAATTCCGAATTTTTTAATAAAATCAGAAAATAATTTTTAAAAATAATATCTCTAATATATAAATCATTTACAAATGATTTAATGAGGAAAAACATGCTTAAAAATAACATAAACACTTTTATTTTTCTAATAATAGCATAAATTGTAAAAATTCACAATTAATTAAAATTATGCTATTCTTAATCTTTAGAAATCCATAATAACTAAATTTTTATGCTTAATAAAATTTAGATATCAATAATAAAATTTTCGGAATCAAAATCGGACTTAAATTCCATTTACGATTGAAAACCGAAGATTTTATTATAATCTCTACTATTCTCGATTATGATTTTTTTTTTAACTTAATATTGAAATACTTTACATATTATCTATACTAAATTAATAACTCTTACTGATTTACCTTATAACTTTTTAATGCGGTAAATAACTTTGACTGTGGTAATTAATTTTTACTGCGGTAAATAAATTTTTACTGCGGTAAATCATTTTTACTGACTTACTAAAATATAGGGTATTACAATCTACCCCCCTTAAAACTATTTCCGCCCTCGGAAATACTGAAACTGGGATATATATATACTAACTATGTATATACATCATAATTCAATATCTGAAAACTGAGCACTTATATCAACTTATTACTTACCAGTGGCATCTTAACTTTATATGTGGCGATTCATTCTTACATTATCGAGGAAAATATCTTGATTCTTGAGCCAATGAACCTTCTGGTTCAACACTTCTATCGGCTGTTCCTCGTAAGTTAACTTATATTCTTGGTACAAAAGCACATACTCTGAATCACACACATACTTACGTAACTTTGTTACGAAAAACATTATGCAAACTGGACAACTTTAGATAAGAATTGATATATTAAATATTTATTTAACTTAAAACTTTAATCTATAATACATTTTCAGGCGATTTACCCACTACCCGGGGCCCTTCGGGTGCGGAACCTCTGCATGCTTAATTATCGATGTCAATTGTAATCATTAATAATTCACATCTTCATTATAAATTAATATATTACTATAGTAATCTTGTTTCTCTTTCCAAAAAAAAAAAAAACTTATTACTCAATATCACTATTGATATTTACTTCAACTTCTCCGACTTAACTATAGTCGAGAATTTCGTTGAACTTTCATTCTGATGTGGAAAAACCTAACCATTCCTCTGGTCATACCACAATTTCAATCCTTAAGGTAAACTTGATTTACCTCAATAATGCAACTGTCGACAACATCTCAATTATTGCAGACATCTCACATTTGATCTTGACAACATTAAACATCAGATCTTAACAGCATTAAATGCTTACTAACTGCATCTTCTGACATTCGGTATAATTTAATCATACCCGAAAGCTTATCTCATACTCTTCTTCCTTCTATAAATTGACTTGATAATCCTTCCATTTTCTTCAGCAATGGTCCGATTCATCAATGGGTTTAGCACTTCTCAACATCCGAAAATTCTATTCTTTTCTCCCTCTTAACATCATAAAAAAAATTTATCGAGCTCGAGTAGAAAGATTAAGAGTACTTATGCTCAATAATATTCCAAATGATATAAGATGGCTGATTGAAGCGAAAGTTCGTGTCTCTGGCGAGTATCCCAATGCATATAAATATCTGACAGGTATGGGTAGAAGCACTTTTGCCAAGAAACGTAGAGCAAAAATGAATAGGCGGCTGCTATAATTGCGCTCGCTGGAACTGCGACACTTGTTGTACTTCTTTAGGCTTTGTCTCAAATAATCGAGAAGATAAAATAACGTTCATCAAGAATGGCTTGAGTAAGGAATCTCTGGATCATATTATTCAGCAGATTCTTGAGACATATTCTAGTGGATATGTGCATCGAGAACTGATGTCTTTATGGTTTCTGTTCAAACATGAAAAGAAACTCTATCACCTGGAAAATACTATTTCCAAAGATCATGTTTGTAAACACTGTTCTTGATAGTATCGATGTACTGTACATAAATCTTATTACTTCTGATAGATAAGAGTCATTTAAGATTCAACTGCTTTCTTGTCGGAACTTTTCTTTTTTTTTTAAAAAAAGGCAAATCTATCTTCATAGCCAAATATCTCTCATAATAAATGGCTACTGCCGAGTCTTCTCAAGGTACCAAACTTCTTCAACCAATCAAAACCGTGTGCGTTCTTGGTGGTTCTAGGTTTGTACTCTTCCCTCATAACATCTATGTTGTAGGCGAACTGGTGAAAGAGTTGGGAAAATACCAGATCAACATACTTTATGGAGGGACTAGTATCTTTTTCTTTAACAACCTCTTAATGGCTGCTAAATGCTTTGATATTGAGGTGAGAAGTATCCTTCCTTTTTATCTCACTTCCTCAAATATTATCAAAGATTCTGCTATGATAACTCTCTCAATTTATGACTGCTTGATGGCAATGATATCTGGTTGCGATGCTTTCATCGTTCTTCCTGGTGGATATGGAACTTTAATGACTGCTTTTACCCTTGCTACTTGGGCAGAAGTGAAATTTCATACAAAACCTATTGGTTTGTTGAATTTCAATAACTTTTTCCACAACTTGCTTGGATTTCTAGATGAAGGAGTGTATCAAACTTTTATATCTCCTTTACAAAGAGAAATATTCAAGTCTGCAAATACATCCGCTGAACTTATCAACAAGCTTCAAGATAGCATCTCAACAGTTTAAGATTCTGTGGAAACTCCAGGATTCAAACACAAACGAGCATTTGATCCTTTAGATCTATCTTTGTGAAACTACAGCCATGCTGGGTGGCAGAGTTATGGAGTCTTGTGCTCTTGAGACGCACCCTCCCTTTATGTAATATAACTTTGTATTAGTTGAGAATTCCTTTCTGTTTGTCTGTATTTCCTTTCTCTGTTATTTCTGTACTAGCTTCTTAGAAATAGTGAAGTTCTCAACATTGTACTTGAATCCTTGTCTTGCTTTTTACTTTCAATAATATTACCATATGTCAAGTAGATTGATTATGCAAAATATACTTTTCTCGTATATACTTGTATCACACATCAATACTACTTGTTTCTGGACTGAGAAAACTTCTTGATTCAGTCAAGATTCTATACTTCTTAAACTTTACTCAGTTGTGGTCTTAAAACTTTGCCTTGTGGCATTCTAATACCACTAACCATATAACTTAAACAGTATAACCATTAATAAATAGTTACTTTAAAGAAATTGATAATTTTCCGAAAACACCTAGCTTGTGCTAGAGTTCCGGTTAATCTTAAATCTCTTTCTTGTTTCTTCTCGCCATTTCTCACTTATGGCTTTAAACTCATCATTTATTATTGGAAATAAATACTTGATCCCAATATATGAAAACTTATCAGTCTTTGCTTTATTAAAAATACTGTCTTTAACTTTCACATATCCAGATTATTCTTGCTTAACTTCAAAAATTCTTTCTAGAATTTTACATAATCATTTCGTATCTGGAATGTGATACTGATATCTTTTAAGATTCGATTTCAAGTCTCCAGGTAATTCGGACTTAATAACCCTTAATTCAGGTTTCTATAACTTATACTATTATATTTCGATACCTTAACTTATACTTATTGATTTCTGAAAAATATTTTGTATAATTGTACTGCCACTAACAAGTACCAATACAAAATAACTTATAATTTGATCTTAAACTTTGCCACTTTTTAACTCATGATATCTAACTGATAAGATATCAAAACTTCTGCTTTATAAAGATTGACTATTTCCTTGAACTTTATTTCTACGGTTCAGTTTCAAGCCTCAAGGATCTATCCGACTTTTGGTTCTTATTTCAAACCCCCATGATTTACCCGGACTTATGGCTATTATATACTGAAATAACGTTACTTTTTATACTTGGCTCATTATCAACTTTTATAGTCAATCTTAACTTAAATCTTAATCTAATGGCTTGATTTAGAATATTCGAGTTTCTTTCTTGATCTAGTCAACTTGATAAACTAGATTTCAAACTTTAATAATTGAACATATAACAAATTTCTAGAGTTCGTATTTCTGAATTCTTAATGAGCATAGACTTAGTAAATTGGAATATATTGAAAAACTTGTATAAAACTTTTAACAGCACTTACCTGGTAGTTGATGAGGTGTGAGCGTGGTGTGGTCGGGTTTTCTTGAAATTCTCTGTAAAAACATTGATTTCTCTGAAAACTTTCTCTTTCAGAATTTAAATATTTAGTATACAGAGCATTTAAAACTCTAGCTCTGATACCACTTGTAACACCCCGCTTATCAGAGTAACTTTTTCGCAACTTTTACTTCGAAATTACATTAACTCTTTCGAAATCTTTTGCGACTAACTCGGATGCTACTCAAACTCATCATCTTGAAAATCCGTTTATCTTTAAACTTTTGTCTAATACTTCTTTATACATAAATAAAACAGATTTCCTTTAAACTTGCATTTAAAATACCATAATCATATTTCTTATAATGGTAAAAACTTGAAATCTGAAATTTATTAAAATGCAAGTTCAATACTTAATGTGCATAGCGGAAATACTTGAAAACGTGGTTAATTATACAGACTGTTATAAATGTCCTCATCAAAGCTTGTCTTCATCTGAGTCCACGATCCACACCAACACTGCTCCACTCACACCTCCTCTTCGACCTGTTACCTGAAACTAAAACTCATGGGGGTGAGTAACGAATATGGATAATCATAAACTGATATCTGATCGGTAACTTAAACTTTTCTCTTCTCTTGCCGATAATTAATCGGATACGTGTGCACACTCTGATGGATATTTCTAAGGCAACTCAGGCGGCCTCCATCAGAACTTAGAATATAATCTCTGAGAACAAATTAATGCCTCCTCATCCTAAGCGTAATAATCTTAAACTTTAGGATATAATCTGAGACAACTGATGGTCTCCTCATCCCATATGACATCAATATCGTACTCAATGTGATGCCCGTTCAGGGTCCCCACCTTACTGTATCTGCAAGTTACATCAAATATAAACAAATATACTAAGTAGTATGCTCGTATACTCAATAAGATTTTTTTTTAGAAAAATTATTAAATTATCCAAATCTTATAGAAATTCATTAAACTTGTTTTTTCTCAAGTTTATACTTAACTTCTCTTTTTACTTTTACTTAAAATCAATTACTTAACCTTATATTAATCATGTCTTCATAAACATCAATATGGTATTATACTTAGCATGCCATAATCATCTTTTAATCATAACTTTTAATCTTGATATTAATATGTCATACTTAATACAATCTTTATAAAATTGTATACTCAACATATTATACCAAAACTTCATCAAATTACCCATCACTTATATGAGAATTATTCATGATCATCTCATTTTAAACTTAACTTTAACATATGTACTCTCCACACATATATAAAGTTACCATAAAAATTTCACTTTAAAATAATACTCATATATTAAGATATATTATTTCAAAGTTGAAAATATAACAAAATATTCAACTAACTTGTATGCTTGCTTTTAAAAATCTATATCTCATGCTAAACAAGTTCAATAAAGATAAAATTTAAACTGGAAGTTCTTAACTAATATATGAATTGACCATAAAATTTCCAACTCAAAATAATATCAATAGATAGGGTAATTAAATACTACGAGTCATCATTACTACACAGATTTTTCACTGGACAGCACCTTAATCAATGATTTTTATAAAATTCATTTTAACTTCAAATAATCTAAAACTTTCCAGTATTATTCTCAGCATAATGATGATCTCATATAAAAATTTTCATAATTTTTGGAATTTAATAGCTTGGTCAAAAACAACAAACATAAGCAGCTGCAACATGAACTTTAAATAATCTTACTTTATAATCTTATTTTATATACTTATATATATATAATTTATAATTTCTAAACATGATAACATATCAAAATCACATATAAACACTTATAACTCTTAGTTATAATTGATGATATCAAAGTTTGAATACATACCTCTCCTATTTATAAGAAAAGAAACTTGCTCCAAGTATTTCTTGAAATTGCTCGGTTTCTCTCTTAAAAACTCGATTCTTACTATTTGTTTTTCTTATAACATAAGAATCTGAATTTTTGTGGTGTAATTCTACCATTGATGAATGCTCCTATTATAGGGAAGTTTTACGGGACAAATAGCACCAAAATTGAATTAAATATCATTTAAAATGCTAATTTCTTCAACAAATATGCTAACTAATGTCCCACTCTTAATTTTTAATTTAGTTGACTAATATTATTAAATTTATCAGCTCAATCAATTGCATAAAATAACATCAATATGAGTCATCATTAATATAAAAATTAAGATGCTTCAAATGATGAAGATTCTACAAAATAAAAATAATTTCCACAATTTTTTTTTCTTTTTAATTCCGAATTTTTTAATAAAATCAGAAAATAATTTTCAAAAATAATATCTATAATATATAAATCATTTAAAAATGATTTAATGAGGAAAAACATGCTTAAAAATAACATAAACACTTTTATTTTTCTAATAATAGCATAAATTGTGAAAATTCACAATTAATTAAAATTATGCTATTCTTAATCTTTAAAAATCCATAATAACTAAACTTTTATGCTTAATAAAATTTAGATATCAATAATAAAATTTTCGGAATCAAAATCGGACTTAAATTCCATTTACGATTGAAAACCGAAGATTTTATTATAATCTCTACTATTCTCGATTATGAATTTTTTTTTTTTAACTTAATCTTGAAATACTTTACGTATTATCTATACTAAATTAATCACTCTTACTGATTTACCTTATAACTTTTTAATGCGGTAAATAACTTTTACTGTGGTAAATAATTTTTATTGCGGTAAATAAATTTTTACTGCGGTAAATCATTTTTACTGACTTACTAAAATATGGGGTATTACACGAGCCACCCGTGCCGAGCCTTGCCCGCGCGCCCAAGAACATGCCACTGAGCCCAAGGCCATGCCCTAAGCCTTAGCATCACTTTGCAAATTTTTCTAAGTGTGGAAACCCTTACCTAAGCCCTATACTCCCGCGTTGCCGCGCCCAGGCCCAGTGCCGCGCCCAGCAGCCAGCGCCCAGCCCAGCGGCAGGCCTGCCAGCCCACCTTCTTGAGCCCAATTTCATAATTTCCGGCCCACTTCTCTCATGACCCAATTCAGGCGTGTAATCTATACTTATATAATAAGGGATACCATTTACTAAATTTAGTAAGTTGAAAAGTCAATGCAATAAATGCACTAGTATTTTCAGCAACATAATATAATATCATATAACTTTTTTCGAATTCAAAATCTGCATTTATTTAGAAATCTAACGGGCGCGTTATGAGTGTTTGATCTTTTTCAAAAATCTTCTTCCCAAAACAAAACAGATTTCACGCGCACAGTTGTTTGGAATATTTTCTTTTAAATCGTCTACCCAAATTAAAACAGATTTCACGCGTGCAGTTGATTGGAATTTTTTTGTAAGCAATTACAAATTATATAAGAAGAGATTCTTATCTGATTTGTTACTACAGATAATGATGTGGTCTAATTTGTTGGTATAGATAATTGTGATTGTGTCGAATTTTTTTTAAAAATAATTATAAATTATAAAAATTATTTTTTGGTTTGATTTTTTACTACAGATAATTATCAAATCTGATTTGTTACTAAAGATAATGATCTGAACTATTTTCACGAGTTATCTAAATTATTTAAAAGCAATTCAACGATGCAATTTAAATTATAAATCTTCAAACACTGAATCAGCGACTCTCACTCCTTCGACCTCCTGCAAAAAACCAAAAAACAGATCAAACAATGAATCAAGGATTTGGCTTAATCAAACAAGTCAATAGGTCTACTAGACCTATGCTTAAAGTTCGTATTGTACGAATGTTCTTCCAAGATTGGGGCAGTACATACAAATCCTATCTTGAGTTGGTTCTTCATGATAAAACTGTAAGCCCAATTATGTATACGTATGTTTTTAATAGGATTATCAAATATATTTTCGTATATATATAATATAATATAATATAAACTTTTTATATTTATTAAAACAAATTCGTCCTTTCATTGATATATCGTTTTCGTATAATTTTAGGGAAATCGCATTACAGCATGGCTACGGGCAATCAACTTGACTGCGTTTAAGGAGAGAAACTTTGAAGAGGGCATGGTAATTTGTATAAAAAATTATCAAGTGGATAGCAACATAGGGAAGTATCGCTCGACATCTGGTGATTTTAAGATCATGCTACACGGGAGCACTATGTTTTCAAAGTGCAAGGACGAATTTCCTATTTTTCGATTTCAATTCAAAGACTTTGCAACTTTGCAAGATGTCAATCAAATTGATGAATCGATTTTATTCGGCAACATTCTTTTATGATGTGTAGCATTTTATTTCTTTATTTTAAAATTTTAAATTATTTAAATTATAACATAACTGTTTTTTTTATTGTAGATGTTATAGGATTAGTCATTGACATTCAAAGTGTGCAAGAGAAATAAATAAAAACTGGCGCTACCCAATTGGCTGCCTTCATTCTGATGGATCTCAAGTAAGTTTTTTCGGTTTATTATATATATTTTTTGCTATCATGAACGTTTTTTATATACGATTTTCTTGTTTTATATATATATATATACATATACGTTTTTCATGTTTTTTATATATATATTTCGGTATTGTGAATGTTTTTTTATAATTATTTTTTTCTTATTTAATGTAGTGAAAATTTTATAAATTGCACGGTTTGGGGTGAGTATGTCGATCAACTTTTGGCTTTCGAGAGCCATTACGAAGAAACTGGACAACCATGGGTACTAACAATGCAACTTGTACGTTCTAGAGAGTACCTAAGTAAGTATTATTTCAATTCCAATTATTTCAATTATTTTAATGTTTAATATTAATTTCGTATTATATCATTTGTTTAATTAAAAAATTAGCCCAATCATATTTTTATCATTTCGAATTATATCATTTCAATGTACGTCCTAGAGAGTACCTTTTTAGGTATTATGTTTATCTAATTAGTTTAATTATTTAATTATTTAATTATTAAATTATTAAATTAAAATGTTCAACCCATATACTTTAATTGTTCATCGAATTTTTTATTTCTCAATTTAGCCGCATCATATTTTTTTTTTTATCTTTCTAATGTTCATGAGCAGCAAGTATTTTAATCTAACCATGGGATTTTACTTTTTAAATTCTTTTCTAATTTAATTTACAGGTTCACATTTAATTTAAATGTCCATGAGCAGCAAGTAAATTATCAAAATCTTAACATGAAAATGTTTAATATCATATGTAGATAAGGTACAGGTTACTACTTCATTAAATGTTACCAAGTTGATCGCCCATGACTCTGTCGATGAGATACGTGAGTTTTGGACAAGGTAATAATTTGGTCCGTTGAACAATTTCAATTTGTTAAGACAATTCTTATTATTGTATATGTATATATCGTATATTATATAGATTTTGTTTTAAATCTTTAATTAACTTAATTTTTTTTTTATTAATAGGTACTCCGCAAGCAACCTGAAGGTGAAAATATAGTTCAAATTCAAAAACTGTCGTCAAGACGGAACTAGATGAGTTGTTGTCGGGTGAGAAACAAGTTTATTCAGTGTTTGCTTTGTTCGAAACTAAAGAGGTAGCTATATTTTCTAACTCATGTATACTAAACATTATTTCAATATATATGTATCAACTTTATTTTGAGATGCAAATTAATTACGAATTTTGATGAAGCCCAAGACCATGTGGGTATGCGCTATGATTGACTCTGTTGTGGACAATTGGTGGTATTTTGCTTGCCGAAGTTGTAGCAGCAAAATGATTAATTAAGAATTCCTATTTTTCTGTTCTTTCTTTCTGCAGTACAGTAAAAATATCTGTGATGATTTATGAATTCCTATTATATTCCTATTTTTTTTAGCATTCATTCTTATTTATGTGATGTGATGTGATGAATTAAGAATTCCCATTATATTTCTTTTCCACCCTTATGCAATGTTGAGAAATATGTCTGATGATTTAAAAATTCCAATTATATTTCTGTTATTTCGTTGTAATGTTGATGTTGTTGTGTTAGTCATGTAATCTGTTTGCAGTGGAAAAATTATTTATGTAATGATTTAATATAAATAGTTTTGTGTTTAGACAATGGCAATCTATAACAAAATAAAAAAACTGATAATTTTTTTGTAATAATAATAATGAAACCAAGTTACTTATTCAAAAAGATAATGAAACAAAGTTCTGCAAAATAAATAAAAGCATTCTCGCAGCTGTACTGCTGCTTATTCTAATCCATTAAATGAAAAACAACAATATATATTGCTGTTTTTAAAACTAAAAAGCATAATAAAACTGAAAACATAATTGTCTAATAAGAATAATAATAAAAATAAAAACTCCTCATAATATTCCATAACTAATAATAAGCTTCTAGTCAGGCTTCTTCATCCTTTTCATCTTCTAGCGTAAGAGAACCATCATCATACACTTTGGCCTTTCCTTTATCAGCTGTTGTAGACAACATGAGCTTAGGATCCTCGTTGTCAAATGTTTCACTCAAGTTTCGTTTTGCAGATGAATCGCCAATCTTCTCTATATCCTTTGCCCTCTTTAGAGGTGTAGAAACCTCCTCATCACCATCATCATCCTAAATAATATAATTAAATGTTACATAAATAAATAATAATATTTAATTGTAAAAATTAGAAAAATGTTATTCATTTTCATTTAGTTGAAAATAAAAAAAACGTACCACCCAATAGGTGTTGTCATTACTCTGTGGCATGGTAAAATAGTCGGAAACCTGAAATAGAGAAACGCATAACGTAACCAACATGCAAACAAAATAATTTATAATCGATCTGTCTAAAAAAAATAACACTATTTACCTCAGGCTGAATAATTAGTTGGTTGTACTTAGAAACCACATCCTTGTTCATTATTACCCTACAAACACTAAAACAGGACGTTTGGTTGTAGCCTTGTTTCTGCTGCTGGATGCGGACTTTAAACAGAAAAGACTGCCCAATCAACCTTGTAATCTCATGCGGCAAATCATAGTTTTCATCAGCATTCTATGGAAAAAAAAAAGCTTTAAAACGTTAGCATTCACAATTTAAAGTTCTTAAATTTAAAAAACATGGGATGGAAACATAACCTTGCGCATAGATTCAGATCTCAAAGCATGGCAAGATTTCCCAATAAGGATTTCAGATTCTTTGTCCCAACAAACAAAAGTCCCATTAGCAGTAGCATCCGATATGAGCAAGTTCATCTTGTACCTAATAATTTTAAAAAAAAATAAATAAATAAATAAATAAATTTACATGGAAAATCAATCAACAAAAGCAAAGTAAACC
Source organism: Striga asiatica (assembly GCA_008636005.1). Lineage (NCBI taxonomy): Eukaryota > Viridiplantae > Streptophyta > Magnoliopsida > Lamiales > Orobanchaceae > Striga > Striga asiatica. The sequence goes on along the minus strand of BKCP01006837.1, from coordinate 125,883 downwards.
ATTAAGAAATGTGGAGCTACCTAAACTTCCCAGCTTCTTTTGAACATTTGGCACACTTGAAGCCATTGCATAAATTACTACAATTTATCAACACAGATGCAAAAAACGGATGGTTTTGGAAGTCTTTCAGTATATCTCTTTCATATGTACAAAATTTTCGAACAAAATGAACTAGAACTTAAAAAAAAAAAGAAATACAAATAATACTCGAGTGCAGATCGTAGTAATCTCAACAAAAAAAATTCGAACATGGTTAAAATAGATCGATTATCAGTTTAGCATATATTTCGATTGACATAATTAGTTATCCCGTGAGAAAACTTAAAAAAAAAACATAAAAACAAAACTAAATAAACTAAAAAAAATATCAGTTCGTACAATTTATCAAACAAATAAAAGAAAACAAACGGTTTTTGAAGTCTTTCAGTAGATCTCTTTCGGATCTACATTTTTTTATAGCAAAATCAACTAGATCTGAAAAAATAAAAAAAACGCATATAAGTATCGAGTGCAGATCGTATTAAGATCGACTAAAAAAAATCGAAAATGCCAAAAAACATAACGATTATCAGTTTATCAGTAGATTTCGATAAAAAAACTCAAGTATCCCGTGAAAAAAAATAAGACAAAACAGGAATCGGGTTTTCAATAGAGGCTAATCATAAAAAAAAAAAATCGAATAACCATAGATCCACCCATTTCTTCACTCAATCTCATTTGACAATAATTTTACTTGCAAAACCATAACCGATGGCAGAGCAAATGTTAGAGAATGTTAGAGAGAGTGAGGCGGTGAATGAGTGAAAACCTTGGTTTATTGGGTTTTTTTTTTTCCTTTTATACCCCAAATGCTCAATTTTGGACCGTGGGATTTTGTTTTGATTTTCTGAATGTCCGATCAATAATTGAAATATGGACCGTACTAATGCTTTTATTTGGGTCAAATTTTCAGATACAAAAAACCAAACCGCACGGGCCCGATCTTTAGGCTACTGGCCCAATAACATTAATGAATTTATTGGGCCTTATTCATTTTTTAATTTGGGCTTTATTAATTACAATATAGGTATTTTTAATGCTTTGTAGATTTGTACATGTATGTTATATTTTCACGCATTGTTTATCGATTTACGATTTATTTAATGTTTGTACGTTATATATAGATATATAAAATTAAATAAATATTAATATATATTAATAAAAAAATTTCAAATGTTTGAGGTCAATTGTTTGTAATTTTAAAAAAAATAAACTGAAATATTTTTTTACTTGCAGGAAACGAAAGTAATAGTCATCTTGCACTTATGCGTACTTCACATTCAAATATTCAAACAAGACGCGATGTTTTCCAGTCTTCACAAAATACGCCGCTATCTAATATCACTAATGGTAACTACATATAACAAATTGAAATAACTTTATTTATTTATAAATTTACATATATTCTTTTTTTCTTATTTCTTTTCACTTTTGATTGCAGTTTTCGGAGCTATGGAATCATGCATGAGAACGAAAAATATATATTCCAACGTTTGGAGTATGATTTATTTTTTACAATTACAAAATAATGCTTATCTATACTTATATAATAAGGTGTACCATTTACGAAATTTAGTAAGTTGAAAAGTCAATGCAATAAAGGCATTACTATTTTGAGCAACATAATATAATATCATATCTATACTTATATAAAAGGAGATTTTATTTACTACATTTTTTATCCAGAAAAGTCAACTGCATTAAATGCCAATACTATTTTGGTATTATAATATTTTATTTATTTAATTGATTTATTTATTTGTTTTATTTTAAAAA
>BKCP01006837.1:87951-122907 GCA_008636005.1 Striga asiatica | reverse complement strand
AGGTGCTCTGGCGCGACTGGCGCTGAGACCTCGCGGGCTGGCACGGACAGGCGCGGCTGGGCGCTGTCACGTGCACTGGGGACTGCGGTGCCTCGCGAGCGCTAGGCGCGGGCACGGACAGGGGCACTGCCTGGCCCCTGCGACGCGGCACGGGCACGGCACGCGCGACTGGCGCGGCTGGTGACCCTAGCCCGTCCTTTGCCAAACTTCCGACAACTTTGCCGGGGACTACTGAGCCAAATCAACCTAATATGACATAAAATGCTCAAAAATGCCAAAAGTCACTGAGGGACCTCGGTTGGATTTGGTGGTGGGCTTATAGGGCCGATTAGGCACGAGGCCACCCTAGGGCACAAAAATGAACATGCTCAACATGAAAATTGACCTAGGGCCGAATGATATACATCAAAAATCATGGCTAATGAGGCTAGAACATTGGTCAGTACATGCATGCACATATACTTAGGTTCGGGGGTGAAAATGGCTCGATTTCACTTAACAAATTGACCGAACAAATGAACTCAAAGCATGAAACTGTTTTAACCATGTCATACTCATGATTTTTGAGGACTTTTAAGATGCTAATCTCGGCCATATCATGCATGTACATAAACTTACGAATTTTGGGCTCATATGATCAAAAATTCATATCTCCTTATATCTCACATGCATGGCATCATTTTCCACATGATAATTCTTATTTTATCATGAATAAGATAGGAAAAATGGTTGGCACGAGCTAACCTTGCTCAAAAGACGAAATGGTGCCAAAGGACTTTGCTCGGGGATCTCGCGGCCCTAGGAACTTGGCCTCGACTTTGGGGCTAAAATGCTGAGCTTTGATGATCTCAAAAGACTTAGAAAAATCTAAGAAACACTTAGAAAGTGATAAGCCTCGAGATAAAATGGCTGCAAGTGGCTGGACCTCGGTGGTTCCCTTTCCCGGGCTCGCGTGCGTGCGGACGGCCAAGGTGAGTTGAGTTCGACTTTCCCTTTGATTCCTCTCAATATGTCCGAGTGTTTATGAGTCCAAGAGCTGAAAAGGGGCTGGAGAGGGACCTTTATAAAGGCTGAGGGGCGGAGTTAGCTAGGTGGGATGGTGGGAGACCAAAATGAGTGCATTTTCCCACTCCACATGCACATAGGAACTTGGGAGCTGATGGGCAGCATCTTGCACGGTCTTGGAGGGAATAAGGCAGGGTATCAAACAATAAAATATGCCTTGGACAGGTCTTGGTCGGGTTGGAGGTAGTGGGGGACAAGGCATAACATAAACAACTGCATATGGCCCCTTCACTCACAATTAAATAATCCCTAATGCCCATGTGACATCCTTAATCATTACTTAGGGCATCCTAAGCTAAATTAGTCCTTAATCCACCCCTTAACACACGCATGAAGTTGGGCCCTGGAGAAGTGGGCCGAAATATATGGATTTGGGCTCAAGAAGTGAGCTGGTACGCTGCCAGCGCTGGGCCTGGGCGCTGCTGGGCCCTGGGCGCGAGCTGGGCGCGAGCTGGGCGCGGGAACTGCTGGGCTGCGCGTGCTAAAAGGCTTGGGCCGAGAATGCCACATGCTTAGGGCTGGAAATGAAACTCTCCACACTTAGAAAAATTCCAAAGGTGTTTGGCCATGACTTGGGCCACCATGCTTGACTCGCGCGAGGCTAGGGCGCGGGCGCTAGGGCGCGACACTAGGGACTCGGGCCGATCATGAAACACTTGGCTAGGGCTAAACTTGTGGCACAATAAGGAACCCAAAAATACTTAGAAAACTTGTGCCACACCACTAACCATGACTTGGGCACTCGCGGCTTGGCGAGGCACGCGACACTAGGGCGCGAGGACTCGGACCCGTGCACGAGCTCGGTGCGGGGTTACTTAGGCCGAGGGAATGATATCCAAGACTTGATAAAAATGATCTCATACTTAGAAAATATTCTAAGTAAGGCTATGAGCATGGCTAGGGCTCGAGCAAGACTCGAGACTACTAGGGCTCGAGAATTGGCTAGGCGCGAACTAGGCGCGATACTCGCGACCGAACGACTCGGTTCTGGGCACGGCTGGACTTAGACGATTTATCGAAACATACTCGGTTCCGATTATTCGTCAACTGGAATAATTAATTCCGACTGAAATACAACCCATTTCTAAAATAAGAAAAATGGACCGGAATTAATAACTGAGATTGAATAGCTGATAACTGGGCTCGGAACTCAAGACGAGCAGTATTAATAAAAAGAAATAGTTCAACTGGGAACTAAAAACTGTCATTTTATTAATACAGAACTGGGCTATTACAATCTATCTCCCTTAAAATATTTCCGTCCTCGGAAATACTAAACTGGAGAAATACATACAAGAACTGAAAATATATACAACTGGGTACATATCAGAACTCAAAATCTGGAAAACGAGCTCTAACATCTGCCTCGCGCTCCCATGTGGCATCTGAATCTCCGTGGCGATTCCACCTGATACGAACGAGGGGAACGTCTCGGTTCCTGAGCCGAAGGACCTTTCGATCCAGAACCGCTACTGGCTGCTCCTCGTAAGTCAAATCTGGCTGAAGCTGAATCTCGCTGTGCTGAAGCACATGCTCGGGATCGCACACGTATGGGCGTAGCATCGAAACGTGGAACACGTTGTGCACGCCAGCCAACTCGGGAGGCAGAGCCAATCGATAGGCGACTTCGCCCACTCGCTCGAGAATCTCGAACGGGCCTATATAGCGAGGATGCAACTTCCCTCTCTTCCCGAAGCGAACGACACCTCTCATCGGTCGAACCTTCAGGAATACATGATCTCCGGGCTCAAAGTGCATCTCTCGTCTATGCTTGTCGGCTGAGGACTTTTGCCGACTCTGAGCTGTCTTGAGCCTCTCTCTGATCCAGGCTACCTGCTCAGCTGTCTCCTCGATCAACTTTGGACCGAGTACTCGTCGCTTTCCGACGTCATCCCAATACATGGGCGATCGACACTTGCGGCCGTAAAGTGCTTCGTAGGGAGCCATCTGAATAGATGCCTGATAACTGTTGTTATAGGCGAACTCAGCTAGTGGCAGCCACTTCTCCCACTTAGCACCTCTGTCCAGAATTAAGGCTCGGAGCATATCCTCGACCGTCTGGATCGTCTTCTCGGACTGGCCGTCCGTCTCTGGATGGTAAGCCGAACTGAACTTTAATTGGGTGCCCATTGCCTCATGCAAACTCTCCCAGAATCGACTGGTGAATCTGGGATCTCGATCGGAGATGATCGTAATGGGCACTCCGTGGAGTCGAATAACACCACGGGTATATATATCGGCAAACTGATCCATAGTCATGGTCATCGCCACAGGCATGAAATGCGCGACTTTCGTCAGCCTGTCTACCACTACCCAAATCGCGTCATGATGCTCAGACGACTTAGGTAGTCCCGTGACGAAGTCCATGGTAACCTCTTCCCACTTCCAGCTGGGAATCTCAAGTGGTTGTAGCAGACCTATGGGACTCTTGTGCTCGGCCTTTACTTGCTGACAGACCAAGCACTTCTTCACGAAGTCTGCTACATCTCTCTTCATTCCTCGCCACCAGAACGACCTTTTCAAGTCGTGGTACATCTTGGTACTCCCAGGGTGGGCTAAATATGGTGCACTGTGGGCCTCAGTCAGGATTTCCTTGCGTAAAGTCCCGACTTTTGGCACGACAATGAGGCCTCTGAACTCCAAGGCTCCATCTGTGCTTCGGTAAAAGCCCTCTATGCCTCCGGCGTGAACCTTCGCCTCTAAAGTGCGAATGAACTGATCGCAGGATTGCTCCCGCCGGATTCTGTCTCTCAGCATGGGTTGAACTCGCATCAAGCTAACACTCCCCGAAATCTCCTTAGGAAGTGAGTCGACAACCTCAATCTGCATCCGGGCAAACTCTCGGATAAGCTGGCGCTGATTGGTGATCGAGCAGACTGACTCACCCCTCACCTTACGGCTTAGGGCGTCTGCTACCACGTTCGCCTTCCCCGGATGGTACTGTATGGTGCAGTCATAATCTTTCACAAGCTCCAACCATCGCCTCTGGCGCATGTTGAGCTCCTTCTGTGTGAAGATATACTGCAAACTTTTGTGATCGGTAAAGATCTCACACCGACCACCATACATATAATGGCGCCATATCTGGAGTGCATGCACAATCGCTGCCAACTCTAGGTCGTGCGTCGGGTAATTCTGCTCATGGGGCTTCAACTGACGTGAAGCGTACGCAACGACTTGGCCATCTTGTATCAGCACACACCCAAGACCCTGCTTCGAGGCATCACTATAGATGGTGAAACCTCGAGTAGGATCCGGAATAGTCAGCACTGGAGCCGTCGTAAGCCTCTTCTTGAGCTCCTGGAAGCTCTCCTCACAACGACTCGTCCACTCAAACTTCACAGATTTCCTCGTCAACTTGGACAAGGGGAGGGCAATCTTAGAAAATCCCTCGATAAACCTGCGATAGTACCCTGCTAGACCGAGAAAACTGCGGACCTCGGTGGGACTTCTGGGCGCTGACCAGTTCCGAACTGCAGCAATCTTCGCCGGATCAACCTCAATGCCTCTCTCAGTGATCATGTGGCCTAAAAATGCCACTCGCTTCAGCCAAAATTCACACTTCGAGAACTTGGCGTACAACTTTTCTCGTCTAAGGGTCCCGAGAACAACCCTCAGATGCTGCTCATGCTCCTCCAAACTCCTGGAGTAGACCAAAATGTCATCAATAAAGACGATAACAAATTGGTCTAAGTACGGATGGAACACCCGATTCATCAAGTCCATGAACACCGCCGGCGCATTACTCAGACCAAACGGCATAACCACGAACTCGTAGTGTCCATATCTCGTCCGGAAAGCAGTCTTGGCTACATCGGACTCCTTAATCTTCAGCTGATGATAGCCGGAGCGTAAATCGATCTTGGAAAATACGCGGGCTCCTCTCAACTGGTCAAACAAGTCGTCTATCCTGGGGAGCGGATATTTATTCTTCACCGTTAACCGGTTGAGATCTCGATAATCGATGCACATTCTCATGGATCCGTCTTTCTTCTTGACGAATAGGACGGGTGCTCCCCAAGGTGAGACGCTGGGTCGGATAAAACCGAGTTTCAACAACTCCTCGATCTGCGTCTTCAGCTCCTGCAACTCCTTCGGAGCCATACGGTATGGTGCCTTAGACACCGGTCCTGCTCCTGGAACAAGATCGATGGTGAACTCCACCTGCCTGCTGGGTGGTCCTCCTGGTAGCTGATCCGGGAACACATCCACGAACTCACGAACAACTAGAACATCGTGAGGTGTCTGTGCTCTCGATCCTTCATCGACAAGGCTCACCAGGTAACCCTGACAATCTTCTCTGCGCAGAATCTTCCTCGCCTTCGCCATCGAAACAACACGAGGTAGGGTTCGCGTCTTCGAGCCGAAAAAAGTGATCTGACTGTCCTTCGGAAGATGAAGAATAACCTCCCGATCGTTGCAACGAATGTCCGCTCGATAACGCGTCAACCAATACATACCGAGAATGAGGTCGAAATCCCTCATCTCGATAACATAAGCTTCGGCCTTCAGAATTCGGCCGCCAATACTAAGGTTAAGGTCCTCTGCCTTGGAGCTCGTCACTATCTTCCTTCCCGAGGCTAGACTCACCTCGAGAGGGTCAACAGTGTTGATGGGCTGAACTCCAATGGCCTCCACACATCGAGTCGACACAAAAGAGTGCGTCGCACTAGTGTCGAACATAGCAAATATAGGTACATCATTCAAAACAATCATTTCGGACATAGTACCTGGGTTCTGCTCTGCCTCAGCCTGCTCAACTGCATACACCTGAGCCTGCTGTCCTCGCCTCTGCTGCTGTTGCTGTGGCTGTCGGGGCTGCTGCTGAGGCTGCTGCTGCTGCCTATCCGGACAGTTCCGGACGGTATGTCCGGGCCTCCGCAGTGAAAGCAGACGTTCTGCCCAGCAAGACACTCTCCGCGGTGTGGGCGTCCGCATGTGCCACATGGTGGGACCTGTGGCTGTCTCTGCCTGTTCCTCCGGTCATTCTGCTGACCCTTCCACTTTCTCTTGTTCTTAGGCTTCGCCTGCTGGACAGGCACTGGCTGAGCTGGCGGTAGTGCCGGATACTGAATTGGGGGCAACGCTGGGGGCTGAGCTGAGTCCATCCTGAGACTAGCGTCTGTCTCCTGGGCCTTAGCGACGACATCGGCGTAAGACTGGACGCCGTGTCCCGCAACATGGTGACGAATAGCTGGCAGAAGCCCGTCACGAAAACGTCTCGCCTTCTTCGTCTCAGTGTCCACCAGATAAGGGACAAAGGACCCGAGACAAACAAACTCCCGCTCGTACTCATCTACGGAGCGGTGGCCCTGCTTAAGCGCCAAGAACTGGCGCTCCATCTCAGCCTTGTAGGTATCCGAGTAATACTTCTCCCGCAGCATCTCCTTGAACTGTGCCCAGGTGAGGTTCTCCTTCTCACCAGGGCGCAAGCCCCAGTAGGAGTTCCACCACAGCCTGACGTCTCCTGTCATCTGGACCTGGGCACACAGAATGCTGTGCCTCTCGGAGCACTCAATGATCTCGAAGATGGCCTCGAGACCTTGGATCCACTCATCGACTAGTCGAGGGTCTCCCTGCCCCGAAAACTTGTCTGGGTTGTAGCCGCGAAACTGAGCGACTACCTCAGCCTGGGACATCTCTCTCTGAGCTTGGTTCTGACGACGGGCCATCTGAGAATAAGCCGCGTAACTGGGTCAGAACAGGAGGATGAAATTGCATAAGGCTGAAAGGAAATGCTGAATACTGGAATAGGCACAAATTTCTTGACGAGTTGCTAAAAATAACTCGATAATCTAGAGTTCGACTAGAGTTCGAATCTAGAGTTCTGAAATCTGATAGAGGACATAACTGATACTACTAGGAGTCTTATACTGATCTGAGCATCTAGAGTTCGGATTATCTGAATCCTATTGAGCATAGACATAGTACGGTTTGCTTATATAAACTTTGAAAAACTTTTACAGCAAGCACTTACCTGGTAGTCGGCGCGGCGTGAGTGTGGTGTGGTCGAGTTTTGCAAAATTTCCCTGTCTTTTAAAACATTCAGAAGCACAAACGGTGCTCTGATACCAACTGCAACACCCCGCTAACTAGGGCCAATTTTTCGCAAATTTTAACTCTTTCGAAAACGCTTATAAATTTTTCGAAATCATTTGCAAACTATCTCGGGATGCTGCTAAGGACTTTTCTGCTTAAAAACCCGTTTCTTTAACCTAGGTCTAACAACTGGTTTAGACTTAAAGAATTCAGGTTTATATTTTTACGAATCATGCATATTAGTCTGGACCCGTTCGTACTGGCGAACCGGGTAAAATTATTTAAGTCTGAAAATAGCATCATGCATGTTCGAAAATAAACACAAGCATAGCGGAAGTCTGAAATGCGTGGAATTATTTAGTTTACAAACAGTTTAAACAAATGTCCCGGGAACAGCTTTCGTGCGGAACTCACGACCACCACCACCACAGCTTGACTCACGCCTGCCCGCCGACCCTGCCATCTGAAAATATAAAGTGGGGGTGAGTACGGTCCACTTGTACTCCATAAAAACCCATTCTAAAGTAAACAGCAATATTAATAATGATATCACAAACTGGTATATATAAGTAAACTGTAACTCCCGGAACTCTCTGGCCGGTAACTCCCGGAACACTCTGGCCGGTAACCGTGTGCACACTCTGATGGTATAACTAGGGCAAACTGGGCCACCACCAGAACTTAGGGAAGGCAAACTTGGCCTTAACCCAAAGTGGATAAAACTCATATACATACCTGAACGTGATATCGACTATTAAACTCAATGTATAACCCAGACTGGGTCCCCACCTGATCGGTTTTGAAAATGAGTAAGTGCGGCTGTGCTGGTAGCTGACTCCTCAAGCTACATAAAAATATAAGCAAACAAATATACTAAGTACTATGCTCGTCATATGCTCAAAAATATGCTAGGATGCTCTACTCTATCAGATTACTCATCCGGATATAAAGGAACGCTCTAAGGGTTCACAGAAATAATTCTAAGTCCGGAAATAATACTGATATGCTTAACTGATCTGGTTTGGCTCGGAAAAATACTTAAATTTCGGAATAAGACTCGGACCGAAAATCACGAACCAAAACGGACTCGAACCGCCGGCTAAACCGGCCGGTTCGCTAACTGGCTGAACCGGGTCGGGCTGGACCGGACCCGGTTGGACCACCGGGTCACACTGGACCGGTTGGTCACGGGCTGCTCGGACTGGCCGGGCTCGATCCCGTGCCGGGCCTGCTGGGGCCATGGCACGGCGCTGGGCACTAGCTGGGTGCGACCGGGCACGGTACTAGGCGCTGCTGGGCGCGGGCTGTGCGGCTGGCACGGGCCCTGGCACGACTGGTGCCACTAGGTGCGGTTGGGCACGACCGAGAGTCACTGGGTGTGCTGGCGTGCTGCTGGGCACGGTCGAGCACGAGGGACGCGGGAACTGGCGCGTACCCGGGTTGACTGGGCACTGGGCGTGCGGCTGGCACGACCCGAGTGCGACTGGCGCGAGAACGGACGTGGCCAGACACTACTCGCGCGGCTCGGGCGCGGCTAGGGCTGTCAGGGTGCTACCGGGCGACCCTGGGCACGCGGGCATGCTGCTGGGCACGTCCCGGGCTAACTGACTACTCGGGCGTGCTGCTGGGCACGTCCCGAGGCCTCTGGACCTGACTCGGGGTCACTACAGCACGGCACTGGACACTCGGGTGCGCTGCTGGCACGACCCGAGGTCGACTCCGCGTGGTACGAGCGACTGGCTCGGGATCACGCGTGCATGACACTGGGACAGCGCTGCCGGGCGCTGTCGGAGGTGCTCTGGCGCGACTGGCGCTGAGACCTCGCGGGCTGGCACGGACAGGCGCGGCTGGGCGCTGTCACGTGCACTGGGGACTGCGGTGCCTCGCGAGCGCTAGGCGCGGGCACGGACAGGGGCACTGCCTGGCCCCTGCGACGCGGCACGGGCACGGCACGCGCGACTGGCGCGGCTGGTGACCCTAGCCGGTCCTTTGCCAAACTTCCGGCAACTTTGCCGGGGACTACTGAACCAAATCAACCTAATATGACATAAAATGCTCAAAAATGCCAAAAGTCACTGAGGGACCTCGGTTGGATTTGGTGGTGGGCTTATAGGGCCGATTAGGCACGAGGCCACCCTAGGGCACAAAAATGAACATGCTCAACATGAAAATTGACCTAGGGCCGAATGATATACATCAAAAATCATGGCTAATGAGGCTAGAACATTGGTCAATACATGCATGCACATATACTTAGGTTCGGGGGTGAAAATGGCTCGATTTCACTTAACAAATTGACCGAACAAATGAACTCAAAGCATGAAACTGTTTTAACCATGTCATACTCATGATTTTTGAGGATTTTTAAGATGCTAATCTCGGCCATATCATGCATGTACATAAACTTACGAAATTTGGGCTCATATGATCAAAAATTCATATCTCCTTATATCTCACATGCATGGCATCATTTTCCACATGATAATTCTTATTTTATCATGAATAAGATAGGAAAAATGGTTGGCACGAGCTAACCTTGCTCAAAAGACGAAATGGTGCCAAAGGACTTTGCTCGGGGATCTCGCGACCCTAGGAACTTGGCCTCGACTTTGGGGCTAAAATACTGAGCTTTGATGATCTCAAAAGACTTAGAAAAATCTAAGAAACACTTAGAAAGTGCTAAGCCTCGAGATAAAATGGCTGCAAGTGGCTGGACCTCGGTGGCTTCCTTTCCCGGGCTCGCGTGCGTGCGGACGGCCAAGGTGAGTTGAGTTCGACTTTCCCTTTGATTTCTCTCAATATGTCCGAGTGTTTATGAGTCCAAGAGCTGAAAAGGGGCTGGAGAGGGACCCTTATAAAGGCTGAGGGGAGGAGTTAGCTAGGTGGGATGGTGGGAGACCAAAATGAGTGCATTTTCCCACTCCACATGCACATAGGAACTTGGGAGCTGATGGGCAGCATCTTGCACGGTCTTGGAGGGAATAAGGCAGGGTATCCAACAATAAAATATGCCTTGGACAGGTCTTGGTCGGGTTGGAGGTAGTGGGGGACAAGGCACAACATAAACAATTGCATATGGCCCCTCCACTCATAATTAAATAATCCCTAATGCCCATGTGACATCCTTAATCATTACTTAGGGCATCCTAAGCTGAATTAGTCCTTAATCCACCCCTTAACACACGCATGAAGTTGGGCCCTGGAGAAGTGGGCCGAAATATATGGATTTGGGCTCAAGAAGTGAGCTGGTACGCTGCCAGCGCTGGGCCTGGGCGCTGCTGGGCCCTGGGCGCGAGCTGGGCGCGGGAACTGCTGGGCTGCGCGTGCTAAAAGGCTTGGGCCGAGAATGCCACATGCTTAGGGCGGGAAATGAAACTCTCCACACTTAGAAAAATTCCAAAGGTGTTTGGCCATGACTTGGGCCACCAACTTGACTCGCGCGAGGCTAGGGCGCGACACTAGGGACTCGGGCCGATCATGAAACACTTGGCTAGGGCTAAACTTGTGGCACAATAAGGAACCCAAAAATACTTTGAAAACTTGTGCCACACCACTAACCATGACTTGGGCACTCGCGGCTTGGCGAGGCACGCGACACTAGGGCGCGAGGACTCGGACCCGTGCACGAGCTCGGTGCGGGGTTACTTAGGCCGAGGGAATGATATCCAAGACTTGATAAAAATGATCTCATACTTAAAAAATATTCTAAGTAAGGCTATGAGCGTGGCTAGGGCTCGAGCAAGACTCGAGACCACTAAGGCTCGAGAATTGGCTAGGCGCTAACTAGGCGCGATACTCGTGACCGAACGACTCGGTTCTGGACACGGCTTAACTTGGACGATTTATAGAACATACTCGGTTTCGATTATTCGTCAACTGAAATAATTAATTCCGACTGAGTAAAATCCATTGATAAAATAAATGGACCAGAATTAATAACTGGGATTGAATAACTGATAACTGGGCTCGAAACTCAAGACGAGCAGTATTAATAAAAAGAAATAGTTCAACTGGGAACTAAAAACTGTCATTTTTATTAATACAGAACTGGGCTATTACAATGTAGGTGTCACTGCAGCAAGTCGACCCACGATACAGAAGAAGGATACATCTAATTGTCGTAATATCAATATGAATGCTATTATTGATCTTACTCAGGAAGATGTTATTCAAGCAATGACACTAAAAAGAAAACGTGGTCGTCCTAAGAGAAATCAAGGAACAACATCAACAAATAGGGGTTGGTGGTTTTGCATATTTATATTTTTATATTTTTATATGGAAAAATCTAAGTCTACGGTTATGAAATACTTTTATTGTATTTTTTTTAGAATACTGGGATATGGGTGATGCAAACATGGAATGTCAGTATTGTGGAGCACTCTTCAGGTTTAGTGAAAAGAGAGTGAAAGATAAAAATAAAGGGGTACCAGGATATAAAGGATGTTGCCAAAATGGAATTGTACAACTTCCGAAGATGAAAAATCCTCCCACGTTTTTAAACGATTTGCTTTTTGGAGATAGTAGAAAAAGCAAGCACTTTCAAGATAATACCAGATCTTACAATAGCATGTTTGGATTTACGTCTTTTGGGGGAAAAATTGATGGAGCTATTAATAGGGGTACTGGACCACCTATATTTTCGTTGCATGGACAAAACTATCACCTAATGGGTAGTTTGCTTCCATCAGATGGTTCGAGTCCGAAATTTACACAATTGTATATATATGATACAAAAAATGAGATATCAAATAGAATGAATTCTGTCAGGTATCTATTTAAAACTTATATAATTTATAATATATAATATAATTATATAATGCATATATAATAAGAACAATACACATTATTAAATAATAATGTGCTTATTATTATTATCATTTATTTGATGTAGGCAAACGGATGGTGATAACAACATGGATTTGGATATAGTTGTCGGGTTGAAGCATATGTTAGACCAAAACAATGAGCTGGTTAAGTCATTTCGTATTGCTCGGGACAGAATTAACAACCACGGTCAACATGATGTTAGAATCCGTTTAATTGGAAAAAGACACAATGATGCAAGACGGTATAATCTTCCCATGAGCTCTGAAGTTTCTGCTTTGATTGTTGGAGATTTCGACCAGTCTTTGGGTGATAGGGACATAATTGTTGAAACAAAGAGTGGTCGTCTTCAACGGATAAACGAACTTAATGCTTCGTATCTGGCACTTCAATATCCTTTGATATTTTCGTACGAAGAGGACGGTTATAGGGAGGACATATCATTTTCTGATATTAAAGTCGAGACAGAAATGGTAGAAAACATGTTAGTTGTCGGGAATTTTTTTCATACCGCATGCATGATAGGATTTGTGAGCCACCGACAATTATATCAGCTCGAAGGTTGTTTCAACAGTTCGTTGTTGATGCTTATTCAATGGTCAAAACATCAAGGCTGCGATATATCCGTTTTAATCAGAAGAAACTTCGTTGTGATCTTTATAATGGTTTGGCTGATGCTGTAGTACGTGGCGATACAGATCCTAGCTCACGTGGAAAGCGGATTATACTACCTTCTTCGTTCACTAGTGGTCCTAGGAATATGATACAAAATTACCAGGATGCAATGGCCATTTGTAGATGGGCAGGATATCCTGATTTGTTTATAACTTTTACCTGCAATCCAAATTGGCCGGAGGTTATTCGTTTTCTAGAGCCGAGGAAATTTCGTCCTGAGGACCGACCGGATATTGTTTGCAGGTTCTTTTGGGCAAAGCTTAAGGCGTTGATAAAGGATTTCAGTGAAAAATAAACATTTGGCAAGGTTACTGCAGGTAAAAAAATGTATTTCAATGTAATTTGTTAATATTAATATTAAATGCAAATAAAAATTAAATGCTTTTATCATATGATATATCTACACTTTTTAATTGTTTATAAATGTTTTATTATTTTGCAGTTGTCTATACGATTGAATTCCAAAAATGTGGTTTGCCGCATGCTCATATACTTCTCTTTCTTGCAAAGGAAGATAAGTTTCCAGACCCATCCGACATAGATAGAATAATATCTGCTGAAATACCGGATCAGACGTCTGATCCTATGTATTATGCATCAGTGAAAGAGCATATGATGCACTGCCCATGTGGTGTTGCACGACCAAACTCACCGTGCATGATAAACGGCAAATGCAGCAAACGATTTCCAAAAAAGTTTGTTGAATCCACTTGCATAGATGATGAAGGATCTCCACGCTACAAGCGTCGAGACGACGGTAGACATGTTGAAAAGAATGGCATCGTCCTCAATAACGGTTATGTTGTTCCTCACAACCGTCGTTTGCTGATGAAATATGGAGCTCATCTCAATGTTGAGTGGTGCAATCAATCACGATCAATAAAATACTTATTCAAGTATGTTAACAAAGGAAATGATCGTGTCACCGCCTCATTTTATCAGAATTATGCAAAAAGAGATATTGAAAAGCCTCTCGACGAGATAAACATGTACTATGATTGTCGTTATCTATCTTCATGTGAGGCGGCATGGCGGTTACTTGGTTTTGAGTTGCTGTGCAAGAGGCCAGCAGTACAACACTTGAGTTTCCACCTAAAAGATCAGCAGAACATTGTCTTCGAAGATGATGACGATATAGAGGATGTATTGGATAAACCAAGTGTTAGTGAGAGCCAATTTCTAATGTGGATGGAGGCTAATAAGAAGTACCCAAAGGCAAGAGAGCTTACTTATGTAGAAGCACCCTCGAAATTTGTTTGGGATACGAAAAAAAAGAGTGTGGAAGCCTGGAAAAAAAGATGGTACCATAGGCCGCATAAACTACGTTAATCCTGGTTGCGACGATAATTACTATTTGAGATGTCTGCTAACTGTTGTTAGAGGTGCTACGTGTCACGAGGACTACATGAAAGTAAACAACGTCCAATATCTGACTTATAGAGATGCTTGCTTTGAACGAGGATTGTTGGACGATTATAAAGAGTATATAGACGGTATAACCGAAGCGAGTCATTGGGCATCTGCTGAGTCTCTTAGACGTATGTTTGTTTCATTGTTGGTTTCTGGCTCTTTAGGTCGCCCTGATGATGTTTGGGAACGATGTTGGCAATTGTTATCAGATGACATTCTCTACAGACAGCGGCAATTGTTCAATAACAATGGTATTTTTTTATTTTTATTTTTTTTTTTATATTTTTTCGTATTAATCTGTTCTTTCATTTATATATAGACTGGTTATTCTTTAATATTATGCATTATTTAATTTGAATCCTTACGATATTTATTTTAATTTGTTAATGTATAGATTTGCGGCTCAGTGATGATGTTATAAAGAATCTGTCTCTTGCTGAAATTGAAAATATGTTGCGAAGATGTGGACCAAGTCTTCGTGAATATTCGTCCATGCCTTATCCGGACAGAGATAGTCTTCATACAACATCTAACCGCCTTATATTGGATGAGCTGAATTACGATAGGAAGGCCCTGGCTTTCGAGCACGCAACCCTTCTTCAAAGAATGACTGACGAACAGAAAGGTGTCTATTCGAAAATTATGGCTGCTGTGGAATCGGGTACTGGTGGGGTATTCTTTGTATACGGTTATGGTGGGACTGGAAAAACGTACTTGTGGAGGACGTTATCTGCTGCTTTACGATCCAAAGGCCAAATTGTTCTTTGTGTGGCGTCGAGTGAAATAGCATCGCTTTTGTTGCCTGGTGGAAGAACTGCACATTCTCGATTTCGCATTCCGTTGAATGTTCATGAAAATTCTTCGTGTGATATCAACCAGGCAAGTCCTCTTGCAGAATTAATAATACGATGCTCTCTCATCATATGGGACGAGGCTCCAATGATGAACAAACATTGCTTTGAAGCTGTTCAAACATCACTTCAGGCTATCATGGGAGTAGTCGACCCTTCTAACAGTGACAAGCCCTTCGGAGGCAAGCCTATTGTGTTCGATGGAGACTTCCGACAGATCCTTCCAGTCATTCCAAAGGGCAGTCGCCAAGACATTGTTAATGCAGCTATTAATGCTTCTAGCATTTGGAAGGACTGTACTGTGCTTCGACTTACAAAAAATATGCGTCTTCAAAGTATTTCTGACTCAGATGAGCGTGACGAGGTAGCAGCCTTTGCTGATTGGATTGCTAGCATCGGAGATGGTACTTTAGGAGGATCGAATGACGGTTGTGCTTCTATTGATATACCAGATGATATTAGACTTGATCCATCTGATGATCCAATTGCTACGATTGTGGAAAGTACCTATCCAATGTTTAAGAATTCAACTGAAGATCCAAGTTATTTGAAAGATAGGGCTATTTTAGCGCCAACGTTAGAGGTCGTTGAGTCTATCAATCAATACATGTCAGAGACGAATTATGAAGAAGGTAGCACGTATTTGAGTTCTGACAGTGCATCTAAGTCTGATTCCGGCAACGACTTTTTGGCAGATCTCCACATGCCTGAGTTCTTGAATAGCATCAAGTGTTCGGGAACACCGAACCATGAGTTGCATTTAAAGATAGGAACTCCAGTCATGTTGTTGCGGAACATGGACCATTCTATGGGACTCTGCAATGGGACACGGTTGGTTGTGACTAAACTATCCTCTCATGTGCTTGAATGCAAGATATTGACGGGTGATCATGCTGGTGAAAAAGTGTTGATTCCTAGAATGAATATTACTCCTTCTGATCTTAGGGTTCCTTTCAAGTTCCAGCGGCGGCAATTCTCACTTATGGTTTCGTATGCCATGACCATAAACAAGAGTCAGGGACAGTCTTTATTGCATGTTGGTCTTTTTCTAAAGAAACCTGTCTTTAGTCATGGGCAATTATATGTTTCTGTTTCGCGTGTAACTACCAGAAGGGGGTTGAAGATTATAGTTTGTGAGAATGACGAGTTGCCAGTAATCAAACTCACAATGTTGTGTACAAGGAGGTCTTTAATAATATATGATTGTTTCTTTGTCAAATATTATCTTATTGTACAATTTTCCTGCGTATTATAAAATGTTTATTGAATATTGCATCTTATAATATAATATTCTCCAACTAAATATATCCCGTGCCTCGCACGTGTCACGTACTACATATATACCGTACATTTGTCTGTTTTCATGTATATGATTATAAGCCTGAATTAATAACCTTAAAGATTGTGCACCCCGTGCATCGCACGGGTACTGTACTAGTTAGGACCTAATGAGGGTCTAATTAAGCTTAAGTTGCCATAACAAAAGATTAACCATAGGCATCTATCATGGACAATATTTAATTAGTAGTGCATGAGGAATCTTTCATTTTTTAATCACTTGTGCTTGTCCTTGTCCCCCACCCCCGTGCCAGACCTGACATGACCTCTCCACCATGATTTTTATACTCTAAAATAAGCTCAAAGACCGTGCAAAGTCAGGCCTTAAGCATGCCCAAAGTCTTGGACCTAAATTCCATGCCATGAGATGAGATTCCCACTTCATTTGTCCCCCACAAAGTCTCCTAGCTATCTCCGCCCAAACCAGTACTTAAGGAGCCTTCCTTAGTCCCTTGTAAGCTCTTACACAACTAAAAGCCCGAGCATACCTTGAGAAAAATCAGAGATAGCTCAATCAAAACAAAAAATGCCATCACTCGCGCGCACAGACCCGGGGAAGACCACCACCGCGCCTCAGCCTTGTCCAAGCCAAATCTCTCAAGGCTTAGCTTATTCTAAGTGTTACTTAGATTTTTCTAAGTCTTTTGGAAGAGAAAGGCCCGTGCAAAACGCATCCTAAGTCCAACCAAATCCCTAAAGCCGCGCCTAGCCACCATTTGAGCCCTAGCTTTAATTCTCCATTTCTAGCCGAGGTAAGCTCGTGCTTCTTGAGTTATTTAGTCATATTATGATATAATATGATTTATCATGAAGTAAAACCGAGCCATGCATGAGTTTATAAGCATGTTTCGAATTAATGATTAAATGGCCTTAAAAATAAAATTTTAGTAGCAAGCATGTTAAAGTCAAGATTCTTAGCTAAATCACCCTTAAATACTATGTCATTGATGGTGTAAAAGTTTAAATATAAATAAAGTTCATTACCTTTGTCAAATAATTCATGAAATATGCTATTTTGGCCACCCGAGGCCCATCCTCATGCATGCATGATATGACCTAAGTATTAGCCATTATAGTTTTGTGATGTATAACATTCGGCCCTGAGTAGTTTTGTAAGTTATGAATGTTGGTTCGGATGTCAAGTGCTCGTACATGCCAATTAGGCCTTATCGAGTGAACATGCACGTGGACCCGGGGTCCACTTGTAATATCCCATTCAGTAATTCATAAAAATAATTATTTCAGTTCTAAGTTAGAACTATTTTACTAATAATGATCTTTTATATTTCCAAGCCTTAATAAATCTCTTAGAATTTTATTTTTCAGTTGGCTCGACATTAAAGTTAAATCAGAATCGTTTTTCATTAAATTGAGTTAGTCGAGTAAATGTTATAAATTGCCTAAGTATTTTATGTGACTTATATGATTTGATAAGTTATAAGGATTAAGTAGAAGTTATTTAGACAAGAAGGTCTATTTATATTATTAAGAATATATTCGAAATTATATTCGCAAGTTTCGAGTTTTTCGATGTTCGGTTGTAGACGATAATTAAATCCGATTTCGTTTCCGGAAAATTTATTTTCTTGTATCTTTTTACAAGTTTCAAGATCATTAATAAGAGTTAAAAATTTTCAGCATAAAAAGGAAAAAGGCCAAAAGCAAAAGATGGAAATCTGAAATTTTCAGAATTTTCGATTTTTCGGTAACCGTTCGTTTTAAGTCAGAATTCGGTTCTGTAAATTGGAGATTTTTCATTAAGTCACGAATTTTATCATGGAAACTAGATTAGGATCACAAGATGGCCCTTTCTAAGCATTGACTATAGATTTGAGAAGTTTACAAGTTATGATTTTTATTCTTTATCTTTATTTATTTTTATAACCATTTTTTTAGTATTTTTAAGCAATAAATGAGCCATTTAAGACTAAATTCGAGCCATAATGGAGGATTGGTCAAATGGAGGAGTTTGTCTTGATATATACAAGATGAATCATGCATTACAAGTACTTTTCAAAGCTTACTCAACTTTGTGCATGATTTTAGAAAAACATTAATGGCAAGGGCCCTAATGAGTTTATTATGATGAAGTATTGATGTGAAGAAGGTGATATTGTCTCCTTTGCTACCCTATATAAAGGGGTATCACCATAGACTCGAAATTCACATCATAATAAGCAAAGTCTTAGCTAAAGAGGGTAAGAAAGAGAGATAAATTGAGAGAAATCTTGACGAAGATAAGTTGAGATCAACTTCCGAAGTTTCATTTTCAAATTTCTTGAAGAAGGTTAGATGCTACCTTTTTATCATATGTTATAGTTTATATTAAGTGAATATTGATGTATTTTCATGCCATATATATATATTCAATTTTTAAAGAAATTTTAAAAATGAAAAAAATATGATAAGTTGTTTCCAGCACAATCACATGTTATATATGTACTGTTTTGATTTGAATTTGAGCATGATATGCATAACCTGGTATGTTAAGCTTATTATGGATATTTCTTGTGTAAGTGCTGAGTATATAGGTGAAAGAATTATGTCATTTGGCATAGTATAGCTTGAGTTATAAATTTTTGAAGTTAAGCATGCAAGTTGAATTTTATGTTCTTTATTTCAGCTGTGACTTTAAAATTTTAATAACTCGATATATACGCATGATAAAATTATGAAATTTTTACGACATGCTTATATATGGGTTAAGAACATGACTGCCAAATTTCATGATTTTATGTTGAGAAATGAGCGAGTTAAAATATTTATATGGCATACATGTCAAGATGATTTTATATGCAAGAGTATTTAGTACATGGTTAAGTTTTAAAATGGAATTTTTAGAAAAAAATTCTTATATGAGTAATGAGCAATTTGACCAAGTTTTAGTTTAATATGTTGAGTATACAATTTTATAAAGATTGTTGTAAATCTCACATATTAATATTATGATGAAAAGTTTAGTATGATTTGAGTTATTTTTCACTTTCGAGATAATCAAGTGAAAAATGAGTATAAGCCATATGTATAAGATTTGGGAGAAATAATATGAGTAAGTATTTGATTGAGTAAAAGATCAAGAAAAGTTTGAACCATAACAAGAATATTGAGATTTTATAAGATTTGGATGATTTATCCGAAAGAGTTGAAAATCCGAGTATACGAGCATAGTACTTAGTATATTTGTTTACGTATTTTTATGTAGCTTGAAGAGTTAGCTACTCGAGACCAACACTTACGATTTCAAAGGAGAAAGGTGGGGACCCAGACTGGGTATTACATTGAGTATAATATTGATATCATGTTCGAGGTATGTATACAGTTTAAGTTTATACGCTTGGGATGAGGAGGCATTAATTTGTCTCGAAGATTATATCCTAAGTTCTGATGGAGGCGATACGTGCCTTAGAAATATCCATCAGATTGTGCACAAGTATCCGATAATATATCGGCCAGATTAAGTTACAGTTATTATATATATACCAAAGATCATGATATTGTATTATTATTGATGTTTACTTTAGTATGGGTATTAACGGGGTACAAAAGGACCAGTACTCACCCCCATTATGTTTTTCAGGTAACAGGGTCGGGCCGGAGGTGTGAGCAAATAAAGTGGTGGTGATGGTCGAGTACTCATTTCAAAGGACATTTGTAATAAATGAAATAAGTCTGTATAATTATTCACGTTTTTAAGTAATTCCGCTACGCTTATTAATATGTGAACTTGCATTTTAAATAAATTCAGATTTCAAGTTTTTATCATTTCATAAATATGAACATGATATAGTTAAATGCAAGTATATATATAAATCTGTTTTGTTATGTCTAAAATAAATAATTAGACAAAGTTAAAGTTAAACAGATTTTTAGGAAGAAGGAGTTTAAGTAGCATCCCGAGTTATTCGCAAAAAGATTTCGAAAGAGTTATAAGTAATTTCGAAATAAAAGTTGCGAAAAATTTACTCTGATAAGCGGGGTGTTACAGGTGGTATCAGAGCCAAAGTAAGTGCTCTGTATACTAAAAGTTTAAGTTTCAGGAAAACCGACCACACCACACTCACACCTCGCCGACTACCAGGTAAGTGTTGTTAAGTTTTATGAAAGTTTTTATATAAGCAAATTACTAAGTCTATGCTCAATAAGATTCGGATATCCAAATTAGAAAAGATACTTAAGCAAAGATTTTAAGACTATCATGTTACTCCCAATAAATTTAGAAGTTATCAAGTTAATAAATAACTTGTATAGAAATAATGGCTTATCTTGAAAATATGATTGTGCTAAAACTTAATAATGGATTAAAAATCCAGATGGCACGAAGAGTGAACCAAGGTCAAAGAGAGATGACATCAGCAGAAGTAGTTGCCCAGTTTCGTGGTTTCAATGCTGAGAAGTTTTCTGGACAAGGAGATCCTCGTCAAGTGGAGGAGTGGATTCAAGGTCTGGAGTCAATCTTTGAGATTACTGAGTGCTCGGAGAAAAATCGTATTCTCTGTGCTCAGTTGCAAATGACTGGGGATGCTCGTCTCTGGTGGAATTCTTACTGGGGCATGCGTCCTAGTGAGAAAGAAAATCTCACTTGGGATAAATTTAAGGAGATGATGAATGATAAGTACTACCCTGACTATTACAAAGCGGAGATGGAACGCCAATTTCTGGCGTTAGTTCAAGGAACTCGTTCAGTAGATGAGTATGAACGAGAATTTACTAGATTGGGATCCTTTGCTCCCTATCTAATGGAGACGGAGGCGAAGAAGGCGAGACGTTTCCGAGATGGCCTGCTACCCTCGATTCGTCACCATGTGGCTGGACACAATATTCATACTTATACTGAAGTTGTGACCAAGGCTAATGAGATCGAAGCTAGTTTCAAGAGAGGAGGTGATCAAGTTGTGATACAGCCAATATCACAAATTCCAGCAGCACCACCAGTGCAAATGATGCCTATTCCACAAGAGAAGGAAGGAAAGAATAAGAGGAAGTGGAAAGGATACAAGAATGATCGTAAGAATAAGCAGAAGCAGCAAGGCGGACAGACTCCAACTTGTACCAAATGTGGAAAGCTCCACAGAGGAGAATGTCTGGCTGGACAAAATGTATGTTACCATTGCCGGAAGCCTGGGCATGGTATGAAGTTTTGTCCAGAAAGGCAGCAGCGGCAGTTTCAGGGTCAACCTCAGCAGCAGAGGGGAGGAGAACCACAAGCTCAGGTCTATGCTATCAATCAAGTTGAAGCTGAGCAGAACCCAGGTACCATGTCTGGGATGATTATTTTAAATGAAATGCCTGTTTTTGCATTATTTGATACTGGAGCAACACATTCATTTGTGTCGAAGAGATGTATAGATGCCATTGGAGTTAAGATTATTAACACTATTGACCCTCTTGAGGTAAGTTTAGCCTCAGGAAGGAAAATAGAGACAAGCTCTAAGGTAGAGAACCTTAGTGTTAATATTGGAGGAAAAATCTTGAGATTAGAGGCTTATGTTATCGAAATGAGGGACTTCGATCTCATACTTGGAATGGATTGGTTAGCGAATTATCGAGCTGATATTCGTTGCCATGAGAAGGAGGTAATTCTTTATCTTCCAGAAGGTAATCAAATTACTTTCTATGGTGCAAAGACAAGAACCCTACCATGTGTAATCTCGATGGCGAAGGCGAGAAAGATTCTTCAAAAGGAGGATTGCCAAGGATATTTGGTGAGCATTGTCGAAGATGATTCGAAAGCACAAACACCTCATGATATTCCAATTGTCCGTGAGTTTGTGGATGTGTTTCCGAATCAATTACCCGGAGGACCACCTAACAGACAAGTGGAGTTCACAATTGACCTTGTTCCAGGAGCAGCACCAGTGTCGAAGGCACCATATCGAATGGCACCGAAGGAGTTGCAGGAGTTGAAGACTCAAATCCAGGAGTTGTTGAAACTTGGTTTCATCAGACCAAGTGTTTCCCCTTGGGGAGCACCGGTACTATTTGTCAAAAAGAAGGACGGATCCATGAGAATGTGTATCGATTATCGGGATTTGAACCGATTAACGATAAAGAACAAGTATCCACTCCCAAGAATAGATGATTTGTTCGATCAGTTGAGAGGAGCTTGCGTATTTTCTAAAATAGATTTACGTTCAGGCTATCATCAACTGAAGATTAAAGAATCTGACGTAGCCAAGACTGCGTTTCGAACAAGATATGGACACTATGAGTTCGTAGTTATGCCATTTGGAGTAAGTAATGCACCAGCGGTGTTCATGGATTTAATGAATCGAGTATTCCATCCGTATTTAGATCAATTTGTCATTGTCTTTATTGATGATATTTTGGTCTATTCCAAGAGTATGAAAGAACATGAGCAACATTTAAGGGTTGTTCTTGGTACCCTTAGACGAGAGAAGTTATATGCCAAGTTCTCTAAGTGTGAGTTTTGGCTAAAGAAAGTGGCGTTTTTAGGCCATATTATCACTGAAAGAGGCATAGAAGTTGATCCTGCGAAGATTGCAGCAGTTCAGAATTGGTCAGTACCTAAGAATGCATCTGAGGTTCGTAGTTTTCTTGGACTAGCAGGTTATTATCGTAGATTTATCGAAGGGTTTTCAAAGATTGCACTCCCTTTGACAAATTTAACGAGAAAATCTGTGAAGTTTGAATGGACAAATCGGTGTGAAGAGAGTTTTCAAAAGCTTAAGAAGAAGCTTACCACGACGCCAGTACTAATTATTCCAGATCCCACTAGAAGTTTCACTATCTATAGTGATGCTTCAAAGCAGGGTTTGGGATGTGTACTTATGCAAGATGGTCAAGTTGTTGCATATGCTTCGAGACAATTGAAACCTCATGAACAGAATTATCCAACTCATGATCTAGAATTGGCAGCAGTAGTTCATGCACTCAAGATTTGGAGGCATTATCTCTATGGAGGTCGGTGTGAAATATTCACTGATCACAAGAGTTTGCAATATATTTTCACACAAAAAGAGCTCAACATGCGCCAAAGAAGATGGTTAGAACTGGTGAAAGATTATGATTGCACTATTCAATATCACCCGGGAAAAGCAAACGTTGTAGCTGATGCACTAAGCCGTAAGGTCAAGGGTGAGTTGGCTTATAGTATATCTCAACAGAAGCAACTCATTAAAGAGTTTGCCCAGATGCAAATTGAAGTGGTTGAGTCACTTCCTAAAGAGATTACAGGAAGTGTTAACTCCATGAGAATTCAACCTATGTTGAGAGATAGAATTCGGAAGGAGCAATCTTTTGATCAATTTATACGGAAGATAGAAGAGAAGGTTCATACCGGAGGAATAGAAGGCTTTTACAGAGGCAGAGATGGAGCCTTAGAGTTCAGAGGCAGGATTGTTGTGCCGAAAGTCGAGTCCTTGCGAAAGGAGATCTTGACAGAAGCACATAGTGCCCCTTATTTAGCTCACCCTGGAAGCACCAAAATGTATCACGATTTGAAAAAGTCCTTTTGGTGGAAAGGGATGAAGAGAGATGTAGCAGACTTTGTAAAGAAGTGTTTGGTCTGTCAGCAAGTTAAGGCTGAGCACAAGAGTCCATTAGGTCTGTTACAACCACTTGAAATTCCAAAGTGGAAATGGGAAGAAGTTACCATGGATTTTGTTACAGGGCTACCTAAGTCATCTAAGCAGCACGATGCAATTTGGGTAGTAGTGGACAGATTGACGAAAGTCGCACACTTTATGCCTGTAACAATGACCATGTCAATGGACCAGTTAGCCGAAATTTATACTAGAGGAATCATTCGACTCCATGGAGTGCCTGTTACTATCATATCAGATCGAGATCCCAGATTCACAAGCAGATTCTGGGAGAGTTTGCATGAGGCAATGGGCACACAATTGAAGTTTAGTTCGGCTTATCATCCAGAGACAGATGGCCAGTCAGAAAGGACTATTCAGACGCTCGAGGATATGCTCAGAGCTTGCATTTTGGATAGAGGTGCCAAGTGGGAGAAGTGGTTATCATTAGTAGAGTTTGCCTACAATAATAGTTACCACGCATCGATTCAGATGGCTCCTTATGAAGCACTTTATGGCCGTAAGTGTCGTTCGCCTCTTTATTGGGATGATGTTGGAGAGAGACGAGTCCTTGGTCCAAAGTTGATCGAGGAGACAGTTGAGCAAGTAGCCTGGATTCGAGAAAGGCTAAAGACTGCTCAGAGTCGTCAAAAGTCGTCAGCCGATAAGCACAGAAGGGAGATGCAGTTTGAAGTTGGAGATAAAGTATTCTTGAAAGTTCGACCAATGCGAGGTGTCGTTCGTTTCGGGAAGAGAGGCAAGTTGCATCCTCGTTATATAGGTCCATTTGAAGTTCTGGAGCGAGTTGGAGAAGTATCTTATCGCTTAGCTTTACCTCCCGAGTTGTCAAGTGTGCATAATGTTTTTCACGTATCGATGTTACGTGCATACGTGTGCGATCCAGAGCATGTGCTTCAGCACAATGAGATTCAGATTCAGCCTGATTTAACTTATGAGGAGCAGCCAGTAGCAGTTTTGGACCGAAAGGTTCATCGGCTCAGGAATCGAGATATTCCCCTCGTTCGTATTAGATGGAATCGCCACGGAGAGTCAAATGCCACTTGGGAACGGGAGGCTGATATTAGAGCTCGATTTCCAGATTTTGAGTTCTGATATGTACTCAGAAGGTATGTATCTCAGTTTTAATATTTCCGAGGGCGGAAATAGTTTTAAGAGGGGTAGATTGTAATATCCCATTCAGTAATTCATAAAAGTAATTATTTCAGTTCTAAGTTAGAACTATTTTACTTTTATTAATAATGATCTTTTATATTTCCAAGCCTTAATAAATCTCTTAGAATTTTATTTTTCAGTTGGCTCGACATTAAAGTTAAATCGGAATCGTTTTTCATTAAATTGAGTTAGTCGAGTAAATGTTATAAATTGCCTAAGTATTTTATGTGACTTATATTATTTGATTGATAAGTAATAAGGATTAAGTAGAAGTTATTTGGACAAGAAGGTCTATTAAGAGTATATTCGAAATTATATTCGCAAGTTTCGAGTTTTTTTCGATGTTCGGTTGTAGTCGATAATTAAGTCCGATTTCGTTTCCGAAAAATTTATTTTCTTGTATTTTTTTTTACAAGTTTCAAGATCATTAATAAGAGTTAAAAATTTTCAGCATAAAAAGGAAAAAGGCCAAAAGCAAAAGATGGAAATCTGAAATTTTTAGAATTTTCGATTTTTCGGTAACCGTTCGTTTTAATTCAGAATTCGGTTCTGTAAATTGGAAATTTTTCATTAAGTCACGAATTTTATCATGGAAATCAGATTAGGATCACATTATGGCCCTTTCTAAGCATTGACTATAGATTTGGAGAAGTTTACAAGTTATGATTTCTATTCTTTATCTTTATTTATTTTATAAAATTTTTAAAGTATTCTTAAGTAATAAATGGGCCATTTCATATTAAATTCGAGCCATAATGAAGGTATGGTCAAATGGAGGAGTTTTGTCTTGATATATGCAAGAGAAATCATGCCTTTCAAGTAATTATCAAAGCTTACTCACATTTGTGCAAGATTTTAGAAAACATTAATGGTAAGGGCCCTAAGGTGTTGTTTATGGTAGAGTATTGAGGTAAAGAAGGTGATGTTGTCTCCTTTGCTACCCTATATAAAGGAGCATCAGCATAGGCTCGAAATTCACATCATAATAAGCAAAGTCTTAGCTAAAGAGGGTAAGAAAGAGAGATAAATTGAGAGAAATCTTGACGAAGATAAGTTGAGATCAACTTCCGAAGTTTCATTTTCAAATTTCTTGAAGAAGGTTAGATGCTACCTTTTTATCATATGTTATAGTTTATATTAAGTGAATATTGATGTATTTTCATGCCATATATATATATTCAATTTTTAAAGAAATTTTAAAAATGAAAAAAATATGATAAGTTGTTTCCAGCACAATCACATGTTATATATGTACTGTTTTGATTTGAATTTGAGCATGATATGCATAACCTGGTATGTTAAGCTTATTATGGATATTTCTTGTGTAAGTGCTGAGTATATAGGTGAAAGAATTATGTCATTTGGCATAGTATAGCTTGAGTTATAAATTTTTGAAGTTAAGCATGCAAGTTGAATTTTATGTTCTTTATTTCAGCTGTGACTTTAAAATTTTAATAACTCGATATATACGCATGATAAAATTATGAAATTTTTACGACATGCTTATATATGGGTTAAGAACATGACTGCCAAATTTCATGATTTTATGTTGAGAAATGAGCGAGTTAAAATATTTATATGGCATACATGTCAAGATGATTTTATATGCAAGAGTATTTAGTACATGGTTAAGTTTTAAAATGGAATTTTTAGAAAAAAATTCTTATATGAGTAATGAGCAATTTGACCAAGTTTTAGTTTAATATGTTGAGTATACAATTTTATAAAGATTGTTGTAAATCTCACATATTAATATTATGATGAAAAGTTTAGTATGATTTGAGTTATTTTTCACTTTCGAGATAATCAAGTGAAAAATGAGTATAAGCCATATGTATAAGATTTGGGAGAAATAATATGAGTAAGTATTTGATTGAGTAAAAGATCAAGAAAAGTTTGAACCATAACAAGAATATTGAGATTTTATAAGATTTGGATGATTTATCCGAAAGAGTTGAAAATCCGAGTATACGAGCATAGTACTTAGTATATTTGTTTACGTATTTTTATGTAGCTTGAAGAGTTAGCTACTCGAGACCAACACTTACGATTTCAAAGGAGAAAGGTGGGGACCCAGACTGGGTATTACATTGAGTATAATATTGTTATCATGTTCGAGGTATGTATACAGTTTAAGTTTATACGCTTGGGATGAGGAGGCATTAATTTGTCTCGAAGATTATATCCTAAGTTCTGATGGAGGCGATACGTGCCTTAGAAATATCCATCAGATTGTGCACAAGTATCCGATAATATATCGGCCAGATTAAGTTACAGTTATTATATATATACCAAAGATCATGATATTGTATTATTATTGATGTTTACTTTAGTATGGGTATTAACGGGGTACAAAAGGACCAGTACTCACCCCCATTATGTTTTTCAGGTAACAGGGTCGGGCCGGAGGTGTGAGCAAATAAAGTGGTGGTGATGGTCGAGTACTCATTTCAAAGGACATTTGTAATAAATGAAATAAGTCTGTATAATTACTCACGTTTTAAGTAATTCCGCTACGCTTATTAATATGTGAACTTGCATTTTAAATAAATTCAGATTTCAAGTTTTTATCATTTCATAAATATGAATATGATATAGTTAAATGCAAGTATATATATATAAATCTGTTTTGTTATGTCTAAAATAAATAATTAGACAAAGTTAAAGTTAAATAGATTTTTTAGAAAGAAGGAGTTTAAGTAGCATCTCGAGTTATTCGCAAAAAGATTTCGAAAGAGTTATAAGTAATTTCGAAATAAAAGTTGCGAAAAAATTACTCTGATAAGCGGGGTGTTACACCACTAGTGTTTCATAGCATATTTGTAGCACATTCATCATATTATGTTCATATGTCATGCATGTCACCGGAAAAAGTCGCCGGAGGTCTGGTAAGGGCCGACCTTGGTCACTGGCCGCGCATGCAACGCGGCAGTGCCGGCCCGAGTCTGTCCATGCTCGCGCCAGCGTGCGCGGGGTACCCGCAGCACCAGTGCCCGCGACAGCGCGCCAGCAGCGTGATGAAGGATCGTGTGTTACGTCTAGCTCGATTTGCTCGAAACCCGCGCCGACGCCTTGGTCCATTCGCAATAAGTTGCTAATACGCGCGCCGATGCCTTCGTACTTCGCGATAGGTGTGACAAAACTCGGATGTTGGTCCTATTCCAATCACTATGACGAAACTTGGATGTTGGTCCTATTTCAATCACGATCTCTATGTAAACTCACAGGAGAAAACACACGAGAACTTTGAACACAATGTTCGACTCTTTTCTATTCACATCAACATATTCGAAAATAATAGGGTACATGGGTATTTATAGATGCTAAAATAAATCTAGTCCTAGTCTAAATAGAACTCCTAAATCATGCAAGTAGATAATTCCTAATGCAACTAAACATCTAGGGAATAAAGACTTTCCTAACAATTAAAAGACTAATAGGAAACTAATAGGCACATGCCTTTTATTTGGATTCCTAACCAAACTAAGACTCCTAACTAAGCTAAGTAAATCACGTCCATATCCTTTGCTTGCTCGGCAAGTCGCGCGCGCATCGAAACCCTAGCCGCCCTATGCGTCGCGCGCCTCGCTAACCCTAGTCCTCGTCGCCCTCGGTCTCTTGCGCGCCAAGGTACGCGCCTGTGTCCCACGCGTTGCTCTGCGCCCGCGTGCCTTACCATGTGCGTCGTCACCAACCGCGCGAGTGCTGCGCACATCCCCTCGCTCGGCCTCACTTCCTTGCTTGTTCATCGCCTCGGACGCGTCCCAGTCACGTGCGCATGTGTCGCGCACGCTCGCCGCGTCGACCTCCTCGTCCCACTCGACCAATGCCTCGCGTGTGACTTCCGCCATCGCGCCATTCCCGCACCAGCTCCTCGGGCCCATCGCGCCGTCCCATACCACTCGCTCGTCCGTCCCATCGCAACCGCGCCCCGTGCACGCTGTCCACCCTACATCCACCCCTCGTGCACCATTGGCCTTAGCTCGCATTCGTCGTGCGCGTCGCTCTCTTGCGCACGCCTTGAACCAATCACCCAACTTCCCGGGCACAATCTTCTCACTCTCGTCGTCGGCCCAAGCCTCGTGCTCATGCGCACTACTCATCGCGCACCTCTTCTTCACCTGGCCTAGACTCGCACGCCTCGCGGCTCGATTGCCGCGTCCCGTCGGTATACGCGCCTTAGTGCGTGCGCACACCCTCCTAGCCCGTGCCCGAGCCCTTTCTCGCCTAACCTCTCGCCATCTCTCGAGGCCATCGTGGTTCTCGTCCTCGGGTTCGCTGGGGTCAATGACCACATCCGCATCATTCCTGCCCTCTTCGAGAATTTCCTTGTCCTCAAGGATAAAGTAATTGATCTCGTCAAGTTCTTCGGGCTCTTCTCCTGGGTCCTCAGTTAGCTGCTTAATTCGCTTGTGGGCTCGTCCAAATGTCATAGTGTCCTTCTTGTAGTTGGTCGTGACAGATCCCAATGTCTCGAGCCATTGAACTCCCAGTACTATGTCGGGTCCCGTCAAAGGTAAGGCATAAAGATCAGCCTTCAAGTCATAGCCTTGTGCAAACATGGGAACCCCTTTCTATAGCTCAGAACTCCTTGGTTCATCTCCATTGGCAACCTTCACCCCGAACTGCTTTACTTTTGTCATCAGCGTTTCCAAGCCTTTAGACAGCTCTTTGTCTATAAAATTTAATGTCGTCCACTGTCCACTAGTACTTCGAGCTGTTCACCTTGTACGGTCGCCGTGAATCGGATCATCCTCGGACCTCTCTCAGTATCTCTTTTCTTGCTTTTGATCACATGTAGCAAGGTCTTCTTGTGCTCGTACTCTTTACGTTCCGGCTCATCCTCATCAAACTCAAGCAAGAATACTTGCTTTCCCGCACATCTATGGCCTGATGTGAACTTTTCGTTGCAAGTAAAGCATAGGCCTCTCTCACGCCTTCGTTGGATCTCCTCGGTCGTAAGCCGTCGCATATGGCTTGTGGTTCGCCTGCCATCCTCGGTTGGTTTGGACTCGACCCGTGTGGTCGTCTCGTCGGTCGCGGTACTTGTGCGCTGCGGGTCCGTGCGTCCATCACCCTTGCTGGCCTTGCGCATCGCGACCAAATGGTCGTCGCGTAGCTGTGCCGACTCCATTGCCGCCCGTGTTGTTCGCGGCCTATCCAATCGTACCTCAGCCGCTAGCTCGGCTTTAAGTCCGCCAATGAATGCGCCTACCATTGCGCTCTCGGGCCAATCTCGCACCCGACTTGCAATGCGTTCAAACTCCTTTTGGTAGTCTCGAAGGCTACCATTCTGACGAATTCGGGAGAGTGCCTCGTCGTAGTCATAGTAGTCACTCGTGCTAAATCGCGTGACCAACTCTATCTCGAAATCTCTCCACCGAATTTCCTCGCCCTTGGTCTTGTACACATGTGACATCCATTGCCACCATGTGTTCGCTTCACCATCGAGATGATAAGCGGCGATCTTAACTCTCTCGGACTTGTGCACATCATGGATCTCGAAGAATTGCATGGCTCAGTTAAACCACGCGTCCGGGTCGGTCCCCGTAAACGTAGGCATCGTGAGCTTCGGTCGTCGTGGTGGTGCATCGCGCGTGATGCGCGGGTCCTCCGTGATCGTCCATCGTTGTCGTCGTGGTCGGTCCTGGGGCTGCTCGATGCCGCGGTCGATCGCGAGGTGTGACTCCTTCGCGGTCGGCGTGTCATGCGCGTGAGTTTCCCGGCTAGGTCATGCACCATGAGCTCGACTTTAGCGAAATTCTCATTGACAAGGTGTTGGCCATTGCCGATGGACTTCAAACTCTCCTCCAAGGCTTCGATCCTCTCCTTATGTGTCATCATGACTCGACCCTCTTTTTTTTTTTTTTTTTTGATACTCTCGAAAAAATTCGAAAAAGAAAAAGATAGAATGGGGAAGAAAAAGTTCAACCCAACACACGATCAATCACTCTCAATTAAAGCACCAATGATGAAGGATCGTGTGTTACGTCTAGCTCGATTTGCTCGAAACTCGCGCCGACGCCTTGGTCCCTTCGCAATAAGTTGCTAATACGCGCGCCGACGCCTTCGTACTTCGCGATAGGTGTGACGAAACTCGGATGTTGATCCTATTCCAATCACTGTGACGAAACTTGGGTGTTGGTCCTATTTCAATCACGATCTCTATGTAAACTCACAGGAGAAAACACACGAGAACTTTGAACACAATGTTCGAGTCTTTTCTATTCACATCAACATATTCGAAAATAATAGGGTACATGGGTATTTATAGATGCTAAAATAAATCTAGTCCTAGTCTAAATAGAACTCCTAAATCATGCAAGTAAATAATTCCTAATGCAACTAAACATCTAGGGAATAAAGACTTTCCTAACAATTAAAAGACTAATAGGAAACAAATAGGCACATGCCTTTTATTTGGATTCCTAACCAAACTAAGACTCCTAACTAAGCTAAGTAAATCACGTCCATATCCTTTGCTTGCTCGGCAAGTCGCGCGCGCATCGAAACCGTAGCCGCCCTACGCGTCGCGCGCCTTGCTAACCCTAGTCCTCGTCGCCCTCGGTCTCTTGCACGCCAAGGTACGCGCCTGTGTCCCACGCGTTGCGCGCTACTCCCGCTCTGCGCCCGCGTGCCTTACCGCGTGCGTCGTCACCAACTGCGCGAGTGCTGCGCACGTCCCCTCGCTCGGCCTCACTTCCTTGCTCGCTCATCGCCTCGGACGCGTCCCAGTCACGTGCGCATGTGTCGCGCAAGCTCGCCGCGTCGACCTCCTCGTCCCACTCGACCAATGCCTCGCGCGTGACTTCCGCCATCGCGCCCTTCCCGCACCAGCTCCTCGGGCCCATCGCGCCGTCCCATACCACTCGCCCGTCCGTCCCATCGCAATCGCGCCCCGTGCACTCTGTCCACCCTACATCCACCCCTCGTGCACCATTGGCCTTAGCTCGCATTCGTCGTGCGCGTCGCTCTCTTGCGCACGCCTTGCACCAATCACCCAACTTCCCGGGCACAATCTTCTCACTCTCGTTGACGGCCCAAGCCTCGTGCTCATGCGCACTACTCGTCGCGCACCTCTTCTTCACCTGGCCTAGACTCGCACGCCTCGCGCCTCGATTGCCGCGTCCCGTCGGTATACGCGCCTTAGTGCGTGCGCACACCCCCTAGCCCGTGCCCGAGCCCTTTCTCGCCTAACCTCTCGCTATCTCTCGAGGCCATCGTGGTTCTCGTCCTCGGGTTCGTCGGGGTCAATGACCACATCCGCATCACAGCGCCTGTCCGCGCCCGCGTGCGAGGTCTCGGCGCCAGTCGCGCCCAGCACCTCCGACAGCGCCATGCAGCGCTGTCCAACCAGTGCCGACCCGAGCAGTGTCTGTCGGGTCCGGCAGCGCCCGCGTCCTGTCAGCCACACGACCCCGCACTCCAGTCGGGCTCGATGCGTGGCCAACAGCCCTCCCGAGTGCCCAGTGACCTCGGGGACGCGCGACAGCGCCCGAGGGACCTCTGTCCACGCCTTCCTCGTGCCAGCAGCGTCGGGCCAGCGTGATGCGGATGTGGTTATCGAGCTCGGGCAAGAAATTCTTGGAACGTGCTCGGTTTGTTCTGGCAAAGAGTCCATCGAGAATTCGGTTTAAGTCCGGCCACGGCTAGGACTAACAATGTTTCCGGATGGCAAGGTTCCATATTTTGAACTCTTCATTAAACCGAGCAACATATTTCTTCACACTTTCACCGTCTCGCTGAGTAATATTTGCAATTGATTCCTTAGGAATGAGACAAACATGGGCCCCAATGAAATGGGATCGGAAGGCTGATCTAAGCTGTTGCCATTTCCAGATTGAGTGTGGAGGTAACGAATGATACCACTTTTGTGCTCGAGGCCCCAGAGTGAGGGAAAATATCCTGCAACGCAAAGCGTCGGTAGCACCATGAAGATCCATCCATGAAGTGTAATGGCCGAGATGGGCATCGGGATTTGAGGTCCCGTCATACAATCCGATTTGAAGGACTTTCATCTTTCCGGGTATAGGACCCGCAGTCAGCTCGGGGGCTAATGGTGATTCAACTTCCAAGTATACATGACCCGATTCCAAGTGCAGAAAATTCAGCGATTGTCGTATATGGAAAACACATCGTGCTTCAATTTCAAGTTCGGCAACACGCCTCCTCAACATCTCATTCTCCGAATTCTCACGTTGGTTGGGACAATTTGTCCCGACTTGCTGACGCAAGTTTGGTCGCAGGTCAGGAGGATTGTCAGGTTGTTGAGGTATCAGTTGAACAGGAGCCACGCTTCTCCGGACATGTCCTGGATAGCTTTCAGCCGTTGCTTCTTGCATATTATTCCCGTCCGGGGGCGGTACTATGCCCGCTGGGGGACCTTTGTGATTATCACCACGCGGATGAGATGTAGCGTGTGAAGCAGCAGGATGGATATCGGTGCAAGGAGGTGGTTGTATTACTTGCAATTGCCTGGCGGGTTCTATTAGATTTACCATCGGCCCAGAGGAGCCCGTGACGTACTGGGAATTACTTGTGCCAACAAAGCAGTGATTCCATTCGCAATTTCGGGATTTTGGAGAAGCGTCGCTACCTCTAGTGTCACTGGAATACTGGTGACGCGTTCTGTAGGCTGATTCGCAGGATTATTGTTGAGTTGTCATGTAGATTGGTTTGGATTAATCGCATGTTCGCCGGCCGTGGGATGATCCTGTCCTGATTGCGACATGATTAAAACACAGATTTAGCAGTGGCAGAGTAGTGGGCATTGTCTGTACGTCGAAGAGTAACCTGAAATACTTATGAGGCCCTTCCTCTGGCGCCAAACTGTTGTCGTATGGATATGTAACAACATAATTAACGTGCACATGACAGAGATTAACGTAGTAAATAGTAATAATATGAGATTTTATTGACTGGTGAATGGTCGGCATGTTCTTAACCTAGATGAGAGTGGTGCAGAGTATCCCCCCCCCCCTCTACTGAGGAAATTCTAAGCTATATATAGTAACTTTTTTTGGTACACATTCTTCGAGGCCTCCAATCATTCGGGATTTGTATGAAAAGTAGCTTTAAATGGGCGGTTTTAACAGTTGGGCCCACGATCATCATGACAATGGGCGCGAAACGTAAGGAGGTCGCGTAGGTTCCTCGTCACCTGCCTCGGTATTGATGAACTCGGTTACTTCTGAGGTGGGTTGTATAGTCGGTAAACGTTTGTAAGATTTGTGGGACTCGGCGACTGCCTAAAGTCAGATAGGACTTGGAACGTGGGTTCTGACAGTTTGCGATGTTGGTGGGAAGGAGCAATTCCGAGGTCTTGCGTCATGTGTAAAAGAGAAAAGTTTCTAGAGCTATCCTACGTCTTTGTCGTTATTTGTCGTTATATTAAATTGTTGTCATTGCGGTTGCGTTAGTCGTAATCTGATTTACCGAGAATAATCTACTAATTATCAAGTCGGTGGTCAACATTTTGTATGAAGTCGGTTCCTGAAACTTGAAGATCAGTCGGTTATCTCTTTAGTTGTCCAAAGTCGGTGGTTGTTTAGCTGTAGCGCCTCGTTCGATTTATAGAATTTTTTGGATTATTCTATTTATCGAATTTTATTTATAAGTTGATATTTATTTTATTGGTCGCGATGTTGACTTGAATTTTATGTGGAAGTACTCGATCGTTTTGTTGTAAAACGTTCGTCGTTCGGCGATTTCGGTTTAATCGTATAGTTCGAATCTAAGCCGTCCGATTATTGGAGTTTATGTGATTAATTGGAATTTATGTGATTACTTGGTATTATTATTAATTTGGGTTAATTATTATTTTTCTCGTTCAAGCCATCATGTTATATCACCTTGAAGATGATATAATGTTCCGTGCGATTTAATGTAATTGAGTCGTTCGAGAATTTGGTTTAAATCGGTCCAAGGATCGATTTTTAAATTAACATGTTGACCAAATCGAGCCAAAGTCAAACCGGGGTCAAACCGGACACTTAGAAATATTTTCCAAGTCAATTGGGCCAAAAAATGCAGCAGGC
>BKCP01006837.1:7159-86779 GCA_008636005.1 Striga asiatica | reverse complement strand
CCCGAGCCCGCCCCCGGTCCTTTAACCTTATTTGAACCGTTTTCTGATTTTTCCGAACCTCTTGACTTCTGTTGACCTATTTGACTTCGTTTTTAGTGTCGAGTCAGTTTTTAAAGATTTTTAAAACTAAGTCCTGAGTCTAGCTTTCAAAACCTAGTGTTCCAACTTCCACAGGACTTCACGAACGACTTAGTCGAAAATGTTCGACTAAGCATGATTATTCGTGATGTTTTTCTAAGGTTCAAGATAAAATACTTATGAAGTATTCTTGACTAAATGTAGGTGTTTGACGAGTTGACCTCGCAACCTACACAGCAGACCGGTGGTATTTCCATTCTGCTGAACCAGGTGGGTTTTATTAAAATTGTCTATACAATAAATTATTTGCTTTACTTGTGTATGATCAATGTATGTGATATGGGATATTATATAGCTAAAAAATATACCGGTTTACCACACTGGTCGGGCAAGCTTGAGGTAGAGAAAACTGTATTGGTCGAGGGATAATCGACCAAAAGGGAAAAGATCGAGCAGAATAGCAAAACTGGTCGAGGATCGACCTAGCGATGGGGGACTCGGTCAGATCGAGCACTCAGCAGGGGAAGAGCAGTCGAGAGTGTTGTAGTTATTTTTACCGGAGTAGAATCGAAAGATTCGAACACCGGGTCGTGTCTCACGAGGAAGGTCAGCCGGAATATTCTGTACATTTATTCAAGCACTAATAAAAGACATAAATTTCCTAAACATTCTAATTCAA
This sequence comes from Striga asiatica, assembly GCA_008636005.1. Lineage (NCBI taxonomy): Eukaryota > Viridiplantae > Streptophyta > Magnoliopsida > Lamiales > Orobanchaceae > Striga > Striga asiatica. Next base: position 86,022 of record BKCP01006837.1, on the reverse strand, counting down.
AAGATTGGTTTGATTATCAACTACGAAAAACTTCAATTAAAGCAAATATAAATAGCAAGCAATTAACGAAGAATAAGTAGGATTTAAGGGGCTAGGGAGTCGGGGATATCCATTTTGGTTCGAAAATGTAATTGTCAAGCAAGAGATTGTTCGGTTAAGTGATTTGACTAATCGACACGTTCAACCACTCATTCTCAATAACTTTTTGTAACAAGAGAACAAACTAGAACGACAAATTAATAATTCATTTAACTTCTAGGCAATACAGTTACGAACAAGCCTAGTTCATACGAGCCTATTTCGACCGACTCCTACCCTTTCGGTTCTAAGAGTCGATTTAAGTAGACTAGAGGGTGGTTAATCGACTAGTCCGTTAAGAGTTAAGAACATCAAGCACGAATTTATCGAATTCAATCAAAACAATTGCAAGTTGAAGTGTCACTCTTCAACAATTCTCAAAACTCAAGCTAAAAATTGAAAAAACCCTAATAAAAGATTAACTCGAATGAATTTGAACAACCTGAGCCCGACAATCACAAACGATTTCAAAACATCAATCCCCTATCCCTAGCATACGAATTTAGCCACTCATCATCAATTCAACATCAACATCAATATCAATCAAAGCCATCATCATCACAGATAAAATGAAATAGAAAGCTTACGATTGAAATATTAATCCAATGTCGGAAAAACAATGAACAATCCAAATCCACAGGTCGAATCTTGGTGTTTTCACAATCCAAGATCGAATTCCAATCAAAACTAAGAGAAATATCAGTTCTGGAGTGAAAAATTACGAGAGAATGATAAAACCTAGGTGGAAGATAATGAAAATCTGATCTAAAAATCGAATTTAAATTTCTGCACGTCGCGACCTCCGCGGCCGCGACCCTCTTCCGCGGCCGCGGTGAAGGAACTCCCGCGGCTGCGACCATTCCTGAGGCCGTGACATCCACAGGCCAGAAAAGGGGCTTTTGGGACCCTCGCGGCAGCGGTGAAGGATTTCCTGCACAGCCAAAAAAACGTTCTCGGGTTCGTTTGAGCTCGTTTCAACTCGGAATTCGATTCCGCTTTTTCCTGTGTGTTCCCAAAGAACTCCTCTATTTGATTAGGCTTGCCCATCTAGTATTTTTCCGAGCTCCTGCTCTCCCAAGACTTCCAACCTATGCATCAACGACGACAAACAAAAAAAAACGGAAAACGAACGAAAAACACAAGAAAACCAAGAAGAGAGCAAACGCTACATAAACTATAAAATGAACTAAAACTCATCTAAACGACCTAAAATGGGGAAAAAGAAAGACAAAAAGACAACCAGAAACGCTACAAAAATGGGACAAACAACTCCCCCACACTAAAACTTTTTTTCGTCCCGAACAAAAAGAACATACAAGACACGAAAACAAGCAAACGAGCATGGATAACACTTTCAAATAAGACAAGCCTCAAATTAATCAACTTAGCCGAGGAGACTTCCAATGACCAATATAACACACCTCAATTACAACTCAAATGCAACGCCTTGCAAGGACAAACTCTAAAGCACGGAAGTATAATACATATATGCCTCACTAAGTTTCTTTCATGAATATGAACAGGGTATACTCAAATTGGTCGATCATCATGCATCAGCATAAGCTTGCTTATCGTCTATTAATACTTTAAAACTATCAAAAATCATGAAGTGAAAATCAAGAGGACTTCTGGGGTTGCAATTAAGGCAGTTTGCACAAGGGAAAGACAAAAATGAAGATAGAGCGGCTCAAATAAACAATCAAATTCTCGAGCATATAAACTACTCGAATGCTCCACCACCTATCCAAAATCAGCATGAACCCAATCATTCCCATCAAAACTCCATGCAACACTCATACATGCTCAAGATGAAATGCAAATTTAGTACTCGATTGTCTCTTTTTTTTCGATTTTTTTTTTATTTTAATTTTTGAAGAGTAACTTTTTCCGAACAACAACGAATCAAAAGGATAACAGTCTGTAGGTTTAAACATTGGAGGTCTTCCAAGTGTCCTACAGTAGTTTCCCAATGCTCATTACTATCAACGTGAATTGAATAGTAAGAGGAGCAGAATCCATTCGAATCGCCTTGTGAGCTCTCGCTTCTCCAAACATCTATTAGAAAGCTCCGTCATCATATCAAGTACACTGTCAAATCTCAAATAATTCAATCGAATCGGTTGACAAGAAATAAGGTTTCAGGCTCAACGGGCTACTAATGAAAATATAAGTACCAGGTCAATGAAAAAGGCTAAAACGAGCTATGTCAAAGAAATGTCTCATCATTTTCACAAATCACAACTTCAATCACTTCATTTCAAAACAACCTCAAAGCAAGTTCTGATCAACACAAATTTCGACCAATGACTCTCAAGAAACAACATAAGGCTCATACCTCGCAAAGGGTAAATAAATGTCCAACAAAACGACACATTGAGTTCATCAAGGCATACTAGTCATGGTCATCACATCTCCTCAACATCGTCAACAAACATCAACAAATCTTAAAATTCACCATAATCCATACTCGCAAAACAAACAAACTGACTCCAGAAAAGACACTAAAATAAAATAGAAAAGATGAAAAACAACCTAAAACACCTAGACCTGGTCAACCATATAGACACATAATCATGTAAGAACTCCCCCACACTTAAAACCGAACAATGTCCCCATTGTCGATCATAAGTGCTAGGAAAGTTCGCCTACATAATCAACCAACATAAAAGACAAATAAAAAGAAAGGAAAAGCAAAAATAAAGAGAAAGGAAAAGATACAAGCGTACAGGGCACAGTGACTAGACTAGTCACTGTGAATCCGGTGGCACGGGTGGAGGGTGGAGATAGTCAGGCCCCGAACAACGGTGGGCCTCTGTCAACTCAAATCTCTCGCCCCATTCGGATCGGGGCAGCTCCTTCAAACTCAGCTGGGGAGGGGTAATGGGGCGGTCAGAACGGTACCCCCTCTGGACACGGTCCTGCAATGACAACTTAGCGTGCTCTCGTATGCACGCTTTCTCAATGAGCTGCTCAATCGCCCGGAGGTATGCACACTCTTCCACCAAATTTGGCTGCGGCTCAGGCTGGGTCTCTCTCACAGAAACGACAATGGACTCGCCTAATACTGTCATGCTTGCCATCCCCTTCCTCACATTGATGACCGTGCTAGTGGTCGCCATGAAGGGTCGTTCGAGGAGGATGGCGTGCTCCTTGCCAGTTTCTTGTACGCTCCCCAAATCTAGCACAACGAAGTCCACGGGGACTATCAACTTTCCCACTCAGACAAGCACATCCTCCACAATCCCTACGGGATGACGGAATGAACGGTCTGCAAGTTGTAAGCGCATCTTGGTGGGCTTCAACTCCCCAAGCCCAAGTCTATGATAGACTGCAAGTGGCATGAGATTTATTCCCGCTCCTAGGTCAAGCAATCTCGATGTATCTTCCCCATTCCCAAAGGCCATAGAAATCACGAAGCCTCCGGGGTCCTTCTCTTTGTTCGGCAAGTTCTGTTGGAAGACACTTGCAGCTTCACACACGAGCACTTCTTTATCGTTTCCGAGTTTCTGCTTATTTGCTGCCTCTTCCTTGAAAAATCTCGCGTAAGCCGGTATCTTCTTCAACACATCGAGAAGAGATAGGTCGACGTTGGCCTTAACCAACATCGCATGAAGGTCTAGAATCATAGTGCGGTCCTTCTCCTCCAAGAGTCGGTTCGGGAAAGGAATCTTCGGTCGGTAAGGGTTCGGGGATCTGTGTAAAGTAGGCTCGGGTGGTGGTGTCACTGGAGCTTCTTCTGTCCTCCCTCGCTCATTCGGGCCCTTTTTTCCTTCTTTCACCTCTTCGGGCATAATCACGGTTACTGCATTTGCATGCTCCGGCTGGCTTGGTAGCTTCCCTTTATTTAGTTCAGTCTCGATGGTCCCGACCCGTGTGGCTAACTGTCCCACTTGCATCTCGAGGCGCTTAATGGAAGCCTCGTTGTTCATGGTTCATTGCTTATTGTCGGCAAAAAACTGGAGGGTCTTATCCAGCTTCTCATCTGAGTTTGTCGGGCTCGGTCCGGCTTCTGGTGCTGGCAACCTTAACATTTGTCCCCTACTTTGTTGCTGATGGGGGACAAAGTTAGGTTGAGGCGGCTGCTCGGAGTTGTTGTTAGACCAGGAGAAGCTTGGGTGGTTTCTCCACCCGGGGTTGTACGTGTTCAAGTAAGGGTCGTTTCCCGGCCGGTTCTGATACCCCTGCAATGCATTCACCTCAACTCTTTGCCCTCCATAATTTGGCTCGAGAGCCATAGGGCACACCTCAGAACTGTGTCCCTGTATACCGCATGCTCCACAAGAATTTACTGCCATTTTCTGAATTGGTGAGGAACTTCTAGCATTCAGTACCCTCATCTGCTCCGTGAGCTCGGCTAGCTGCTGCGCCATAGCGTTGTTGCTCGTTCCTATATCATGCACTGTCGCCCTCTTTCCTCTGATGCTCTTCTGAGACGAGTTCGCACTCATCGTCTCATATATCACAATCATCTCCTCTGCCGTCTTGCCTCCAATGTCCCCTCCGACTGCAGTATCCACCATGTGTAACACCCCGCTTATCAGAGTAAATTTTTCGCAACTTTTACTTAGAAATTACTTATAACTATTTCGAAATCTTTTGCGACTAACTCGGGATGCTACTCAACTTATCTTCTTGAAAATCTGTTTCTCTTTAAACTATCATTTAATACTTCTTTGAAACATAAAAACAGATTTCATTTAAACTTGCATTTAAAATACATAATCATAATTCTCATAATGGTAAAAACTTGTATCTAAAATTCATTAAAATGCAAATTCAATACTCAATGTGCATAGCGGAAATACTTAAAAACGTGGTTAATTATACAGACTGTTTTAAATGTCCGTATTAAAGCTTGTCTTCATCTGAATCCACGATCCGCACCAACACTGCTCCACTCACACCTCCTCTTCAACCTGTTACCTGAAACTAAAACTCATGGGAGTAAGTAACGAATATGGATAATCATAAACCGATATCTGATCGGTAACTTAAACTTAAACTTTCATTTCTCTGGCCGATGGTTAATCGGGTACGTGTGCACATTCTGATGGATATTTCTAAGGCCCGTTTCGCCTCCACCAGAACTTAGGATATAACCTTATGAGACAAATTAATGCCTTCTCATCCCAAGCGTAATAAACCTTAACTTCGGGATATAACTTTTGAGACAACTGATGGTCTCCTCATCCCAATCACATATCGTACTCAATGTGATACCCGTTCAGGGTCCCCACCTTTTGTCTTTGAAAGCATTTGAAAAATGATAAGTGCTGTACTGGTACTGTATCTGCAAGTTATATCAAATATAGACAAATATACTAAGTACTATGCTCATATACTCAATAAGTTCTTTAGGATTATTAACTTAACCAAATTTTCTAGAATTTCATTAAACTTGCTTATTCTCAAATTTATACTTAACTTCACTTTTTACTTTTTCTTAAGGTCAATTACTTAACTGAACTAGTTTGTCTCGGAAAAATACTAAAAATTTTAGAATAAAACTCAAACCGAGACATATGAACTTGAACCACCAACTAACCAGCTGATTCGCTAGCTGGCTAACCCGATTTAGCCTGAATTGACCCTGACTAGAACTCCGGTTCACTGTGAACCGGGTGGTTGCTAATGACTCGACTTAAAACATAACTATGAAAATCATGTCTTTTGAAACTTAAAAATTGGCTTTTACTCGGATGAAACTCAATATTATTCGGACTAGCAAATAAGTTAAAATCCACTTAAACGACCGAGTACATAAATTTAAAACAAGCCAATCTTTTACTAACAACATATACATGATTTATAAGAATTTTCAACATATCAATCTTGGCCTAAATATGCTTTTTAATAAAAATTCGAATTTAAACTTTGAAACTATATTAATAATCATAGTCGGATTTTCTTACATGATAAATCTTAAATTATCAGTTACTAACTGAAAAGTTTGATTAGAATATGTTTACCTTCACCGAATTCAGAAATATCACAAGGATTTCTCTCTTGGTCTCCTTGTGTCCTCTATCGGATATAACTTCGCTTGAAGGCTACCAATTGCTATTTGTAGATACTTAAACTTCTTACAACTTGCTAAACTCAATTTAATATGGCTAAACTCGTATGAAATCGGTTGTGGCTCGATTATAGTTCTCCACGGCAAGAAGGTTCACTCATGGCTTTTCACTCGGCTTTCTTTATTTCATTCTGAAAATGGCTGACTTTTCTTTTTAGTAATTATGTGTATAATGAAGTGAAATATACTTGAATTCTTGTTCTTCTCTATTTATAAGCGAATAAGAGGTGAAGATTGATATTTTTAAGTACTTAAAAATATATATAATATGAAGACATGCGTCCTTAATGAATGATTAAGGGAAAATTAAAAATGCCTAGTCATGACATAGGTGTCCATTTCTTAATATATCAATCATTCAAGGTTGGACTTTTCAGAATAAGATAAATAAAACTCCTTCCCCACTATGACGCATGATACTTATATATAATTGAAAAGGTGTAGGTTAACATGAAAATTAATCTAATGATATTACTTGTCTTCACATTAAAATTGTTAATTTTAATTTATTTGCTTAGTCATCAGGTTATATGCTAACTCTCCCCAGCATGCGATATGTGAAAGGTTTAACCACAATTAATACATTTAGATTCATTAAATAATTAAACAAAACATTTAACATCAACTATAGTACTAAAACTCGGTAAAATAGACGTGGTGCAAGCAAAATTGGACACGGCTTTTATTAAGCTGGCGCACGATTTCTTGATTCCTTAATTATTTTATTAAAGCTAAAATTTAAAACTTGATGTTAACTTTGAATAGATAGGAAAAATCTTAAAAAAATATTGTAAGACTCGATTAGGTTTCTCGAGCTCGTCTCGAGTGGAACAAACACGATTCCTATCACGACTTGACTTTGACGATTAATCGAAATATTTAACTGAATAACTTAATAATTGGCTCGAAACTAAGAACGAGCATTAATAAAAGTAATTAGTTCATACTTAGAATAATTATTTTTATTAATTACTGAATGGGATATTACAATCTACCCCCATTAAAACTATTTCCGTCCTCGGAAATACTGAAACTGAGATATATACCAACTATGTATATATATATATATATATATATATATATCATAGCTCGAAATCTGGAAAAACGAGTGCTAATATCAACTTCTCTCTCTCTAGTGGCATCTAACTCTATGTGGCAATTCCATTTTATACTAACGAGGGAATATCTAAGTTCCTCAGCCAATGAACCTTCTGGTCCCAAAACTTCTATCGGCTAGTCCTTGTAGGTTAAATTTTATTAAAATCATTGTGCAAAAGCACATACTTTGGATCACACACATAACTTCATAACTTAGCTACATAAAACTCTATGCACAGTGAATAACTTTAGAGAATAATTGATATTAAATACTTATCTGAGTACTTATGCGATACATTGTACATGATTTACCCACAACCCGGGGCCCTTCGGGTGCGGAACATCTATATACATTGTACCTTAATATCGATGTCACTTGTAAACTTTAACAAGTCATATCTCCACTATATACTCATAATTTTCTATACTCAACTTGTTTCTCTTTTGAGAAATCTTATGTTCAATATCACTATTGATATTGTCTAACTTCAACTTCTCCGACTTAACTATAGTCGAGAATTTCGTTGAAATTACTGATCTGATATGGAATAACTTGACCATTTTCTTGGTCATCTCATAATTCCAACCTTATAAGTAAACTTATTTTCCTTCATTACTGCAACTGCATTAATAATATTGCAACATCTCACTTATTGTCGACAACTATCATCTGATTGCCGACATCTCACATCTGATTGCAACGGCATTAAATGCATCCTGACTGCAATACTATCTTCAGCTTATCACAACAATCTGCATTATTGTTGACATATCACATCTTCTTTTTGCTGCATTAATTTCCTTCTGGTTGCGTATTCTATAATTCAGTATAATTTAATCATACCTTGCAACTTATCTCATATTCATCTCTTCTTTAGAACCCCTTCGGTAATCCCTCCATCTTCCTCAACGATGGTCCGATTCACCAATGGATTTAGCACTGCTAAAAATCCAAAAAATCTATTCTTTTCTTCCTCTTAATATCATAAAGAGAATTTATCGAGCTCGAGTAGAAAGATTAAGAATACTCATGCTCAATAATATCCCAAATGATATAAGATGGTTTATCGAAGCAAAGTTCCGTGTCTCTGGCGAATATCCCAATGCATACAAGTATCTGTCAGGTATGGGTAAAAGCACTTTTGCCAAGAAACGTAGAGCAAAACGACTAGGCGGCTGCCATACATGTGCCCGCTGGAACTGCGACACTCATTGTACTTCTTTAGGCTTCCTGTCAAATAATCGAGAAGACAAAATAACCTTCATCAAGAGTGGTTTGAATAAGGAATCTCTGGATCAAGATATTCAACAGATTCTTGATACACATTCTAGTGGATATGTGCATCGAGAACTGATGTCTTTATGGCTTCTATTCAAACATGAAGAAAAACTTTATAGTCTGGAAAATATCATTTTCACTGATTATGTTTGTCAACACTGTTCTTGATGTCACAATTGTACTGTACATACTTCTTATCCTTTCCAATAGATAAGAGTCATTTAAGACTCAACTGCTTTCTTGTTGGAACTTTTCTACTTTAAAAGGCAAATCTATCTTCTTAGCCAATTATCTCTCTTGTCGGAACTTTTCTTCTTTAAAAGGCAAATCTATCTTCTTAGCCAATTATCTCTCATAATAAATGGCTACTGCCGAGTCTTCTCAAGGTTCCAAACTTCTTCAGCCCCTCCGAACTGTGTGTATTCTTGGTAGTTCTAAATTTGTAAATGTTCCTCACAACATCTATGTTGTAAGCCAACTGGTGAAAGAGTTGGGAAAACATAACATCAACATACTTTATGGAGGAACTAGTATCTATTTCTTTAACAACCTCTTAATGGCTGCTAAATGCTTTGACATTCAGGTGAGAAGTATCCTTCCTTTTTATCTCACTTCATCAAAGGTTGTCAAAGATTCTGCTACTTTGATGATAACTCTTTCAATTTATGACTGCTTAATGTCTATGATATCTAGTTGTGATGCTTTCATCATTCTTCCCGGTGGATATGGAACTTTAATGACTACTTTTACCCTTGCTACTTGGGTAGAAATAAAATTCATACCAAACCTATTGGTCTGTTAAATTTCAATAACTTTTTCCACCACTTGCTTGGATTTCTAGATGAAGGAATGTATCAAACTTTCATATCTCCCTTTCAAAGAGAAATATTCAAGTCTGCAAACACATCATCTGAACTTATCTAGAAGCTTCAAGACAACATCTCAACTGTTCAAGATCCTGTGGAAACTCCAGGATTCAAACGCAAGCGAGCATTTGATCCTTTAGATCTATCATTATAAACTACAGCCATGCTGGGTGGCAGAGTTATGGAGTCTTGTGCTCTTGAGACGCACCCTCCCTTTGTGTACTATAACTTTGTACTATACTTTGTACTTTAGTTGAGAATTCCTTTATGCTTATATGTATCTCTTCTCGGATATTACTCTACTAGCTTCTTAGGAATTTCTCAACAGTGTGCTTGTATCTTTGTCTTGCTTTTGGCTTTCAATAATATTTGAATTTTATGTCAAGTAGATTGATTGTGCCAAAAAATATTCTGTTTTCGTATATACTTGATTCACACATCAATACTACTTGCTTCTGGACTGAAATAACTTCTTGATTTAATCAAGATCTTAAACTTTACTCAGTTGTGGTCTTGAAACTTTTGTCTTGCGGCATTTTAAAACCACTAACTACATAACTTGAACAGTATAACCATTAATAAATAGCTATACCAAACTTTAAGGAATTTGTTAAGTTTTCGAAAACACCTAGCTTGTGCTAGAGTTTCGGTTAATTTTTTTTTTTTTTTAATTCTTCCGACAAATTAAATACTTATCTCGGTATCTGGAATGTATTTCTGATATATTTTAAGGTTCGATTTCAAGTCTTCAAGTAATTTGGACTTAATAACCCTTATATCAGGTTTCCATAATTTCCCCGGCTTCATAACTATTATATGTCGATACCTTAATCTTTATACTCATTCATTTCTGAAAAGTACTTTGTAGACTTATTCTTATTCTACAAGTACTTATAACTTTATCTTCAACTTTACATCTACTCGACTCATGATATTCAACTGATAGGATATCACAATTTCTGATTTATAAAGATTGAATAGTTTCTTGAAACTTCATTTCTTACGGTTCAGTTTTCAAGTCTACAGGATCTGATCCGGCTTTTTGGTTCTTATTTCAAACCTCCATGATCTTCCCCGTACTTTTCGGCTATTATATACTAAAATAACGTTACTTCTTATACTTGGCTCAAATACATTGTCAATCTTTATAATCATATCTTAACTTGAATCTTATTCTTATGGCTTAACTTAGAATGTTCAAGCTCTTTCTATTGATCTAGCTAACTTGATAAACTAGATTTCAAACTTTAATACTTGAACATATATACAATACTAGAGTTTGTAGCATAGACTTAGTAAATTTGAATATATTGAAAAACTTGTATAAAACTTTGAACAGCACTTACCTGGTAGTTGACGAGGTGTGAGCGTGGTGTGGTCGGGTTTTCTTGAAAGTTCCTGTAAAAACTTGAACATCTCTGAAAACTCTCTCTTTCAGAAATTTAAACTTTTAGTATGCAGATCATTTAAGCATTTGGCTCTGATACCACCTGTAACACCCCGCTTATCAGAGTAAATTTTTCGCAACTTTTACTTCGAAATTACTTATAACTATTTCGAAATCTTTTGCGACTAACTCGGGATGCTACTCAACTTATCTTCTTGAAAATCTGTTTCTCTTTAAACTATAATTTAATACTTCTTTGAAACATAAAAACAAATTTCATTTAAACTTGCATTTAAAATACATAATCATAATTCTCATAATGGTAAAAACTTGTATCTAAAATTCATCAAAATGCAAATTCAATACTCAATGTGCATAGCGGAAATACTTAAAAACGTGGTTAATTATACAGACTGTTTTAAATGTCCGTATTAAAGCTTCTCTTCATCTGAATCCACGATCCACACCAACACTGCTCCACTCACGCCTCCTCTTCAACTTGTTACCTGAAACTAAAACTCATGGGAGTAAGTAACGAATATGGATAATCATAAACCGATATCTGATCGGTAACTTAAACTTAAACTTTCATTTCTCTGGCCGATGGTTAATCGGGTACGTGTGCACATTCTGATGGATATTTCTAAGGCCCGTTTCGCCTCCACCAGAACTTAGGATATAACCTTATGAGACAAATTAATGCCTCCTCATCCCAAGCGTAATAAACCTTAACTTCGGGATATAACTTTTGAGACAACTGATGGTCTCCTCATCCCAATCACATATCGTACTCAATGTGATACCCGTTCAGGGTCCCCACCTTTTGTCTTTGAAAGCATTTGAAAAATGATAAGTGCTGTACTGGTACTGTATCTGCAAGTTATATCAAATATAGACAAATATACTAAGTACTATGCTCATATACTCAATAAGTTCTTTAGGATTATTAACTTAACCAAATTTTCTAGAATTTCATTAAACTTGCTTATTCTCAAATTTATACTTAACTTCACTTTTTACTTTTTCTTAAGGTCAATTACTTAACTGAACTAGTTTGTCTCGAAAAAATACTAAAAATTTTAGAATAAAGCTCAAACCGACACATATGAACCAAAACTGACTTGAACCACCAACTAAACCAGCTGATTCGCTAGCTGGCTAAACCGATTCAGCCTGAATTGACCCTGACTAGAACTTCAGTTCACTGTGAACCGGGTGGTTGCTAATTGTAATATCCCTCTCAGTTATCTCAGTTATTATGAGTTATTGTTCCAAGAAATAAGTGATTTCGAGTCCAAGAGAGTGAGTTATCGGACCGAAATTAAGAATTTTTCAAGGAACAAGCCACACGAGTCGTGTGAAGAGGCACACGAGTCGTGTGAAGCCACACGAGTCGTGTGGAGAGGCACACGAGTCGTGTGGGATGGAGAAGTGATGAAAGTTAGCCTCGGGATTTTGACACGAGTCGTGTGATGAGACACACGAGTCGTGTGAGGCAACACGAGTCGTGTGACTTAGCTACACGAGTCGTGTGAGATGATGAATGATTAAGAGTAAAAGTGTCGGCAAGCCACACGAGTCGTGTGACACAGGCACACGAGTCGTGTGAGGCCACACGAGTCGTGTGACTGCCCCACACGAGTCGTGTTGCCGACAGTCCAATTGGATTATTGAGAATTCGATTGTGACTTTAACCAAAGGCCATTTTTGATGTTTAAATATGTTTTGGATGAGTGAATAAGTTTATCATAATATATTTTAAGGATTATTTAAGTTTATAAGTTAAATTTTATATTATGATCATTTAACACTCTATTTGGATGTTTCTCCAATTTGTGCCTATAAATAGAGGCTTAAACCTCAGAGTTTTTACACCAAAATAATTACTAAAGTCATATGAGTTGTAAGAGAGAGTAAGAAGGAGTAATTTTGGAGAAGATAAGGACATTAGAGTGAAGAATCAAGTTTTTTTAACTCCACCTAGAAGGAGGTAATTTACTTATCTTAATGTTTCCTATTTGAGTTTTCATGCTTTTATGATAAGTTTACATGTATATGAGTATGTATATCATGATTTAGAAGTTGAAGTTTATAATTGATATAAAGAGTTAAAGATGTTAAAGATCAATTATATGATATATGTACTTGATGTGATAAGATGTCGAATTGCATGAGATTTTTATGAAGATATGAATATGCTGGAGAAGTATGATTTAGATGAGTAATTATTATGAGAACAAGAATTAAGTTATTTGGCATAGTATAACTTAAGTTATGAATTTTTGAAGATGAACATGTAAGATGAATTTTATGTTTACTATGACTTTAAATTCTCATAACTTGATGAATATACATTATAAAATTATGAAATTTTGAGGATATGTCTAACTATAAGTTGAGATTATGACTGTTAAGTTTCATAATTTAAAGATGAGAAATGAATAAGTTATGAATATAAGAAGGCCTATATGTAAAGATGAAAATATATATATGCAAGAATATTCATGATATGTTCAAATTGTTAAAATGAGATTTTTATGATCTATTCTCATATGAGTGATGAGCAATTTGACAAAGTTTTGGTTTAATATGTTGAGTATACAATTTTATAAAAATTGTATTAAATATGACATAATGATATCATTAAATGATAAGATGAGTATGCTTGAGTTTATTTTCACTTTCATGTATATAAGTAAAAAATGATTATAAGCAAATATGTAAGATTTGGGGAATATGATATATGACGAGTTAAGTAATTGATTGAGTAAAAGATCAAGAAATGTTAATTTGAGAAAAAGTATGATTATTGAAATTTTTATAAGATTTGGATGAGTTAACCGAAAGAATTGAGAAAATGAGCATCTTATTGAGTATATGAGCATAAGTACTTAGTATATTTGTTTATATATTTTTATGTAGCTTGAAGAGTTTGCTACTCAAAAACAACACTTACGATTTTTCAAAAGACGAAAGGTGGGGACCCAGACTGGGTATTATATTGACTATAATATTGATATCATGTCCGAGGTATGTAAAAGTTTAAGTTTATACGCTTGGGAATAAGGCCGATGAGTTGCCTTACGAGTATTTCCTAAGTTCTAATGGAGGCCGTTGAGTTGCCTTGAAAAATATCCATTAGATTGTGCACAAGTATCCGATGAGATATCGGTCAGCTGAAGTTTGAGTTACTGGAAGAGTTTTAAGTCCAGTTATATACCGGAGATCATGATATTGTATTATTATTGCTGTTTACTTTAGTATGGGTGTTTTCGGGGTACAAGAGGATCAGTACTCACCCCCATTATGTTTTTCAGGTAACAGGGTCGAGGCGGAGGTGTGAGCTCGAGTGGTGGTGATGATGGTCATGCATTTTCTTCAAATGAAATTCAATAAGTATTTGATATGTTTGTAAAATAAAGTACGCTTTTAATTATTCCGCTACGCACAATGATTATTGAACTTGCATTTTAAATGAAATTATGATTTGAAGTTTTTACCATTTCGAGAAGTATGAATATGGTTAAATGCAAATTTAAAGGAAATCTGTTTCTTTATGTCCAAAAGATGTACTAGACAAGAGTTTAAAGATAAACGGATTTTCAAGATGTAAGGTTGAGTAGCATCCCGAGTTATTCGCAAAAGATTTCGAAAGAGATATAAGTATTTTCGAAGTAAAATTTGCGAAAAAGTTACTCTGATAAGCGGGGTGTTACAGGTGGTATCAGAGCTAGAATTTTAAGAGCTCTGTATACTAAAAGTTTAAGTTTGAGAAATAAATGTTTCAGGAAAAACCGACCACACCACACTCACACCTCGCCGACTACCAGGTAAGTGTTGTAAAAGTTTTACGAAGTTTTTATATAAGCAAATTACTAAGTCTATGCTCAATAAGATTTGGATATCCAAATTATAGAAATCAGAAAAGATGCTCAATCAAAGATGTTAAGTAATATCATATTTACCCTATGAGAGATTGAGATTATCGGGTTAATGAGTAACTCGTATAGAAATAATGGTTTATCATTGTTTCAATATGTGCTAAAGTTTATTATGGGATTAATAACCCAGATGGCACGAAGAGCGATTCAAAGAGAAATGACATCAGCAGAAGTAGTAGCCCAGTTCCGTGGCTACAATGCTGAAAAGTTTTCTGGACAAGGGGATCCTCGTCTGGTGGACGAATGGATTCAAGGTCTGGAGACAATCTTTGAGATAACTGAGTGCTCGGAGAAACATCGTATTCTCTGTGCTCAGTTGCAAATGACTGGAGATGCTCGTCTCTGGTGGAATTCTTACTGGGGCATGCATCCTGGGGAGAAGGAGAATCTCACTTGGGGCCAATTCAAGGAGATGCTGAATGACAAGTATTACCCGGACTACTATAAGGCTGAGATGGAACGCCAATTCCTAGCCTTAGTCCAAGGTAATCGCTCGATAGATGAATATGAACGAGAATTTACTCGATTGGGATCCTTTGCTCCCAATTTAATGGAGACGGAGGCAAAGAAGGCGCGACGTTTTCGAGATGGACTGCTACCTTCAATCCGTCATCATGTGGCCGGGCACAATATTCAAACTTATGCTGATATTGTGGCCAAGGCTCATGAGATCGAGGCTAGTTTCAGAAGGGGAGATGCTCAAGTTGTGATACAGCCATTATCACAAATCCCAACAGTACCAGCAGCTCCGTTGGTACCAGTCCAAGAAGAGAAGAATGGAAAGAACAAGAGGAAGTGGAATGGTCACAAGAAGGACCGTAAGAATAAGCAGAAGCAGCAAGGAGGAAAGGTTCCAGACTGTGCCAAATGTGGAAAGCACCATCTAGGAGAATGTCTAGCTGGACAAAATGTATGCTACCATTGCCGAAAGCCTGGTCATGGCATAAAGTTTTGTCCAGAAAGGCAACAGCAGCAGTGTCAAGGGCAACCTCAGCAGATGGGAGGAGGACAACAAGCCCAAGTCTATGCTATCAATCAAGTTGAAGCTGAGCAGAACCCAGGTACCATGTCTGGGATGATTATTTTAAATGATATGCCAATTTTTGCTTTATTCGATACCGGAGCAACGCATTCATTTGTGTCTAAGAGATGTATAGACGCAATTGGAGTTAAGATTATTAACACTATTGACCCTCTTGAGGTAAGTTTAGCCTCAGGAAGGAAAATAGAGACAAGCTCTAAGGTAGAGAACCTTAGTGTTAATATCGGAGGAAAAATCTTGGCATTAGAGGCCTATGTTATCGAAATGAAGGATCTCGATCTCATACTTGGAATGGATTGGTTAACGAATTATCGTGCTGATATTCGTTGCCATGAAAGAGAGGTAATTCTTTATCTTGCAAAAGATGATCAAATTACTTTCTACGGAGCAAAGATGAGAACTCTACCATGTGTGATCTCGATGGCAAAGGCGAGGAAGATTCTGTGAAGGGAGGACAGCCAAGGATATTTGGTGAGCATTGTCGAAGATGATTCGAAAGCACAGACACCTCACGATATTCCAATTGTTCGTGAGTTTGTGGATGTGTTTCCGGATCAATTACCAGGAGGACCACCCAATAGACAAGTGGAGTTCACAATCGACCTTGTTCCAGGAGCGGCACCAGTGTCAAAGGCACCAAATCGGATGGCGCCTAAGGAGTTACAAGAGTTCAAGACTCAAATCCAGGAGTTGTTGAAACTTGGTTTCATCAGACCGAGTGTTTCACCTTGGGGAGCACCTGTTCTGTTCGTCAAGAAGAAGGATGGATCCATGAGGATGTGTATCGATTATCGGGATTTGAACCGATTAACGATAAAGAATAAATATCCACTTCCAAGGATAGATGATTTATTCGATCAGTTGAGAGGAGCTTGCGTATTTTCAAAGATAGATTTACGCTCAGGCTATCATCAACTGAAGATTAGAGAATCTGACGTAGCCAAGACTGCGTTTCGAACAAGATATGGTCATTACGAGTTTGTGGTTATGCCATTTGGAGTAAGTAATGCACCAGCGGTGTTCATGGATTTGATAAATCGAGTATTCCATCAGTATTTAGATCAATTTGTTATTGTCTTTATTGACGATATTTTGATCTATTCCAAGAGTATGGAAGAGCATGAGCAACATCTAAGGGTAGTTCTCAGTACCCTTAGACGAGAGAAGCTGTATGCCAAATTCTCTAAGTGTGAATTTTGGCTGAAGAAAGTGGCGTTTCTAGGCCATATTATCACGATAAGGGGCATTGAAGTTGATCCAAACAAGATTGTTGCTGTTCAGAATTGGTCCGTGCCGAAGAATCCATCTGAAGTTCGGAGTTTCCTTGGATTAGCAGGTTATTATCGTAGGTTTATCGAAGGGTTTTCAAAGATTGCCCTCCCTTTGACAAATCTAACGAGAAAATCTGTGAAGTTTGAATGGACAAATCGTTGTGAAGAAAGTTTTCAAAAGCTTAAGCAGAAGCTTACAACGACTCCAGTATTGATTATTCCTGATCCTACTAGAAGTTTCACAATCTTTAGTGATGCTTCAAAGCAGGGTCTTGGATGTGTACTTATGCAAGAAGGTCAAGTTGTGGCATATGCTTCACGGCAGTTGAAGCCAAATGAGCAGAATTACCCAACTCATGATCTGGAGTTGGCAGCAGTAGTGCATGCATTGAAGATTTGGAGGCATTATCTCTATGGTGGCCGGTGTGAAATATTCACTGATCACAAGAGTTTGCAATATATTTTCATGCAGAAAGAGCTCAACATGCGCCAAAGGAGATGGCTAGAACTTGTGAAAGATTATGATTGCACTATTCAATATCATCCGGGAAAAGCGAACGTTGTAGCTGATGCCTTAAGCCGAAAGGTGAAGGGAGAGTTATCCGGTTGTATATCACAACAGAAGCAACTCATTTAAGAGTTCAACCGGATGCAGATTGAAGTAGTTGAGTCACTTCCTAAGGAGATTACAGGAAGTGTTAACTCGATGAAAATTCAATCTATGTTGAGAGATAGAATCCGGAAGGAGCAAACTTTCGATCAATTTATTCGAAAGATCGAAGAGAAGGTTCATGCTGAAGGAGTAGAAGGCTTTTACCGAAGCACCGATGGAGCTTTAGAGTTCAAAGGCAGAATTGTTGTGCCGAAAGTCGAGTCCTTGCGGAAGGAAATCTTGACAGAAGCACACAGTGCGCCTTATTTAGCTCACCCTGGAAGCACCAAAATGTATCACGACTTGAAAAAGTCGTTTTGGTGGAAAGGAATGAAGAGAGATGTAGCAGATTTTGTAAAGAAGTGTTTGGTTTCTCAGCAAGTGAAGGCTGAACACAAAAGTCCATTGGGACTGTTGCAGCCACTTGAGATTCCAAAGTGTAAATGGGAAGAAGTTACAATGGATTTTGTTACAGGGCTACCTAAGTCGTCTGAGCATCATGATGCGATTTGGGTAGTAGTGGACAGATTGACGAAAGTCGCCCACTTTATGCCTGTGACAATGACGATGTCAATGGACAAGTTAGCTGAGATCTATACGCGTGGAATCATTCGACTCCATGGAGTGCCTGTTACGATCATATCCGATCGAGATCCTAGATTCACTAGCAGATTTTGGGAGAGTTTGCATGAGGCAATGGGCACACAATTGAAGTTTAGTTCGGCTTATCATCCAGAGACAGATGGCCAATCCGAAAGGACTATCCAGACGCTCGAGGATATGCTCAGAGCTTGCATTTTAGATAGAGGTGCCAAGTGGGAGAAGTGGTTACCATTAGTAGAGTTTGCCTACAATAATAGTTACCACGCATCGATTCAGATGGCTCCTTATGAAGCACTTTATGGCCGTAAGTGCCGTTCGCCCCTTTATTGGGACGATGTTGGAGAAAGTCGAGTTCTTGGACCAGAGATGATTGAAGAAACAGTTGAGCAAGTAGCCTGGATTCGAGAAAGGCTAAAGACTGCTCAGAGTCGGCAAAAGTCTTCAGCCGATAAGCATAGAAGAGAGATGCAATTCGAGGCAGGAGATAAAGTTTTCTTGAAAGTTCGACCAATGTGAGGAGTTGTTCGTTTCGGGAAGAGAGGCAAGTTGCATCCCCGTTATATAGGTCCATTTGAAGTTCTGGAGCGAGTTGGAGAAGTATCTTATCGCTTAGCATTACCTCCGGAGTTATCAAGTGTGCACAATGTTTTTCACGTATCGATGTTACGTGCTTACGTGTGCGATCCCGAGCATGTGCTGAAGCACAATGAGATTCAGATTCAGTCTGATTTAACTTACGAGGAGCAGCCGATAGCAGTTTTGGACCGGAAGGTTCGTCGACTCAGGAAGCGAGATATTCCCCTTATTCGTATTAGATGGAATCGCCACGGAGAGTCAAATGCCACTTGGGAGAGGGAAGCTGATATTAGAGCTCGTTTCCCTGAGTTTGAGTTTTGAGGTATGTTTGTTTTTATATTTCCGAGGACGGAAATAATTTTAAGGGGGGTAGATTGTAATATCCCTCTCAGTTATCTCAGTTATTATGAGTTATTGTTCCAAGAAATAAGTGATTTCGAGTCCAAGATAGTGAGTTATCGGACCGAAATTAAGAATTTTTCAAGGAACAAGCCACACGAGTCGTGTGGAGAGGCACACGAGTCGTGTGGAGAGGCACACGAGTCGTGTGAAGCCACACGAGTCGTGTGGAGAGGCACACGAGTCGTGTGGGATGGAGAAGTGATGAAAGTTAGCCTCGGGATTTTGACACGAGTCGTGTGATGAGACACACGAGTCGTGTGAGGCAACACGAGTCGTGTGACTTAGCTACACGAGTCGTGTGAGATGATGAATGATTAAGAGTAAAAGTGTCGGCAAGGCACACGAGTCGTGTGAGACCACACGAGTCGTGTGACTGCCCCACACGAGTCGTGTTGCCGACAGTCCAATTGGATTATTGAGAATTCGATTGTGACTTTAACCAAAGGCCATTTTTTATGTTTAAATATGTTTTGGATGAGTGAATAAGTTTATCATAATATATTTTAAGGATTATTTAAGTTTATAAGTTAAATTTTATATTATGATCATTTAATCACTCTATTTGGATGTTTCTCCAATTTGTGCCTATAAATAGAGGCTTAAACCTCAGAGTTTTTACACCAAAATAATTACTAAAGTCATATAAGTTGTAAGAGAGAGTAAGAAGGAGTAATTTTGGAGAAGATAAGGACATTAGAGTGAAGAATCAAGTTTTTTTAACTCCACCTAGAAGGAGGTAATTTACTTATCTTAATGTTTCATATTTGAGTTCATGCTTTTATGAAAAGTTTACATGTATATGAGTATGTATATCATGATTTAGAAGTTGAAGTTTATAATTGATATAAAGAGTTAAAGATGTTAAAGATCAATTATATGATATATGTACTTGATGTGATAAGATGTCGAATTGCATGAGATTTTTATGAAGATATGAATATGCTGGAGAAGTATGATTTAGATGAGTAATTATTATGAGAACAAGAATTAAGTTATTTGGCATAGTATAACTTAAGTTATGAATTTTTGAAGATGAACATGTAAGATGAATTTTATGTTTACTATGACTTTAAATTCTCATAACTTGATGAATATACATGATAAAATTATGAAATTTTGAGGATATGTCTAACTATAAGTTGAGATTATGACTGTTAAGTTTCATAATTTAAAGATGAGAAATGAATAAGTTATGAATATAAGAAGGCCTATATGTAAAGATGAAAATATATTTATGCAAGAATATTCATGATATGTTCAAATTGTTAAAATGAGATTTTTATGATCTATTCTCATATGAGTGATGAGCAATTTGACAAAGTTTTGGTTTAATATATTGAGTATACAATTTTATAAAAATTGTATTAAATATGACATAATGATATCATTAAATTATAAGATGAGTATGCTTGAGTTTATTTTCACTTTCATGTATATAAGTGAAAAATGATTATAAGCAAATATGTAAGATTTGGGGAATATGATATATGATGAGTTAAGTAATTGATTGAGTAAAAGATCAAGAAAAGTTAATTTGAGAAAAAGTATGATTATTGAAATTTTTATAAGATTTGGATGAGTTAACCGAAAGAATTGAGAAAATGAGCATCTTATTGAGTATATGAGCATAAGTACTTAGTATATTTGTTTATATATTTTTATGTAGCTTGAAGAGTTTGCTACTCGAGAACAACACTTACGATTTTTCAAAAGACGAAAGGTGGGGACCCAGACTGGTATTACATTGACTATAATATTGATATCATGTCCGAGGTATGTAAAAGTTTAAGTTTATACGCTTGGGAATAAGGCCGATGAGTTGCCTTACGAGTATTTCCTAAGTTCTAATGGAGGCCGTTGAGTTGCCTTGAGAAATATCCATTAGATTGTGCACAAGTATCCGATGAGATATCGGTCAGCTGAAGTTTGAGTTACTGGAAGAGTTTTAAGTCCAGTTATATACCAGAGATCATGATATTGTATTATTATTGCTGTTTACTTTAGTATGGGTGTTTTCGGGGTACAAGAGGATCAATACTCACCCCCATTATGTTTTTCAGGTAACAGGGTCGAGGCGGAGGTGTGAGCTCGAGTGGTGGTGATGGTGGTCATGCATTTTCTTCAAATGAAATTCAATAAGTATTTGATATGTTTGTAAAATAAAGTACGCTTTTAATTATTCCGCTACGCACAATGATTATTGAACTTGCATTTTAAATGAAATTATGATTTGAAGTTTTTACCATTTCGAGAAGTATGAATATGGTTAAATGCAAATTTAAAGGAAATTTGTTTCTTTATGTCTAAAAGATGTACTAGACAAGAGTTTAAAGACAAACGGATTTTCAAGATGTAAGGTTGAGTAGCATCCCGAGTTATTCGCAAAAGATTTCGAAAGAGATATAAGTATTTTCGAAGTAAAATTTGCGAAAAAGTTACTCTGATAAGCGGGGTGTTACACTAATGACTCGACTTAAAACATAACTATGAAAATCATGTCTTTTGAAACTTAAAAATTGGCTTTTACTCGGATGAAACTCAATATTATTCGGACTAGCAAATAAGTTAAAATCCACTTAAACGACCGAGTACATAAATTTAAAACAAGCCAATCTTTTACTAACAACATATACATGATTTATAAGGATTTTCAACATATCAATCTTGGCCTAATTATGCTTTTTAATAGAAATTCGAATTTAAACTTTGAAACTATATTAATAATCATAGTCGGATTTTCTTACATGATAAATCTTAAATTATCAGTTACTAACTGAAAAGTTTGATTAGAATTCGTTTACCTTCACCGAATTCAGAATCATCACAAGGATTTCTCTCTTGGTCTCCTTGTGTCCTCTATCGGATATAACTTCGCTTGAAGGCTACCAATTGCTATTTGTAGATACTTAAACTTCTTACAACTTGCTAAACTCAATTTAATATGGCTAAACTCGTATGAAATCGGTTGTGGCTCGATTATAGTTCTCCACGGCAAGAAGGTTCACTCATGGCTTTTCACTCGGCTTTCTTTATTTCATTCTGAAAATGGCTGACTTTTCTTTTTAGTAATTATGTGTATAATGAAGTGAAATATACTTGAATTCTGGTTCTTCTCTATTTATAAGCGAATAAGAGGTGAAGATTGATATTTTTAAGTACTTAAAAATATATATAATATGAAGACATGCGTCCTTAATGAATGATTAAGGGAAAATTAAAAATGCCTAGTCATGACATAGGTGTCCATTTCTTAATATATCAATCATTCAAGGTTGGACTTTTCAGAATAAGATAAATAAAACTCCTTCCCCACTATGACGCATGATACTTATATATAATAGAAAAGGTGTAGGTTAACATGAAAATTAATCTAATGATATCACTTGTCTTCACATTAAAACTGTTAATGTCAATTTATTTGCTTAGTCATCAGGTTATATGCTAACTCTCCCCAGCATGCGATATGTGAAAGGTTTAACCACAATTAATACATTTAGATTCATTAAATAATTAAACAAAACATTTAACATCAACTATAGTACTAAAACTCGGTAAAATAGACGTGGTGCAAGCAAAATTGGACACGGCTTTTATTAAGCTGGCGCACGATTTCTTGATTCCTTAATTATTTTATTAAAGCTAAAATTTAAAACTTGATGTTAACTTTGAATAGATAGGAAAAATCTTAAAAAAATATTGTAAGACTCGATTAGGTTTCTCGAGCTCGTCTCGAGTGGAACAAACACGATTCCTATCGCGACTTGACTTTGACGATTAATCGAAATATTTAACTGAATAATTTAATAACTGGCTCGAAACTAAGAACGAGCATTAATAAAAGTAATTAGTTCATACTTAGAATAATTACTTTTATTAATTACTGAATGGGATATTACACCATGTACTGCAAGTTCTGATGGAGGGAGTCGTAGAAGCAATTCGCCAATAGCCCAGGGGAGAGGTTATGGTGGGGGCATTGCCTCTGTAGGTCCTTGAACCGTTCCCAGGCCTCGTGAAGAGGCTCGTTTGGCAGCTGAGTGAAAGAGACTATCTGAGACCGGATATCTTGGGTCTTTTGATGGGAATAGTACTTCCCAACGAATTTAGCGTAGACTTCAGCCCAAGTCGTTAGAGAATCCGAGGCGAGGGTCATGAACCAAGTCTTGGCCCGGTTCTTTAGAGTTTCTGGGAAACACCGCATTTTGAGCTGGTCTTCGGTTAGCCCATGCAAAGGGAACGTCTGGAGGACGTTGTAAAACTCCCGAAGAAAGTGGAGTGGGTCTTCGTTGGGGAGCCCGTGGAATGATGGGAGCTGATTGTAGTGGACCATCTTCAGCTCATAATTTCGGGCGTCTTGCTCCAGCCGGATACATGAAGTAATTGGCCCGATCATGGGTTGGGCCAGGTTCCGAAGGATATTGCGAGGCGGTTGTTGTTCAGCCATGTCTGAGTTACTCCCCTCATATGATTCTGGTGGATGCTCGCCTTCTTCGTGGGATTCGAGAGTAAGCTCGTCTAGCAGTTCTCTCAGGCTCTCGTTGAAGGGTTTTTTCATTGGAGAGAGTTTACGTCCACTCCTGGTACGCATAAACTCAAACAAACAACGGGTTACGAGCACCAATGGTAAAGAAAACAAAATAAAATAAGAAAAAGAAACACCGAAAACAACAAAAACAAAAAACCAAAAAGAAACACGGAAAATAAGATGAATAAGCGCACAAAGTATGTCCTAAACCTTCCCCGGCAACGGCGCCATTTTGTTGTAGTTATTTTTACCGGAGTAGAATCGAAAGATTCGAACACCGGGTCGTGTCTCACGAGGAAGGTCAGCCGGAATATTCTGTACATTTATTCAAGCACTAATAAAAGACATAAATTTCCTAAACATTCTAATTCAAAAGATTGGTTTGATTATCAACTACGAAAAACTTCAATTAAAGCAAATATACATAGCAAGCAATCAACGAAGAATAAGTAGGATTTAAGGGGCTAGGGAGTTGGGGATATCCGTTTTGGTTCGAAAATGTAATTGTCAAGCAAGAGATTGTTCGGTTAAGTGATTTGACTAATCGACACGTTCAACCACTCATTCTCAATAACTTTTCGTAACAAGAGGACAAACTAGAACGGCAAATTAACAATTCATTTAACTTCTAGGCAATACAGTTACGAACAAGCCTAGTTCATACGAGCCTATTTCGACTGACTCCTCCCCTTTCGGTTCTAAGAGTCGATTTAAGTAGACTAGAGGGTGGTTAATCGACTAGTCCGTTAAGAGTTAAAAACATCAAGCACGAATTTATCGAATTCAATCAAACAATTGCAAGTTGAAGTGTCACTCTTCAACAATTCTCAAAACTCAAGCTAAAAATTGAAAAAACCCAAATAAAAGATTAACTCGTATGAATTTGAACAACCTGAGCCCGACAATCACAAACGATTTCAAAACATCAATCCCCTATCCCTAGCATATGAATTTAGCCACTCATCATCAATTCAACATCAACATCAATATCAATCAAAGCCATCATCATCACAGATAAAATGAAATAGAAAGCTTACGATAGAAATATGAATCCAATGTCAGAAAAACAACGAACAATCTAAATCCACAAGTCGAATCTTGGTGTTTTCACAATCCAAGATCGAATTCCAATCAAAACTAAGAGAAATATCAGTTATGGAGTGAAAAAGTACGAGAGAATGATAAAACCTAGGTGGAAGATAATGAAAATCTGATCTAAAAATCGAATTTAAATTTTTGCACGTCGCGACCTCCGCGGCCGCGACCCTCTTCCGCGGCCGCGGTGAAGGAACTCCCGCGGCCGTGACCATTCCCTAGGTCGCGACATCCACAGGCCAGAAAAGGGGGTTTTGGGACCCTCGCGGCCGCGACCTATGTAATATCCCATTCAGTAATTAATAAAAGTAATTATTTCAGTTCTAAGTTAGAACTATTTTACTTTTATTAATAATGATCTTTTATATTTCCAAGCCTTAATAAATCTCTTAGAATTTTATTTTTCATTTGAAGGTTAAGATCAATCCATTAATTTGGAAGTAAAATTAAGCAAAGGTTGGCCTTATAAGTAAATTAAGCTCGGTTCAAGTTAACCGTGCCGAGAAATCCTAATCTATAGTCGAGCCTTAATATTAAATACTTAGAATTTTTCTAAGTGTTTAAATTCATCAAGTTGATGTAATGACCAGTTCAGTTAGAAACGATTCAGTTTGCTCGACATTAAAGTTAAATCGGAATCGTTTTTCATTAAATTGAGTTAGTCGAGTGAATGTTATAAATTGCATAAGTATTTTATGTGACTTATATGATTTGATTGATAAGTTATAAGGATTAAGTAGAATTTATTTAGACGAGAAGGTCTATTTATATTATTAATAGTATATTCGAAAATATATTTGCAAGTTTCGAGTTTTTTCGATGTTCGGTTGTAGTCGATAATTAAGTCCGATTTCGTTTCCGAAAAATTTATTTTCTTGTATTTTTTTTGGAAAGTTTCAAGATCATTAATAAGAGTTAAAATTTTTCAGCATAAAAAGGAAAAATGCCAAAAGCAAAATACGGAAATCTGAAATTTTTAGAATTTTCGATTTTTCGGTAACCGTTCGTTTTAAGTCAGAATTCAGTTCTGTAAATTGGAAATTTTTCATTAAGTCATGAATTTTATCATGGAAATCAGAATAGGATCACATGATGGGCCTTTCTAAGTATTGACTATAGATTTGTTATGTTTACAAGTTATGATTTCCATTCTTTATCTTTATTTATTTTTATAAAATTTTTCTAAGTATTTTTAAGGGATAAATGAGCCATTTTAGCTTAATTTTGAGGCATAGTCAAAGGGAGAAGGTTTGTTTTGATATATGCAAGATAAATCATGCATTACAAGTACTTATCAAGGCTTATTTGTGCTAGATTTTAGAAAAACATTAATGATAAGGGGCCTATGGTGTTTATTATGATGGAGTGTTGATGTAAAGAAGGTGATGTTGTCTCCTTTGCTACCCGATATAAAGGAGCATCAGCATATGATCAAAATTCACATCATAATAAGCAAAGTCTTAGCTATAGAGGGTAAGAAAGAGAGATAAATCGAGAGAAATCTTGACGAAGAAAAGTTGAGATCAACTTCCGAAGTTTCATTTTCAAATTTCTTGAAGAAGGTTAGATGCTACCTTTTTATCATATGTTATAGTTTATATTAAGTGAATATTAATGTATTTTCATGCCATATATAAATATTCAATTTTTAAAGAAATTTTAAGCATGAAAAAAAAAATGATAAGTTGTTTCCAGCACAATCACATGGTATATATGTACTGTTTTGATTTGAATTTGAGCATGATATGCATAACCTGGCATGTTAATCTTATTATGGATATTTCTTGTGTAAGTGCTGAGTATATAGGTGAAAGAATTATGTCATTTGGCATAGTATAGCTTGAGTTATAAATTTTTGAAGTGTTTAAGTTGTTAAAATGAAATGTTTTGGTATAATATGCAAGAATATTCATGAAATGTTTAAGTTGTTAAAATGAGATGATCATGAGTAATTCTCATATAAGTGATGAGTAATTTGATGAAGTTTTGGTATAATATGTTGAGTATACAATTTTATAAAGATTGTATTAAGTATGACATATTAACATCATGATTAAATGTTATGAGTAAAAGATGATTATGGCTTGAGATTATTTTCACTTTCAAGTTAATTAAGTGAAAATTTAGTATAAGTCAATATCTAAAGATTGGGAAATATGATGTACGATGAATTAAGTATTTGATCAAGTTAAATTAAGATAAGTTATAAATCATGTTGATGATGTTGGTAAAAGTACGCATGTTTTAAGTTTAAATACTCAATCAAGTATAATGTGAAATATAGTTATTTTCACATTTGAGTTATGACATGCTAAGTATAATACCATATTGATGTTTATGAAGACATGATTTATAAGATTAAGTAATTGACCTTAAGTAAAAGTAAAAAGAGAAATTAAGTATAAACTTGAGAAAAAGCAAGTTTAATGAATTTCTATAAGATTTGGATAAGTTAATAATCCTAAAATTCTTATTGAGTATACGAGCATAGTACTTAGTATATTTTTTTATATTTGATGTAACTTGCAGATACAATACCAGTACAGCACTTATCGTTTTTCAAATGATTTCAAAGACAAAAAGGTGGGGACCCTGAATGGGTATCACATTGAGTACGATATTGATGTCATATGGGATGAGGAGACCATCAGTTGTCTTAGAGTATATCCTAATGTTTTTAAGTTTTACGCTTGGGATGAAGGCTTTCAGTTGCCTTATCAGTACATCCTGAGTTCTGATGGAGGCCATTAGGTGCCTTAGAAATATCCATCAGAGTGTGCACACGTATCTGATCAAATATCGGCCAGTTTAAGTTTCAGTACTAGAACAGATTTCTGGTTACCGATCAGATATCGGTTTATGATTATCCATATTCGTTACTCACCCCCATGACTTTTAGTTTCAGGTAACAGATCGAAGAGGAGGTGTTGGTGTGGATCGTGGACTCAGATGAAGACAAGCTTTGATACGGACATTTATAACAGTCTGTATAATTAACCACGTTTTCAAGTATTTCCGCTATGCACATTAAGTATTGAACTTGCATTTTAATGAATTTCAGATTTCAAGTTTTTACCATTATGAGAAATATGATTATGGTATTTTAAATGCAAGTTTAAAGGAAATCTGTTTTATTTATGTCTAAAGAAGTATTAGACAAAAGTTTAAAGATAAACGGATTTTCATGATGATGAGTTTGAGTAGCATCCCGATTTAGTCGCAAAAGATTTCTAAAGAGTTAAGTATTTTCGAGGTAAAAGTTGCGAAAAATTTACTCTGATAAGCGGGGTTTGAAATAAGAACCACAAGCCGGATCAGATCCTGTAGGCTTGAAAACTGAACCGTAAGAAATAAATTTTCAAGAAAATATTCAATTTTTATAATCAGAAGTTTTGATATCTTATCAGTCAGATATCATGAGTTAAAAAGTGGCAAAGTTCAAGATAAAGTTATAAGTTATTTATATTAGTACTTGTAGAATAAGAACAAGTCTACAAAGTACTTTTCAGAAATCAATGAGTATAAAGATTAAGGTATCGACATATAATAGTCATGTAGCCGGGAAAATTATGGAAACCTGAAATAAGGGTTATTAAGTCTGAATTTCCTGGAGACTTGAAATCGAACCTTAAAAGATATCAGTTAATAAGTAACACATTCCAGATACCGAGATAAGTATTTAAGTTTCTAGGAAGAATTTTTGAAGTTAAGCAAGAGTAATCTGGACATGTGAAAGTTAAAGATAGTATGTTTAATATGTAAAGACTAATATTTTTTTTTATCTCTTTGGAGAAAGTATTTGTCCCCAAAGATAAATGATGAGTTAAAAGCCATAAGAAAGAAATGGTAAGAAGAAGCTAGAAAGATATTAACCGGAACTCTAGCACAAGCTAGGTGTTTTCGGAAAATTAAAATTTCCTTAAAGTTTAGTATAGCTATTTATTAATGGTTATACTGTTCAAGTCATATAGTTAGTGGTTTTAGAATGCCGCGAGACAAAGTTTCAAGACCACAACTGAGTAAAGTTTAAGAAGCATAGAATCTTGACTGAATCAAGAAGTTATCTCAGTCCAGAAACAAGTAGTATTGATGTGTGAATCAAGTATATACGAGAAGAGAATATTTTTCTCAATCAATCTACTTGATAGATAGAAATTTTAATATCATTGAAAGCGAAGAGCTAGACAAAGATTCAAGCACACTGTTGAAAAATTCCTTATTTCTAAGAAACTAGTACAGAAATATCAGAAAAAAAAAGAGATACAGATAAGCATAAAGGAATTCTCAACTAGTACAAAGTTATATTGCATAAAGGAAGGGTGCGTCTCAAGAGCACAAGACTCCATAACTCTGCCACCCATCATGGTTGTAGTTTCACAAAGATAGATCTAAAGGATCAAATGCTCGCTTTCGTTTGAATCCTAGAGTTTCCACAGAATCTTGAACTGTTGAGATGCTGTTTTGAAGTTTCTTGATAAGTTCAGAGGAAGTGTCAGCAGACTTGAATATTTCTCTTTGGAAAGGAGATATAAAAGTTTGATACACTCCTTCATCTAGAAATCCAAGCAAGTGGTGGAAAAAGTTATTGAAATTCAACAAACCAATAGGTTTGGTATGAAATTTCACTTCTGCCCAAGTAGCAAGGGTAAATACAGTCAATAAAGTTCCATATCCACCAGGAAGAACGATGAAAGCATCACAACTAGATATCATAGACATCAGACAGTTATAAATTGAAAGAGTTATCATCAAAGTAGCAGAATCTTTGACAATCTTTGATGAAGTGAGATAAAAAGGAAGGATACTTCTCACCTGGATATCAAAGCATTTAGCAGCCATTAAGAGGTTGTTAAAGAAATAAATACTAGTTCCTCCATAAAGTATGTTGATGTTATGTTTTCCCAACTCTTTCACCAGTTGGCTTACAACATAAATGTTGTGAGGAACATTTACAAATTTAGAACCACCAAGAATGCACACAGTTCGGAGGGGCTGAAGAAGTTTGGAACCTTGAGAAGACTCGGGAGTAGCCATTTAGTTGAAAGACACTTGGATAAGAAGATAGATTCGTTTTTTAAAGAAGAAAAGTCCCGACAAGAAAGCAGTTGAGTCTTAAATGACTCTTATGTGTCAGAAGCGATAAGATTTATATACAGTACATCGGTACTATCAAGAGCAATGTTGACAAACATGATCATGGGAAATAATATTTTCCAGACTATAGAGTTTTTTTTCATGTTTGAACAGAAGCCATAAAAACATCAGTTCTCGATGCACATATCCGCTAGAATGTGTATCAAGAATCTACTGAATAGTATGATCTAGAGATTCCTTACTCAAGCCATTCATGATGAAAGTTATTTTATCTTCTTGATTATTTGAGACAAAGCCCAAAGAAGTACAGCGAGTGTCGCAGTTCCGGCGAGCACATTTATAGCAGCCGCCTATTCTTTTTGCTCTACATTTTTTTTAGCAAAAGTGCTTTTACCCATACCTGACAGATACTTGTATGCATTGGGATACTCGCCAGATATACGAACTTTTGCTTCAATCAGCCATCTTATATCATTTGGGATATTATTGAGCATGAGTATTCTCAATCTTTCTACTCGAGCTCGATAAATTATCTTTATGATATTAACAGGGAGAAAAGAATAGAATTTTCGGATTTTTACCAGTGCTAAATCCATTGGTGAAATCGGACCATTGATGAAGAAGGTGGATGGATTTCCAAGTTGGTTTATAGAAGAAAGATGAGTATGAGATAAGTTATCAGGTATAATTAAATTATACCGAATGTCAGAAGATGCATAGCAGTATGCATTTAATGCAATCAAAATCAGATGTGAGATGTCGACAATAAGTAAGATGTTGCAACATTATTATTATGGCAGTTGAATTATTAAAGGTAAATAAAGTTTACCTTAATGATTGGAATTATGGTATGACCACAGAATGGTCAAGATCAGTACAGAAATTTCAACGAAATTCTCGACTATAGTTAAGTCAGAGAAGTTGAAGTAAATATCAATAGTAATATTGAGTAAAAAGGTTTCTCGAAAGAGAAGCAAGTTTAGTATAGTAAGATGTTAGTATAGAATGGAGATGTGACTTGTTAATGATTACAAGTGACATTGACATTAAGGTACAATGCATATAGATGTTCCGCACCCGAAGGGCCCCGGGTAGTGGGTAAATCGTATGCAATGTATCGCATAGTTAGTCAGATAAGTATTTAATATCAATTCTTCTCTAAAGTTGTCCAGTGTGCATAAAGTTTTACGTAACAATGTTACTTGATTATGTGTGCGATCCAGAGTATGTGATTTTGCACAATGAGTTTTAGTAAGATTTAACCTACGAGGACCAGCCGATAGTAGTTTTGGACCAGAAGGTTCATTGACTGAGGAACTGAGATATTCCCTCGTTAGTATAAAATGGCATCGCCACATATAGAGTTGAATGTCACTGGGGAGTGAGAAGTTGATATTAGCACTCGCTTTTCCAGATTTCGAGTTATGATATATACATAGTAGGTATGTATCTCAGTTTTAGTATTTCCGAGGGCGGAAATAGTTTTAAGGGGGGTAGATTGTAATATCCCATTCAGTAATTAATAAAAGTAATTATTTCAGTTCTAAGTTAGAACTATTTTACTTTTATTAATAATGATCTTTTATATTTCCAAGCCTTAATAAATCTCTTAGAATTTTATTTTTCATTTGAAGGTCCAGATCAATCCATTAATTTGGAAGTAAAATTAAGCAAAGGTTGGCCTTATAAGTAAATTAAGCTCGGTTCAAGTTAACCGTGCCGAGAAATCCTAATCTATAGTTGAGCCTTAATATTAAATACTTAGAATTTTCTAAGTGTTTAAATTCATCAAGTTGATGTAATGACCAGTTCAGTTAGAAACGATTCAGTTGGCTCGACATTAAAGTTAAATCGGAATCGTTTTTCATTAAATTGAGTTAGTCGAGTAAATGTTATAAATTGCCTAAGTATTTTATGTGACTTATATGATTTGATTGATAAGTTATAAGGATTAAGTAGAAGTTATTTAGACGAGAAGGTCTATTTATATTATTAAGAGTATATTCGAAAATATATTCGCAAGTTTCGAGTTTTTTCGATGTTCGGTTGTAGTCGATAATTAAGTCCGATTTCGTTTCCTAAAAATTTATTTTCTTGTATTTTTTTTTACAAGTTTCAAGATCATTAATAAGAGTTAAAAATTTTCAGCATAAAAAGGAAAAATGCCAAAAGCAAAAGATGGAAATCTGAAATTTTTAGAATTTTCGATTTTTCGGTAACCGTTCGTTTTAAGTCAGAATTCGGTTCTGTAAATTGGAAATTTTTCATTAAGTCACATGATGGGCCTTTCTAAGTATTGACTATAGATTTGTTATGTTTACAAGTTATGATTTCCATTCTTTATCTTTATTTATTTTTATAAAATTTTTCTAAGTATTTTTTAGGGATAAATGAGCCATTTTAGCTTAATTTCGAGGCATGGTCAAAGGGAGAAGGTTTGTTTTGATATATGCAAGATAAATCATGCATTACAAGTACTTATCAAGGCTTAATCATCTTTGTGCAAGATTTTAGAAAAACATTAATGATAAGGGGCCTATGGTGTTTATTATGATGGAGTGTTGATGTAAAGAAGGTGATGTTGTCTCCTTTGCTACCCTATATAAAGGAGCATCAGCATATGCTCGAAATTCACATCATAATAAGCAAAGTCTTAGCTATAGAGGATAAGAAAGAGAGATAAATCGAGAGAAATCTTGACGAAGAAAAGTTGAGATCAACTTCCGACGTTTCTTTTTCAAATTTCTTGAAGAAGGTTAGATGCTACCTTTTTATCATATGTTATAGTTTATATTAAGTGAATATTAATGTATTTTCATGCCATATATAAATATTCATTTTTCAAAGAATTTTAAGCATGAAAAAAAAATGATAAGTTGTTTCCAGCACAATCACATGGTATATATGTACTGTTTTGATTTGAATTTGAGCATGATATGCATAACCTGACATGTTAATCTTATTATGGATATTTCTTGTGTAAGCGCTGAGTATATAGGTGAATGAATTATGTCATTTTGGCATAGTATAGCTTGAGTTATAAATTTTTGAAGTGTTTAAGTTGTTAAAATGAAATGTTTTGGTATAATATGCAAGAATATTCATGAAATGTTTAAGTTGTTAAAATGAGATGATCATGAGTAATTCTCATATAAGTGATGAGTAATTTGATGAAGTTTTGGTATAATATGTTGAGTATACAATTTTATAAAGATTGTATTAAGTATGACATATTAACATCATGATTAAATGTTATGAGTAAAAGATGATTATGGCTTGAGATTATTTTCACTTTCAAGTTAATTAAGTGAAAATTTAGTATAAGTCAATATCTAAAGATTGGGAAATATGATGTATGATGAATTAAGTATTTGATCAAGTTAAATTAAGATAAGTTATAAATCATGTTGATGATGTTGGTAAAAGTATGCAGGTTTTAAGTTTAAATACTCAATCAAGTATAATGTGAAATATAGTTATTTTCACATTTGAGTTATGACATGCTAAGTATAATACCATATTGATGTTTATGAAGACATGATTTATAAGATTAAGTAATTGACCTTAAGTAAAAGTAAAAAGAGAAATTAAGTATAAACTTGAGAAAAAGCAAGTTTAATGAATTTCTACAAGATTTGGATAAGTTAATAATCCTAAAATTCTTATTGAGTATACGAGCATAGTACTTAGTATATTTGTTTATATTTGATGTAACTTGCAGATACAGTACCAGTACAACACTTATCGTTTTTAAAATGATTTCAAAGACAAAAAGGTGGGGACCCTGAATGGGTATCACATTGAGTACGATATTGATGTCATATGGGATGAGGAGACCATCAGTTGTCTCAGAGTATATTCTAATGTTTAAGTTTTACGCTTGGGATGAAGGCTTTCAGTTGCCTTATCAGTACATCCTGAGTTCTGATGGAGGCCATTAGGTGCCTTAGAAATATCCATCAGAGTGTGCACACGTATCTGATCAGATATCGGCCAGTTTAAGTTTCAGTACCCGAACAGATTTCTGGTTACCGATCAGATATCGGTTTATGATTATCCATATTCGTTACTCACCCCCATGACTTTTAGTTTCAGGTAACAGATCGAAGAGGAGGTGTGAGTGGAGCAGTGTTGGTGTGGATCGTGGACTCAGATGAAGACAAGCTTTGATACGGACATTTATAACAGTCTGTATAATGAACCACGTTTTCAAGTATTTCCGCTATGCACATTAAGTATTGAACTTGCATTTTAATGAATTTCAGATTTCAAGTTTTTACCATTATGAGAAATATGATTATGGTATTTTAAATGCAAGTTTAAAGGAAATCTGTTTTATTTATGTCTAGAAAAGTATTAGACAAAAGTTTAATGATAAACGGATTTTCAAGATGATGAGTTTGAGTAGCATCCCGATTTAGTCGCAAAAGATTTCTAAAGAGTTAAGTATTTTCGAAGTAAAAGTTGGCGAAAAATTTACTCTGATAAGCGGGGTGTTACAACCTATCCTTCACCGCGGCCGCAGTGAAGGATTTCCTGCACAGCCAAAAAAACGTTCTCGGGTTCGTTTGAGCTCGTTTCAACTCGGAATTCGATTCCGCTTTTTCCTGTGTGTTCCAAACGAACTCCATTATAGAGTGGATTGTGCTATTTCTACTTAGGTATATTTGATTAGGCTTGCCCATCTAGTATTTTTCTGAGATCCTGCTCTCCCAAGACTTCCAACCTATGCATCAACGACGACAAAAAAAAAAACGGAAAACGAACGAAAAACACAAGAAAAACCAAGAAGAGAGCAAACGCTACATAAACTATAAAATGAACTAAAACTCATCTAAACGACCTAAAATGGGGAAAAGAAAGACAAGAAGACAATGAGAAACGCAACAAAAATGGGACAAACAGAGAGCGTGGCTTGGATGCGAGAAAGTGCGTGGGCGGCGTTAGAAGATCCTAATTGGATGCGCAGAGAATAATCTTCCTCTGCTCAGAGGGACACGTGGAGAGAGTACATTGGTGCAAAGCAATAGTGGTGATAACCACCTCTGACGCCTCTGACACACGCACACTGTGTGTGTACGGAAGGGCAGTACGGGCAGGACAGCTCACCAGATCTGGGTAGCTCCTAGGGCAGGTACCTCACTCTTATATATATAAGAGTGAGTTTTTTCTTGTGACTTACAATTTATCCATTACATACTTTGGAGAATTGAGTAAAATATACACTGACTTAAGCATCGGAGGCTCTTCACCAGAAAACCCCTCCGGTGTGAGAGTTCTGTGCAGGTGCGCGGCGTTCTACCCGTAAGGAAGAGGAAGGCTAGCCGATTTCAAGCCGGTCGGAGTGTTTTGCGTTACCATTTGGCATCGTCTGTGGGACTTTTGTTCGAAAAGTGGTGTGCTGAGATTGCTGAAGCTCGGCGGCTATGGCGGACGGAATTCCTAGGAAAGATTTGCAAGCATCGTTCGACGAAGCGTGGACGATGACGAGGCCGTTTGGAGCTCCCCTGGGCTTCTCTGGACCCTCACGTACAACGGTGACTCCGACGCACGGCCCCTAAGGTGTAGGAGTCACGCCGGTGCAACCAGAGGCTGACGTGGGCTCAAGCCGAGCTCAGGAGGCCCGTACAGCTCAAGGAGCGGCGATCCCAATGCCTTTGCAGCCAGATCTGGCCGTGGCGCCACATCAAGGAGCGGTAGTGCAGGGAGCAGCGCCGCCGCCATTGGAGGAGCAGCGCCTCGGCCAGCAGGTGGTGATGACCAGGCAGGAGATGCAGCAAATGGTGGCGAACGCGGCGGCACAAGCGGTCCAGCAGGTCACTCAAAGCTTTTCGCGAGTTGCTGCTGGGCCGACGAGGATGTGTCTAGTTATGGAAGAGATGGAGCTCTGCGAGATCGGGAGGTGGAGAGACTCGCGGAGCAGGTGAGGCAGATGCAAGCCAAGATGGATGGCCGATCTGAGAGGCGTGCTCGAGGACAGCCGTTCTGAGGGACATATTGGCTGCACCATTTACCCGCGAATTTCAGGGACATGAGTTTGGTGTTCGATGGGACTACTGACCCGTCGAGGCATGTAAGGGCGTTTGAGAACTTGGCTGTGTTACATGGTTATTCTGATTCTGTTAGCTGCAGGACATTCTTATCGATCTGAGAGGAGGCGCGCTCGATTGGTTTCAGCAGCTCCCTCATGGAACGATCAAGGACTTCGACGATTTCACAGAGAAGCTGATGACCCAATACGCGAGCGCTGTGGCGCAAGAGAAGACGTATTTGACGCTGATGGTCATGAGGCAGGGGGAGAAAGAGTCGTTGCGCAAGTATGTAGCTCGATAAAATCGAACTTGTTTGGAGATCCCCACGGCCGCGGACGAGGTGAAGGCTGGAGGGTTGATAAGGTGTTTACGAACAGGGCCTTGTCGAACATCCTTAGCCAAAACCCCTGCTCGTACGTATGACGATGTGCTGAAGAGGTGCAAGAAGTACATTAACTTGGAGGAGATGGAGGCGGAGTTTGCTAAGTTGGAGGAATTAGCCAAGCCGGAGCCGAAGAAAGGGAGGGCGAACTCGCCTTGGAGGGTGCCGCCAAGAAGGATATCGCCCAGGAGAGAAGGACGTGGCAGAATGGATCATGGATGAGTGGATAGGTGAAAGGATCAACCAGTGTTTGGAGGGAAGCGGTTCCATAACTTTACGCTGCTGAATCCAAAGATGGGAGAAGTGCTGGTGGCCATCGAGAAGAAGATAGAGGACAAGGATGTGACGTGGCCTATATCAAGGCATGAGGGGCCGACACAGCCTAGGTCGAAGAAGTATTGCCATTTCCATAAAGATTACGGGCAGACGACGGAGAAGTGCAGACACCTCAAGGATGAGATTAAGCGCCTCATTCGGGCAGGGCATCTCAAAGAATTTGTGTATGAGGACAAGGTAAAGGGGAAACATAAAGGGAGGTGTCGGGAAGATACAATAGAGCAGAGTGATCGAGACGATGACAAGGAGGATGAACCTCGAGGAGGAAGAGGTGATCGAGGAGGTGCATGAGAAAAACGAAAGCGAGAGAGTAGAGATCGAGGGGGCCAGGAGGGTCACGATCCTGTGAAGAGAGGGATGATCTATATGATTTTAGGAGGCCCAACGGATGGGGACTCGAACAATGCAAGGAAGGGGCATGTTCGAGCGATGAAGAGGAAAAGAAAGGAAGTGAGGATTACTGCTCGAATGCCGGAAATAAGTTTTCGGGCAGAAGATGCTGAGGGAGTGGTGTTGCCTCACAATGATGCATTGGTGTTTACGGCGGAGGTGACAGGTTTTGATGTGAAGAGGGTGTTCATTGATACCGGGAGTTCGGTGGATGTAATGTTTTATGATTGTTTGTTATGGGTTGGGTCAATTTATGTAAAAGTGTATTTAATTTGAGCTTGAGTAGTATAGAAATGGAGGAAAATGTAGAGAGAGAAGAAGTGAGGAAGATGAGCAAGAGAGAGAAATATTTGATTATGCCAAAAATTCGTTTTCATTCCTGCAACATTCCCTTTACATAACAACTTACGGGGACCACATAATTTCCCCAATAATTCCCAAAGTACCCTAACTTGATAAATAAGGTAACTAATAAAGCTGGGCCATATTATGGGCCATTACATCATAAAGTAACTACATATTATTTGTACTTGGATCCAATAACTTAGAATAGTCTTCACTCGGCCCATTTGCACTTGACCCAACACGATTGCTTTTGTCGGAACTGTGACCCTCTGCCCCTTTTCCCTTTTCAACTTCACAGAGAGCCGAAACCCCTTCATCCTCTTCTCCGGCAGCCACCGTACCTTTTTCCTCATTTCCGGCCATAACAATACCCCCCGGTTGAAACGATCCTTGTCCGCAAGGATCAAAAGACGGAAACTTCCGCTTAATAAACTTCTCGTCCTCCCAAGTTGCTGTCTCCTTTTCTCCGTTTAGCCATTGAACCAAAACCCTCGAGACAGAAAGCCCTTTCCTTTCGATCATTTTCCGATCTAGCACCCGCAAAGGAGCGATCTTGAAGATCCCGTCAGCATCGGTGAGGGGGAGATCCGAGGAAGCCGTCACGTCTGGCCCGAGCTTAAGCTTGAGGAGTGATACATGGAAGACAGGGTGGATGCGTGATTCCGGTGGAAGAGCCAAACGGTAAGCCACTTCACCTATCTTTTCTGTGATGGTGTAGGGACCATAATATTTAGCTGAGAGCTTAAGATTTTTGCGCAGAGATACTGAGTTTTGGCGAAAGGGTTGTAATTTGAGGAAAACCCTATCGCCCACATTGAAATGTTTCTCTTGTCTGTGTTTGTCTGCGTTAATTTTCATCCTTTGCTGTGCTTGTATGTGATTGTCCCTAAGGACCTGGATTGTTCTCTGTTTGTCTTGCATTAATTCATCTTTCACCCCAGGCTCTGGCTGTAAATAGGAAGTAATTGAAAACATAGGGGGCTGGTACCCATAGAGGGCCTGAAAAGGGGTAGTCTTTAGGCTGGTGTGATAGTTAGTGTTATACCACAACTCAGCTAAAGATAACCATTTGTTCCAGTGCTTGGGATTTAAATGTACCATGCACCTGAGGTAATTCTCGAGGCATTGGTTCACTCTTTCTGTTTGGCCATCCGTTTGAGGGTGGTAGGTAGATGAAAATTGTAATTGAACCCCCATTAACTTAAATAACTCCTTCCAAAAGGAACTTGTGAAAATTTTGTCTCTATCTGAAATGATGCTCTCAGGTAGGCCATGCAGTTTGTAGATGTGGTCTAGGAAGTGTTTGGCCACTGTTGGAGCAGTAAATGGGTGTGACATAGCTATGAAATGGGAGTATTTAGTAAACCTATCAACAACCACAAATATCACATCCTTTCCATTGGATTTGGGAAGTCCCTCTATGAAATCCATGGAAACATGGGTCCATGCTTGTTTAGGCACTGGCAGTGGTTGTAACAATCCTTGGTAGCTGGTTTTATCAGATTTATTCCTCTGGCATACATCACACTCCTTAACCTTGTTTTGAACATCCAACTTCATGGAAGGCCAATAGAAAACAGATTTGAGCCTTTGATAAGTGCCATGTATTCCTGAATGACCCCCATATGCTGAATCATGCCTAGCTGTCAAGATATCTTTTCTGAAATTTAGGTTGTTTCCCACTCCAATTCTTCCCTTGTATCTGATAATGCCCTTTGAGAGAGAAAACCCAGGGTAAGAGTCAGGTTTCACAGATAAGGCAGCTACTAACTTAGTGAAGTAGGCATCCCCTTGGTAGCTTTGTATGACATCTTCCAGCCACCCTGGTACTAGTGTGGTAAGAGCAGTGCATTCTTCATTTGGTATTCTTGATAAGGCATCAGCAGCCTTATTTTCTAACCCCTTTTTATATTGAATTTCATAATCCAGTCCCAACAGTTTGGTAATCCACTTCTGTTGAAGAGGTGTGGTCATCTTCTGGTTTAGTAAATATCTTAGGGCTTGTTGATCAGTCCTGATGATGAACCTATAGCCCTGTAGATAATGTCTCCACCTTTGTACTGCCATCAACACAGCCAAAAACTCCCTCTCATAGACTGAAAGCCCCTGGTTTCTTGGGCTTAGGATCTTGCTCATATAAGCAATGGGTCTGCCTTGCTGCATTAGGACTGCACCAATCCCAGTGCCACTAGCATCAGTTTCCAGGATAAAGGGTTTTGTAAAGTCTGGTAAAGCTAGGACAGGAGTAGTAGCCATAGCTTCCTTGAGTTGCAGAAAAGCCTTCTCAGCTTCACCATTCCAATTGAAGCTATCCTTTCTGAGTAAATTTGTCAGGGGCCTGCTAATAAGCCCATAACCTTTCACAAACTTCCTGTAGTACCCGGTAAGTCCTAGGAAGCCCCTTAATTGTTTGACATTCTTAGGTGCAGGCCATTGCAGCATACTAAAAACCTTTTGTGGGTCAGTTGATACACCTTGTTGGGATATGATATGCCCCAGATATTCCACCTTCTGTTTGCCAAAATAACACTTGCTTTTCTTGTCATATAACTGGTTTTGCCTCAGGGCCATTAGAACTTCCTCCAAATGTTGTAAATGCTCATCCCATGTTTTACTGTACACCAAAATGTCATCAAAGAATACCAGTACACTCTTCCTGAGTTTTTCTCTGAATACCTGGTTCATAAGTGATTGAAAGGTGGCAGGGGCATTACACAATCCAAAGGGCATTACTAGGAATTCATAATGCCCATTGTGTGTGCTAAAAGCAGTGAGAAACCTGTGCTCAGGCTTCATCAATATTTGAAAATATCCAGCTCTCAAATCAATTTTAGAAAAGAACTTAGACCCATGTAGCTCATCAAGTAGTTCATCAATGATGGGAATGGGATAGTCATGCTTGATGGTCATCTCATTCAAATACCTGTAGTCCACACATAGTCTCCATGTAGAGTCCTTTTTCTTTACCAGTAAGACAGGGGAAGCAAAAGGGCTCTTGCTGTTCTGAATTATCCCAGCCTCAAGCATTTCTTTTACCAGCTTTTCAATTTCTTCTTTGTGCTTGTGAGAGGATCTGTAGGGGTACTGGTGCTTGGGTATGCTGTCAGGTTTGAGAAGAATTTGGTGCTCAATCCCCCTACCAGGTGGTAGTTCCTTAGGTTCCTCAAAGATATCCTCAAAAGTGGATAGTAAGTGTTGCAACCTGGGGTCATGTGACTGGTCTTGCCCCTCTGTAGTTAACCAGAAAAGTTCTTCAATGTCAGTAGGGCTTTGATGCACCAATTTGAAAAGAGAGGGCCCTGATATGAATTTACAATGTGTTACCCCCGTGAGTGCTTGTATTTTAATCCTCTTTCCCATCCTTGTGACTGTAACTGTCATTTTCTCATAATCAAACTCAATTGGTGTACAGGACTTAAGCCAATCCCCTCCTAAAATAAGATCACAGCCCTCACTTTGTAACAGCCTCAGGGGATAATTGAAGGTGTTCCCTTGCATTTTCCATTGGAACCCATTCACCACTTGTGAACTGACCATCCTTTGGCCATTGGCCACCCTAACCAGTAGTGGCTTGGTGTCACTAAGGGTGCACCCTAGCCTTTTAGCTGTTTGCTCTTGAATAAAACTCAGAGTGCTCCCAGTGTCAATAAGGATGTGAAGCTTCTGATCTCCTACCTCACCCACAACTCTCATGGTTGTAACCCCATCCTCCCCACTTATGGAATTCACAGTCATTTGCACCTCTTCTAACCCTTCCATCAAAAGTTCTTGCTCAGTATTGCCAGAGTCAGCCTGCAAATATGAAAGTTCTTCCTCTTCTGTCATGATCATGTAATTGATCCTTTGTTTACACCTGTGCCCATAAGTAAATTTTTCATCACAGTTGTAACATAATCCCTTTTCTCTCCTGATTGCCATTTCACTAGCTGTCAATAGTTTGGTAGGGTTTTTGACAAAACTGGTTGAGGTCTTTTGGGTAGGGAAGTTGGTTGTCTCAGGTTTCTTAGTGTTGGTGTAGGGTGTGAATGTGGTTGGTCTGTTGAACCCCTTGACCTTTTTGGTAATTGCCTCAATGGTCAACTGTTGTTTTCTCCCCAATTCCACTGCCTGTTGTAGGTTGAGTGGATTGAACATGGTGATAAAGGCTTGAGCTTCATCAGGCAAGCCACTAATGAAGCTTGCAATAAAATACTCCTCAGTGAAGTGAACCTAGTTCAACACAGTCATGCATGCCTTCAACTCTTCAAATTTTTCCACATAATCTGTGTAACTTCCTGTCTGTTTAAGCTTGTTAAATTCAGCAATAATCTTAGCTTCCTTCAATTCCTCAAACCTAGCTGAAATTATTTCTATGAATTCAGCCCATGGTAATGTGTCTCCTCTCACACTAAATGTTTGATACCACTGTGAAGCCTTCCCCTCAAAATGCATTGTAGCCAGTGTAACCTTTTGATCATCAGGTATGTTTGGAATTAACTTGAAGTAACTGTTACATTTGAGTATCCAAGTTCTAGGGTTTGAGCCATCAAACCTTGGGAAATCGATTTTGGGTATTGGGTGTAACACTTGAGTTTGTTCTTGCTGAGGTCTGGTGTACACAGATTGTTGGGTTTTAAATCCAGAAACACCCCCAGGTCCTAAAATGGACTCCTCTTCAGCAGTGCTTTTACCCTTACTGATGTTGAACAGTTGCAATTGCATAGATGCTATAGTGTCAGCAAGATGCTCAAGTTTGCTTGTTAAATTGTTGTTCACCCCATTGATTTGATCCTGTAACTTGAGTTCTGTGGCTTCGCGTTTTAAGGCTTCAGTCTGCAATATCTGATCGGTTTTTTTCTGTGCTTCTTGCAGGTCTTTAAAACGGGTCCCTTCCGCCATGGCCGAGGATCGTAAGCTCTGATACCACTGTTATGGGTTGGGTCAATTTATGTAAAAGTGTATTTAATTTGAGCTTGAGTAGTATAGAAATGGAGGAAAATGTAGAGAGAGAAGAAGTGAGGAAGATGAGCAAGAGAGAGAAATATTTGATTATGCCAAAAATTCGTTTTCATTCCTGCAACATTCCCTTTACATAACAACTTACGGGGACCACATAATTTCCCCAATAATTCCCAAAGTACCCTAACTTGATAAATAAGGTAACTAATAAAGCTGGGCCATATTATGGGCCATTACATCATAAAGTAACTACATATTATTTGTACTTGGATCCAATAACTTAGAATAGTCTTCACTCGGCCCATTTGCACTTGACCCAACACGATTGCTTTTGTCGGAACTGTGACCCTCTGCCCCTTTTCCCTTTTCAACTTCACAGAGAGCCGAAACCCCTTCATCCTCTTCTCCGGCAGCCACCGTACCTTTTTCCTCATTTCCGGCCATAACATTGTTTTGTGTAGATAAACAAGGAGCTTAATCTCGAGCTGAAGCCGGTGACCACGGCCTTATACGGATTTAATGGAGGCGAGGTGATGCCAATGGGACAGGTGAGTCTATCAGTCGTCTTTGGGGAAGGGGCGACAAGGAAGGTGAGGTTCGTGGTCGTTGGAGCAGAGTCATCATACAACATCATCATGGGAAGGACCAGTTTGAATGCATTCCAAGCGGTCGTGTCGACGTACCATATGACGATCAAATATCCAGTGGGCGAAAACGTTGGTGAGGTCGCAGGGGATCAGCTTACCTCGAGGAGGTGTTATCAAACCACGGTGAGCAACAACAAACAGCTCTCGAGGAAGCAGGTGAAGCTCGAAGAGGGAGTGTTGAGTCGACTGGGGAGTTCGAGGTCGAGGGAGAAAAAGGAGAAGGCGGATAGAGGGAAGGAGAAGGTAGAAATGCAGCCAGGAGGAGAGATCGAGGAGGTCCAGATGGTGGAAGGGTGCGAGGAGAAGAAGTTTCGAGTAGGAAAGGAGTTTGAGGAGCCCATACGGTCGAGATTGATTGGGTTGATCAAGGAGTTCGCGGATGTTTTCGCGTATACTGCTGAGGAGTTAACGGGGATAAAGGCGGAAGTAATTGAGCACAGGCTGAATATTGATCTGACGTGAGGCCGGTGAAGCAGAAGAGGAGACACCATGGAGCAGAGATGGATAATGTGATCGAGCAAGAGGTTGAGAAGTTGTTGAAGGCTGGTCATGTTAAAGAGATTCAGTTCCCCGAGTGGTTGTCAAACACGGTGATGGTGTCTAAGTCGGGAGGAAAGTGGAGGATGTGCATTGATTTTCGTGACTTAAATAAGGTGTGCCCGAAAGATTTGTATCCATTGTAATATCTCTCTCAGTTATTAAGAAAGTAACAGTTTTAGTTCTAAGATTTAGGTAATTTCGAGGCCAAGATATTCAGGTATCAGTTCGAAATTAAGAGTTGATCAAGGAACTAGCCACACGAGTCGTGTGAGAAGCTACA
This sequence comes from Striga asiatica, assembly GCA_008636005.1. Lineage (NCBI taxonomy): Eukaryota > Viridiplantae > Streptophyta > Magnoliopsida > Lamiales > Orobanchaceae > Striga > Striga asiatica. The sequence goes on along the minus strand of BKCP01006837.1, from coordinate 42,147 downwards.
TGAGTCGTGTGAAGCCACACGAGTCGTGTGAGAAGGCACACGAGTCGTGTGGGAGGAGATGAGAATGAAAGTTAGCTTCGACTTTTTCACACGAGTCGCGTGACATAGCCACACGAGTCGCGCGGGGTCACACGAGTCGTGTGACATAGCCACACGAGTCGTTTGACAAGCCACACGAGTCGTGTGACCAACAGTAAGGTTTGATCATTGAGAATCCAATTGTGATCTCAACCAGAGGCCATTTTTGATGATTAAATATGTTTTGAGAAGTATACAAGTTAATCATAAAATAGTTTATGATTAATTAAGTTTATAAGTTTAAATTTTTTATTTTGTTCATTTCTTCACTCCAATATGATGTCTTGCCAATTTATGCCTATAAATAGAGGCCTAAAAATAAGAGTTCTTACACCAAAGATAAGTACCAAAAGTTATATAAGAGTGTAAGAGAGATAAGTAGTAGAAATTGTGGAGAAGTGAAGAATTTGAAGTAAAGAATCAAGTTTTACTCTAGCAAGAAGGAGGTAATTCACTTATCTTAAAGTTACGTGCTTATGTTCATGTTTTGATAATGATTTTACATGTTTATAAGTATGTATATCATGATTTAGAAGTTGAGATTATAATTGATTCTATGAATACAAAGAGTTAAAGTTGTTCAAGATCAATTATATGATACATGTGCTTGATTTGATGATATGTTGATAAAGATATTAATAAGCTGGAAAAGTATGATTTAAATGAATGATTCTTATGTAAAAGATGAGTACATGAGAACAAGAATTAAGTGATTTGGCAAAGTATAGCTTAAGTTATGAATTTTTGAATTTGAACATGCAAGATGAAGTTTATGTTCACTATGACTTTAAATTCTAATAACTTGATGTATATGCATGCTAAAATTATGAATTTTTTATGACATAACTAATTATGAGTTGATACTATGACTGTTAAATTTCATGATTTAAAGATGAGAAATGAATGAGTTATGATAATTAGAAGGCATATATGTAAACATGAGTATATATATGCAAGAATATTCATGATATGATCAAGTTATTAAAGTGAGATTATTATGATCAATTCTCATATAAGTGATGAACAATTTGGCAAAGTTTTAGTTTAATATGTTGAATATATAATCTTATAAAGATTGTATTAAGTGTGACATATTAATATCATGATTAAATGTTGAAGTATGACTTGAGTTTATTTTCACTTTCAAGTTATTTAAGTGAAAATTTAGTATAAGTCAATATCTAAAAATTGGGAGATATGATGTATGATGAATTAAGTATTTAATTAAGTAAAAGATCAAGTTAAGTTAAGATGAGTTTATAAATCATGAATATGATGGTAAAAGATAAGCATGTTTTGAGTTCATGTATTCAATCAAGTTTAATGTAAAATTTAGTTATTTTCGCATTCGAGTTATTTAAGTGACATGCGAGTATAAACCAATATCTATGATTTTGAAGATATGATTTACATAAGGTTAAGTAATTAACCTTGAGTAAAAGTTTAACAAAAAGTTAAGATGTTTGATGATTTAATATTTATTTGAGACATATTAAGCTTATTGAATATCTTTAAGATTCGGATAAGTAAGAGTTAAATCTTATTGAGTATACCAGCATAGTACTCAGTATATTTGTATATATTTTTATGTGGCTTGCAGATACAGCTACAGAACAACACTTACAGTATTCAAAAGAAGAAAGGTGGGGACCCTAAATGGGTATCACATTGAGTACGATATTAATGTCATATGGGATGAGAAGACCATCAGTTGTCTCAGAGTATATCCTAATGTTTAAGTTTTTACGCTTGGGATGAGGAGACATTCAGTTGTCTCAGAGTATATCCTAAGTTCTGATGGAGGCCGCTTGAGTTGCTTTGAGAAATATCCATCAAAGTGTGCACACGTATCCGATCAGATATCGGAAGATAAGAGAAAAGTTTATGTTTCAGTACCAGAACAGATTTCTGGTTACCGATCAGATATCGGTTTATGATTATCTTTATTCGTTACTCATCCCCATAAGTTTATTTTCAGGTAACAGGTTAAGGAGGAGGTATGAGTGGAGCAGCACTGGTGTGGATCGTGGATTCGGAGTATGACAAGCTTTTATATGGACATTTATAATAGTCTAGATAAATAACCACGTTTTCAAGAATTTCCGCTATGCACATTAAGTATTGAACTTGCATTTTTAATAAATTTCAGATTTCAAGTTTTTACCATTTCGAGAAGTATGAATATGGTATAGTTAAATGCAAGTTTAGACTACTTTATCAACTGTCCGATCATAAACTAGTTCTCAACTGTTCGATCATAAACTAGTTGTCTCTCTCCACTTTCTGTAATCCAAGATAAGAGAAAAAGAGCCCAAAGGGCGATTAGACTACTTTATAAGGACTTCTTAAGACCGATTCATAACTCTAATGGAGTGCAATTGACCTTATCCTTATGGACCCGGAACACCTTTACCAATCGCGATTTCGTTTTGCGAGGGCTCCCTTCGTTCTCCACCCGGATGGCGCTTCGCTTAGAGTAATGCTCGGTCTCAGCTCGGAAAGCTTTATCGGGTTCTGAGACCTGCGGTTGGGTTCCCACTCGGCCGACTAAAGGAAAGGGCTTCGTCTTTCGTGTCCGGTGTAGCTAAACAACACTTGGCCCTAGCGGCCTTGAGTGTCTGTTAACCTCCTATTTCCCTTCCTTCCCTTCGTCTCGGTGTAGTCTTCTTTTTGCTTCGCGCTATCATACGGTATGGAGCCACGAGTGGTCGGTGACCCTTTCGTCGTCTTAACAGATCAAGGTGAGGTAGCTAGCTCGCTTCGCTAGTGCTCCGTCGCGGCTTCCGTTATGGCAGCTGTTATACGAGCGGGCAGTCTTCGCGAGGCTGTCATGAGTTTGTCTCGTTTTGTAGCTATTGCCTCTCCTTAGTGTCCGCCTTCTTGTAGCCTCTGTCAACTGTCCGATCATAAACTAGTGGTCTCTCTCCACTTTCTGTAATCCAAGATAAGAGAAAAAGAGCCCAAAGGGCGATTAGACTACTTTATAAGGTCTTCTTAAGACCGATTCATAACTCTAAGGGAGTGCAATTGACCTTATCCTTAGGGACCGGGAAAACCTTTACCAATCGAGATTTTGTTTTGCGAGTGCTCCCTTCGTTCTCCTCCCGGATGGCGCTTCGCTTAGAGTAATGCTCGGTCTCAGCTCGGAAAGCTTTGTCAGGTTCTGAGACCTGCGGTTGGGTTCCCACTCGGCCGACTAAAGGAAAGGGCTTCGTCTTTCGTGTCCAGTGTAGCTAAACAACTCTTGGCCCTAGCGGCCTTGAGCGTCTGTTAACCTCCTATTTCCTTTCCTTCCCTTCGACTCGGTGTAGTCATCTTTTTGCTTCGCTCTATCATACGGTATGGAGCCACGAGTGGTCGGTGACCCTTTCGTCATCTTAACAGGTCAAGGTGAGGTAGCTAGCTCGCTTAGCTGGTGCTCCGTCGCAACTTCCGTTATACGGGCTGGCAGTCTTCGCGAGGCTGTCATGAGTTTGTCTCGTTTCGTAGTCTTGTAGCCTTTTTCAACTGTCCGATCATAAACTAGTGGTCTCTCTCCACTTTCTGTAATCCAAGATAAGAGAAAAAGAGCCCAAAGGGCGATTAGACTACTTTAAGGTCTTCTTAAGACCGATTCAAAACTCTAATGGAGTGCAATTGACCTTATCCTTAGGGACCCAGAACACCTTTACCAATCGCGATTTCGTTTTGTGAGGGCTTCGTTCGTTCTCCTCCCGGATGGCGCTTCGCTTAGAGTAATGCTCGGTCTCAGCTCGGAAAGCTTTGCGGGTTCCGAGACCTGCGGTTGGGTTCCCACTCAGTCGACTAAAGGAATGGGCTTCGTCTTTCGTGTCTGGTGTAGCTAAACAACTCTTGGTCCTAGCGGCCTTGAGCGTCTGTTAACCTCCTATTTTCTTTCCTTCCCTTCGTCTCGGTGTAGTCTTCTTTTTGCTTCGCGCTATTATATGGAATGGAGCCACGAGTGGTCGTTGACCCTTTCGTCGTCTTAACAGGTCAAGGTGAGGTAGCTAGCTCGCTTCGCTGGTGCTCCGTCGCGGCATCCGTTATCGCAGCCGTTATACGGGCGAGCAGTCTTCGCGAGGCTGTCATGAGTTTGTCTCGTTTCGTAGCTATTGCCTCTCCTTAGTGTCCGCCTTCTTGTAGCCTTTGTCAACTGTCCGATAATAAACTAGTGGTCTCTCTCCACTTTCTGTAATCCAAGATAAGCAAAAAAGAGCCCGAAGGGCGATTAGACTACTTTATAAGGTCTTGTTAAGACCAATTCATAACTCTAATGGAGTGCAATTGACCTTATCCTTAAGGACCCGGAACACCTTTACCAATCGCGATTTCGTTTTGCGAGGGCTCCCTTCGTTCTCCTCCCGGATGGCGCTTCGCTTAGAGTAATGCTCGGTCTCAGCTCAGAAAGCTTTGTCGGGTTCCGAGCCTGGCGGTTGGGTTCCCACTCAGCCGACTAAAGGAAAGGACTTCGTCTTTCGTGTCCGGTGTAGCTAAACAACTCTTGGCCCTAGCGGCCTTGAGCGTCAGTTAACCTCCTATTTCCCTTCCTTCCATTCGTCTTGTTGTAGTCCTCTTTTTGCTTCGCGCTATCATACGGTATGGAGCCGCGAGTGATCGGTAACCCTTTTGTCATCTTAACAGGTCAAGGTGAGGTAGCTAGCTCGCTTCGCTGGTGCTCCGTCGCGGCATCCGTTATACGGGCGAGCAGTCTTCGCGAGGCTGTCATGAGTTTGTCTCGTTTCGTAGCTATTGCCTCTACTTAGTGTCCGCCTTCTTGTAGCCTTTGTCAACTGTCCGATAATAAACTAGTGGTCTCTCTCCACTTTCTGTAATCCAAGATAAGCAAAAAAGAGCCCGAAGGGCGATTAGACTACTTTATAAGGTCTTCTTAAGACCAATTCATAACTCTAATGGAGTGCAATTGACCTTATCCTTAAGGACCCGGAACACCTTTACCAATCGCGATTTCGTTTTGCGAGGGCTCCCTTCGTTCTCCTCCCGGATGGCGCTTCGCTTAGAGTAATGCTCGGTCTCAGCTCAGAAAGCTTTGTCGGGTTCCGAGCCTGGCGGTTGGGTTCCCACTCAGCCGACTAAAGGAAAGGGCTTCGTCTTTCGTGTCCGGTGTAGCTAAACAACTCTTGGCCCTAGCGGCCTTGAGCGTCAGTTAACCTCCTATTTCCCTTCCTTCCATTCGTCTTGTTGTAGTCCTCTTTTTGCTTCGCGCTATCATACGGTATGGAGCCGCGAGTGATCGGTAACCCTTTTGTCATCTTAACAGGTCAAGGTGAGGTAGCTAGCTCGCTTCGCTGGTGCTCCGTCGCGGCATCCGTTATACGGGCGGGCAGTCTTCGCGAGGCTGTCATGAGTTTGTCTCGTTTCGTAGTCTTGTAACCTTTGTCAACTGTTCGATCATAAACTAATGGAATGCAATTGACTTATCCTTAGGGACTCGGAACACCTTTACCAATCGCGATTTCGTTTTGCGAGGGCTCCCTTCGTTCTCCTCCCGGATGGCGCTTCGCTTAGAGTAATGCTCGGTCTCAGTTCGGAAAGCTTTGTCGGGTTTCGAGACATGCGGTTGGGTTCGCACTCGGCCGACTAAAGGAAAGGGATTCCTCTTTCGTGTCCGGTGTAGCTAAACAACACTTGGCCCTAGCGGCCTTGAGTGTCTGTTAACCTCCTATTTCCATTCCTTCACTTTGTCTCGGTGTAGTCTTCTTTTTGCTTCGCGCTGTCATACGGTATGGAGCCACGAGTGGTCGTTGACCCTTTCGTTGTCTTAACAGGTCAAGGTGAGGTAGCTAGCTCGCTTCGCTGGTGCTCCGTCGCGGCTTCCGATATGGCAGCCGTTATCGGGCGGGCAGTCTTCGGGAGGCTGTCATGAGTTTGTCTCGTTTCGTAGCTATTGCCTCTCCTTAGTGTCCGCCTTATTGTAGCCTCTGTCAACTGTCCGATCATAAACTAGTGGTCTCTCTCCACTTTCTGTAATCCAAGATAAGAGAAAAAGAGCCCAAAGGGCGATTAGACTACTTTATAAGGTCTTCTTAAGACCGATTCATAATTCTAATGGAGTGCAATTGACCTTATCCGTAAGGACCCATAACACCTTTACCAATCGCGATTTCATTTTGCGAGGTTTCCCTTCGTTCTCCTCCCGGATAGCGCTTCGCTTAGAGTAATGCTCGGTCTCAGCTCAGAAAGCTTTGTCGGGTTCCGAGACTGGCGGTTAGGTTCCCACTCAGCCGACTAAAGGAAAGGGCTTCGTCTTTCTTGTCTGGTGTAGCTAAACAACTCTTGGCCCTAGCAGCCTTTTGCGTCTGTTAACCTCCTATTTCCCTTCCTTCCCTTCGTCTCGGTGTAGTCTTCTTTTTACTTCGCGCTATCATACGGTATCGAGCCACGAGTGGTCGGTGACCCTTTCGTCGTCTTAACAGGTCAAGGTGAGGTAGCTAGCTCGCTTCGCTGGTGCTCCGTCGCGGCTTCCGTTATACAGCCGGGGCAGTCTTCGCGAGGCTGTCAAGAGTTTATCTCGTTTCGTAGCTATTGCCTCTCCTTAGTGTCCTCCTTCTTGTAGTTTTTGTCCACTGTCTGATCATAAACTAGTGGTCTCTCTCCACTTTCTATAATGAAAGATAAGAGAAAAAGAGCCCAAAAGGCGATTAGACTACTTTAGAAGGTCTTCTTAAGACCGATTCATAACTCTAATGGAGTGCAAATGACCTCATTTTTAGGGACTCGGAACACTTTTACCAATCGCGGTTTCGTTCTGCGAGGGCTCCCTTCGTTCTCCTCCCGGATGGCGCTTCACTTAGAGTAATGCTCGGTCTCAGCTCGGAAAGCTTTGTCGGGTTGCGGGACCTGCGGTTGGGTTCCCACTCGGCTGACTAAAGGTAAGGGTTTCGTCTTTCGTGTCCGGTGTAGCTAAACATCTCTTGGCCCTAGCGGCCTTGAGCGTCTGTTAACCTCCTATTTCCCTTCATTCCCTTCGTCTCGGTGTTGTCTTCTTTTTTGCTTCGCGCTATCATACGGTATGGAGCCACGAGTGGTCGGTGACCCTTTCGTCGTCTTAACAGGTCAAGGTGAGGTAGCTAGCTCGCTTCGCTGGTGCTCCGTCGCGGCTTCCGTTATGGCAGCCATTATACGGGCGGGCAGTCTTCGCGAGGCTGTCAAGAGTTTGTCTCGTTTCATAGCTATTGCCTCTCCTTAGTGTCCGCCTTCTTGTAGCCTTTGTCCACTGTCCGATCATAAACTAGTGGTCTCTCTCTCTACTTTATAAGGTCTTCTTAAGACCGATTCACAACTCTAATGGAGAGCAATTGACCTTATACTTTGGGACCCGGAACACCTTTACCAATCGCGATATCGTTTTGGGAGGTCTCCCTTTGTTCTCCTCCCGGATGGCACTTCCATTAAAGTAATGCTCGGTCTCAGATCGGAAAGCTTTGTCTCGGGTTCCGAGACCTGCGATTGGGTTCCCACTCGGCCGACTAAAGGAAAGGGCTTCGTCTTTCGTGTCCGGTGTAGCTAAACAACTGGTGGCCCTAGCGCCCTTGAGCGTCCGTTAACCTCCTATTTCCCTTCCTTCCCTTCCTCTCGGTGTAGTCTTCTTTTGCTTCGCGGTATCATTCGGTTGGAGCCACGAATGTTCGGTAACCCTTTCGTCGTCTTAACAGGTCAAGGTAAGGTAGCTAGCTTACTTCGCTGGTGCTCCGTCGCAGCTTGCGTTATGGCAGCCGTTATACGGGCGAGCCGTCTTCGCGAGGCTGTCATGAGTTTGTCTCGTTTCGTAGCTATTGCCTCTCATTAGTGTCCGTCTTCTTGTAGCCTTTGTCAACTATCTGATCTTAAACTAGTTGTCTCTCTCCACTTTCTGTAATCCAAGATAAGAAAAAAGAGCCAAAAGGGCGATTAGACTACTTTATAAAGTCTTCTTAAGACCGATTCATAACTCTAATGGAGTGCAATTGACCTTATTCTTAGGGACCCGGAAACCTTTACCAATCGCGATTTCGTTTTGCGAGGGCTCCCTTCGTTCTCCTCCAGGATGGTGCTTCGCTTCGAGTAATTCTCGGTCTCAGCTCGGAAAGCTTTGTCGGGTTCCGAGATCTGCGGTTGGGTTCCCACTCGACCGCCTAAAGGAAAGGGCTTCGTCTTTCGTGTCCGGTGTAGTTAAACAACTCTTGGCCCTAGCGGCCTTGAGTGTCTGTTAACCTCCTATTTCCCTTCCTTCCCTTCGTTCCGGTGTAGTCTTCTTTTTGCTTCGCGCTATCATACGGTATGGAGCCACGAGTGGTCGGTGACCCTTTCGTCGTCTTAACAGGTCAGGATGAGGTAGCTAGCTCGCTTCGCTGGTGCTCCGTCGCGGCTTCCGTTATACGTGCGGGCAGTCTTCGCGAGGTTGTCAAGAGTTTGTCTCGTTTCGTAGCTATTGCCTCTCCTTAGTGTCCGCCTTCTTGTAGCCTTTGTCCACTGTCAGATCACAAACTAGTGGTCTCTATCCACTTTCTGTAATCCAAGATAAGAGAAGAAGAGCCCAAAGGGCGATTAGACTACTTTATAAGGTCTTCTTAAGACCAATTCACAACTCTAATGGAGTGCAATTGACCTTATCCTTAGGGACCCGCAACACCTTTACCAATCGCAATATCGTTTTGGGAGGGCACCCTTCGTTATCCTCCCAGTTGGAGCTTCGCTTAGAGTAATGCTCGGTCTAAGCTCGAAAAGCTTTGTCGGGTTCCGAGACCAGCGGTAAGGTTCCCACTCGACCGACTAAAGGAAAGGGCTTCGTCTTTCGTGTCCAGTGTAGCTAAACAACTCTTGGCCCTAGCGGCCTTGAGCGTCTGTTAACCTCCTATTTCCCTTCCTTCCCTTCGTCTCAGTGTAGTCTTCTTTTTGCTTCGCGCTATTATACGGTATGGAGCCACGAGTGGTCGGTGACCCTTTCGTCGTCTTAACAGGTCAAGGTGAGGTAGCTAGCTCGCTTCGCTGGTGCTCCGTCGCGGCTTCCGTTATGGCAGCCGTTATACGGGTGGGCAGTCTTCGCGAGGCTGTCATGAGTTTGTCTCGTTTCCTTGCTATTGCCTCTCCTTAATGTCCACCTTCTTGTAGCCTTTGTCCACTATCCGATCATAAACTAGTGGTCTCTCTCCACTTTCTGTATTCCAAGATAAGAAAAAAGAGCCCAAAGGGCGATTAGACTACTTTATAAGGTCTTCTTAAGATCGATTCATAACTCTAATGGAGTGCAATTGACCTTATCCTTAGGAACTCGGAGCACCTTTACCAATCGTGATTTCGTTTTGCGAGGGCTCCCTTCGTTCTCCTCCAGGATGGTGCTTCGCTTAGAGTAATGCTCGGTCTCAGCTCGGAAAGCTTTGTCGGGTTCTGAGATCTGCGGTTGGGTTCCCACTCGACCGCCTAAAGGAAAGGGCTTCGTCTTTCGTGTCCGGTGTAGCTAAACAACTCTTGGCCCTAGCGGCCTTAAGCGTCTGTTAACCTCCTATTTCCCTTCCTTCCCTTCGTCTCGGTGTAGTCTTCATTTTGCTTTGCGCTATCATACGGTATGGAGCCACGAGTGGTCGGTGACCCTTTCGTCGTCTTAACAGGTCAAGGTGAGGTAGCTAGCTCGCTTCGCTGGTGCTCCGTCGCGGCTTCCGTTTTGGCAGCCGTTATACGTGCGGGCAGTCTTCGCGAGGCTGTCATGAGTTTGTCTCGTTTCGTAGATATTGCCTCTCCTTAGTGTCCGCCTTCTTGTAGCCTTTGTCCATTGTCCGATCATAAACTAGTGGTCTCTCTCCACTTTCTGTAATCCAAGATAAGAGAAAAGAGCCCAAAGGGCGATTAGACTACTTTATAAGGTCTTCATAAGACCGATTCATAACTCTAATGGAGTGCAATTGACCTTATCCTTAGGGACCCGCAACACCTTTACCAATCGCAATATCGTTTTGGGAGGGCACCCTTCGTTATCCTCCCAGTTGGAGCTTCGCTTAGAGTAATGCTCGGTCTAAGCTCGAAAAGCTTTGTCGGGTTCCGAGACCAGCGGTAAGGTTCCCACTCGACCGCCTAAAGGAAAGGGCTTCGTCTTCCGTGTCCGGTGTAGCTAAACAACTCTTGGCCCTAGCGGCCTTAAGCGTCTGTTAACCTCCTATTTCCCTTCCTTCCCTTCGTCTCGGTGTAGTCTTCATTTTGCTTTGCGCTATCATACGGTATGGAGCCACGAGTGGTCGGTGACCCTTTCGTCGTCTTAACAGGTCAAGGTGAGGTAGCTAGCTCGCTTCGCTGGTGCTCCGTCGCGGCTTCCGTTTTGGCAGCCGTTATACGTGCGGGCAGTCTTCGCGAGGCTGTCATGAGTTTGTCTCGTTTCGTAGATATTGCCTCTCCTTAGTGTCTGCCTTCTTGTAGCCTTTGTCCATTGTCCGATCATAAACTAGTGGTCTCTCTCCACTTTCTGTAATCCAAGATAAGAGAAAAGAGCCCAAAGGGCGATTAGACTACTTTATAAGGTCTTCATAAGACCGATTCATAACTCTAATGGAGTGCAATTGACCTTATCCTTAGGGACACGGAACACCTTTACCAATCGCGATTTCGTTTTGCGAGGGCTCCCTTCGTTCTCCTCCCGGATGGCGCTTCGCTTAGAGTAATGCTCGGTCTCTGCTCGGAAAGCTTTGTCGGGTTCCGAGATCTGCGGTTGGGTTCCCACTCGACCGCCTAAAGGAAAGGGCTTCGTCTTTCGTGTCCGGTGTAGCTAAACAACTCTTGGCCCTAGCGGCCTTAAGCGTCTGTTAACCTCCTATTTCCCTTCTTTCCCTTCGTCTCGGTGTAGTCTTCTTTTTGCTTTGCGCTATCATACGGTATGGAGCCACGAGTGGTCGGTGACCCTTTCGTCGTCTTAACAGGTCAAGGTGAGGTAGCTAGCTCGCTTCGCTGGTGCTCCGTCGCGGTTTCCGTTTTGGCAGCCGTTATACGTGCGGGCAGTCTTCGCGAGGCTGTCAAGAGTTTGTCTCGTTTCGTAGCTATTGCCTCTCCTTAGTGTTCGCCTTCTTGTAGCCTTTGTCCACTATCCGATCATAAACTAGTGGTCTCTCTCCACTTTCTGTAATCCAAGATAAGAGAAAAAGAGTCCAAAGGGCGATTAGACTACTTTATAAGGTCTTCTTAAGACCGATTCATAACTTTAATGGAGTGCAATTGACCTTATCCTTAGGGACACGGAACACCTTTACCAATCGCGATTTCGTTTTGCGAGGGCTCCCTTCGTTCTCCTCCCGGATGGCGCTTCGCTTAGAGTAATGCTCGGTCTCAGCTCGGAAAGTTTTGTCGGGTTCTGAGATCTGCGGTTGGGTTCCCACTCGACCGCCTAAAGAAAAGGGATTCGTCTTTCGTGTCCGGTGTAGCTAAACAACTCTTGGCCCTAGCGGCCTTGAGCGTCTGTTAACCTCCTATTACCCTTCCTTCTCTTCGTCTCGGTGTAGTCTTCTTTTTGCTTCGCGCTATCATACGGTATGGAGCCACGAGTGGTCGGTGACCCTTTCGTCGTCTTAACTGGTCAAGGTGAGGTAGCTAGCTCGCTTCGCTGGTGCTCCATCGCGACTTCCGTTATGGCAGCCGTTATACGAGCGAACAGTCTTCGCGATGCTGTCATGAGTTTTTCTTGTTTCGTAGATATTGCCTCTCCTTAGTGTCCGCCTTCTTGTAGACTTTGTCCATTGTCCGATCATAAACTAGTGGTCTCTCTCCACTTTCTGTAATCCAAGATAAGAGAAAAGAGCCCAAAGGGCGATTAGACTACTTTATAAGGTCTTCTTAAGACCGATTCATAACTCTAATGGAGTGCAATTGTCCGTATCCTTAGGGACCTGGAACACCTTTACCAATCGCGATTTCGTTTTGCGAGTGCTCCCTTCGTTCTCCTTCCGGATGGCGCTTCGCTTAGAGTAATGCTCGGTCTCAGCTCGGAAAGCTTTATCGCATTCCGAGACCTGCGGTTGCGTTCCCACTCGGCCGACTAAATGAAAGGGCGTCGTCTTTTGGGTCCGGAGTAGCTAAACAACACTTGGCCCTAGCAGCCTTGAGTGTCTGTTAACCTCCTACTTCCCTTCCTTCCCTTCGTCTCGGTGTAGTCTTCTTTTTGCTTCGCGCTATCATACGGTATGGGGCCACGAGTGGTCGGTGACCCTTTCGTCGTCTTAACAGGTCAAGGTGAGGTATCTAGCTAGCTTCGCTGGTGCTCCGTCGCGGCTTCCGCTATGGCAGCCGTTATACGGGCGTGCAGTCTTCGCGAGGCTGTCATGAGTTTGTCTCGTTTCGTAGCTATTGCCTCTCCTTAGTGTCAGCCTTCTTGTAGCCTTTGTCAGCTCTCCGATCATAAACTAGTGGTCTCTCTCCACTTTCTGCAATCCAAGATAAGAGAAAAAGAGCCCAAAAGGAGATTAGACTACTTTATAAGGTCTTCTTAAGACCGATTCGTAACTCTAATGGAGAGCAATTGACCTTATAATTAGGGACCCGGAACACCTTTACCAATCGCGATATCGTTTTGGGAGGGCTCCCTTCGTTCTCCTCCCAGATGGAGCTTCGCTTAGAGTAATGCTCGGTCTAAGCTCGGAAAGCTTTGTCGGGTTCCGAGACCAGCGGTTGGGTTCCCACTCGACCGACTAAAGGAAAGGGCTTCGTCTTTCGTGTCCAGTGTAGCTAAACAACTATTGGCCCTAGCGTCCTTGAGCGCCTGTTAACCTCCTATTTTCCTTCCTTCCCTTCGTCTCGGTGTAGTCTTCTTTTTGCTTCGCGCTATCATACGGTATGGAACCACGAGTGGTCGGTGACCCTTTCGTCTTCTTAACAGGTCAAGGTGAGGTAGCTAGCTCGCTTCGCTGGTGCTCCGTCGCGGCTTCCGTTATGGCAGCAGTTATACGGGCAGGCAGTCTTCGCGAGGCTGTCATGAGTTTGTCTCGTTTCGTAGCTATTGCCTCTCCTTAGTGTACGCCTTCTTGTAGCCTTTGTCCACTGTCCGATCATAAACTAGTGGTCTCTCTCCACTTTCTGTAATCCAAGATAAGAGAAAAAGAGCCCAAAGGGTGATTAGACTACTTTATAAGGTCTTCTTAAGACCGATTCATAACTCTAATGGAGTGCAATTGACCATATCCTTAGGGACCCGGTACACCTTTACCAATTGCGATTTTGTTTTGTGAGGGCTCCCTTCGTTCTCCTCCCGGATGGCGCTTCGCTTAGAGTAATGCTCGGTCTCTGCTCGGAAAGCTTTGTCGGGTTCCGAGACCTACAGTTGGGTTCGCACTCGACCGACTAAAGGAAAGGGCTTCGTCTTTCGTGTCCGGTGTAGCTAAACAACTCGTGGCCCTAGCGGCCTTAAGCATCTGTTAACCTCCTATTTCCCTTCTTTCCCTTCGTCTCGGTGTAGTCTTCTTTTTGCTTTGGCTATCATACGGTATGGAGCCACGAGTGGTCGGTGACCCTTTCGTCGTCTTAACAGGTCAAGGTGAGGTAGCTAGCTCGCTTCGCTGGTGCTCCGTCGCGGCTTGCGTTATGGTAGACGTTATACGGGCGAGCAGTCTTCGCGAGGCTGTCATAAGTTTGTCTCGTTTCGTAGCTATTGCCTCACCATAGTGTCCGCCTTCTTGTAGCCTTTGTCAACTGCCCGATCATAAACTAGTTGTCTCTCTCCACTTTCTGTAATCCAAGATAAGAGAAAAAGAGACCAAAGGGCGATTAGACTACTTTATAAGGTCTTCTTAAGACCGATCCATAACTCTAATGGAGTGCAATTGACCTTATACTTAGGGACCCGGAACACCTTTACCAATCGCGATTTCGTTTTGCGAGCGGTCCCTTAGTTCTCTTCCCGGATGGGGCTTCACTTAGAGTAATGCTCGGTCTCAGCTCGAAAAGCTTTGTTGGGTTCCTAGACCTGCGGTTGGGTTCCCACTCGACTGACTAAAGGAAAGGGCTTCGTCTTTCCTGTTCGGTGTAGCCTGACAACTCTTGACCCTAGCAGCCTTGAGCGTCTGCTAACCTCCTATTTCCCTTCCTTCCCTTCGTCTCGGTGTAGTCTTCTTTTTGCTTCGCGCTATCATACGGTATGGAGCCACGAGTGGTCGGTGACCCTTTCGTCGTCTTAACAGGTCAAGGTGAGGTAGCTAGCTCGCTTTGCTGGTGCTCCGTCGCAGCTTCCGTTATGGCAGCCGTTATACGTGCGGGCAGTCTTCGCGAGGCTGTCAAAAGTTTGTCTCGTTTGGTAGCTATTGCCTCTCCTTAGTGTCCGCCTTTTTGTAGCCTTTGTCCACTGTCCGATCATAAACTAGTGGTCGCTCTCCACTTTCTGTAATCCAAGATAAGAGAAAAAGAGCCCAAAGGGCGATTAGACTACTTTATAAGGTCTTTTTAAGACCGATTCATAACTCTAATGGAGTGCAATTGACCTTATCCTTAGGGACACGGAACACCTTTACCAATCGCGATTTCTTTTTGCGAGGGCTCCCTTCGTTCTCCTCCCGGATGGCGCTTCGCTTAGAGTAATGCTCGGTCTCAGCTCGGAAAGTTTTGTCGGGTTTCGAGATCTGCGGTTGGGTTCCCACTCGACCGCCTAAAGGAAAGGGCTTCGTCTTTCGTGTCCGGCGTAGCTAAACAACTCTTAGCCATAGCGGCCTAGAGCGTCTGTTAACCTTCTATTACCCTTCCTTCCCTTTGTCTCGGTGTAGTCTTCTTTTTGCTTCGCGCTATCATACGGTATGGAGCCACGAGTGGTCGGCGACCCTTTCGTCGTCTTAAAAGGTCAAGGTGAGGTAGCTAGCTAGCTTCGCTGGTGCTCCGTCGCGGCTTCCGCTATGGCAGCCGTTATACGGGCGGGCAATCTTCGCGAGGCTGTGATGAGTTTGTCTCGTTTCGTAGCTATTGCCTCTCCTTAGTGTCCGCCTTCTTGTAGCCTTTGTCAGCTGTCCGATCATAAACTAGTGGTCTCTCTCCACTTTCTGTAATCCAAGATAAGAGAAAAAGAGCCCAAAGGGTGATTAGACTACTTTATAAGGTCTTCTTAAGACCGATTCATAACTCTAATGGAGTGCAATTGACCATATCCTTAGGGACCCGGAACACCTTTACCAATTGCGATTTTGTTTTGTGAGGGCTCCCTTCGTTCTCCTCCCGGATGGCGCTTCGCTTAGAGTAATGCTCGGTCTCACCTCGGAAAGCTTTTTCGGGTTCCGAGACCTACAGTTGGGTTCGCACTCGACCGACTAAAGGAAAGGGCTTCGTCTTTCGTGTCCGGTGTAGCTAAACAACTCGTGGCCCTAGCGGCCTTGAGCGTCTGTTAACCTCCTATTTCCCTTCCTTCCCTTCGTCTCGGTGTAGTCTTCTTTTTGCTTCGCGCTATCATACGGTATGGAGCCACGAGTGGTCGGTGACCCTTTCGTCGTCTTAACAGGTCAAGGTGAGGTAGCTAGCTCGCTTTGCTGGTGCTCCGTCGCAGCTTCCGTTATGGCAGCCGTTATACGTGCGGGCAGTCTTCGCGAGGCTGTCAAAAGTTTGTCTCGTTTGGTAGCTATTGCCTCTCCTTAGTGTCCGCCTTTTTGTAGCCTTTGTCCACTGTCCGATCATAAACTAGTGGTCGCTCTCCACTTTCTGTAATCCAAGATAAGAGAAAAAGAGCCCAAAGGGCGATTAGACTACTTTATAAGGTCTTTTTAAGACCGATTCATAACTCTAATGGAGTGCAATTGACCTTATCCTTAGGGACACGGAACACCTTTACCAATCGCGATTTCTTTTTGCGAGGGCTCCCTTCGTTCTCCTCCCGGATGGCGCTTCGCTTAGAGTAATGCTCGGTCTCAGCTCGGAAAGTTTTGTCGGGTTTCGAGATCTGCGGTTGGGTTCCCACTCGACCGCCTAAAGGAAAGGGCTTCGTCTTTCGTGTCCGGCGTAGCTAAACAACTCTTAGCCATAGCGGCCTAGAGCGTCTGTTAACCTTCTATTACCCTTCCTTCCCTTTGTCTCGGTGTAGTCTTCTTTTTGCTTCGCGCTATCATACGGTATGGAGCCACGAGTGGTCGGCGACCCTTTCGTCGTCTTAACAGGTCAAGGTGAGGTAGCTAGCTCGCTACGCTGGTGCTCCGTCGCGACTTCCGTTATGGCAGCCGTTATACGAGCGGGCAGTCTTCGCGAGGCTGTCCTGAGTTTGTCTCGTTTCGTAGCTATTGCCTCTTCTTAGTGTCCGCCTTCTTGTAGCCTTTGTCCATTGTCCGATCATAAACTAGTGGTCTCTCTCCACTTTCTGTAATCCAAGACAAGAGAAAAAGAGCCCAAAGGGCGATTAGACTACTTTATAAGGTCTTCATAAGACCGATTCATAATTTTAATGGAGTGCAATTGACCTTATCCGTAGGGACCTGGAACACCTTTACCAATCGCGATTTCGTTTTGTGAGTGCTCCCTTCGTTCTCCTCCCGGATGGCGCTTCGCTTAGAGTAATGCTCGGTCTCAGCTCGGAAAGCTTTGTCGGGTTCCGAGACCTGCGGTTGCGTTCCCACTCGGCCGACTAAATGAAAGGGCATCGTCTTTCGTGTCCGGTGTAGCTAAACAACACTTGGCCCTAGCAGCCTTGAGTGTCTGTTACCCTCCTATTTCCCTTCCTTCCCTTCGTCTCGGTGTAGTCTTCTTTTTGGTTCGCGCTATCATACGGTATGGAGCCACGAGTGGTCGGTGACCCTTTCGTCGTCTTAAAAGGTCAAGGTGAGGTAGCTAGCTAGGTTCGCTGGTGCTCCGTCGCGGCTTCCGCTATGGCAGCCGTTATACGGGCGGGCAATCTTCGCGAGGCTGTGATGAGTTTGTCTCGTTTCGTAGCTATTGCCTCTCCTTAGTGTCCGCCTTCTTGTAGCCTTTGTCAGCTGTCCGATCATAAACTAGTGGTTTCTCTCCACTTTCTGCAATCCAAGATAAGAGAAAAAAAGCCCAAAGGGAGATTAGACTACTTTATAAGCTCTTCTTAAGATCAATTCGTAACTCTAATGGAGAGCAATTGACCTTATACTTAGGGACCCGGAACACCTTTACCAATCGCGATATCGTTTTGGGAGGGCTCCCTTCGTTCTCCTCTCGGATGGCGCTTCGATTAAAGTAATGCTCGGTCTCAGGTCGGAAAGCTTTGTCGGGTTCCGAGACCTGCGATTGGGTTCCCACTCGACCGACTAAAGGAAAGGGCTTCGTCTTTCGTGTCTGGTGTAGCTAAACAACTCGTGGCCCTAGCGGCCTTGAGCGTCCGTTAACCTCCAATTTCCCTTCCTTCCCTTCGTCACGGTGTAGTCTTCTTTTTGCTTCGTGGTATCATACGGTATGGAGCCACGAATGTTCGGTGACCCTTTCGTCGTCTTAACAGGCCAAGGTGAGGTAGCTAGCTCGCTTCGCTGGTGCTCCGTCGCAGCTTGCATTATGGCAGCCGTTATACGGGCGAGCCGTCTTCGCGAGGCTGTCATGAGTTTGTCTATTTTCGTAGCTATTGCCTCTCCTTAGTGTCCGCCTTCTTGTAGCCTTTGTCAACTGTCTGATCTTAAACTAGTTGTCTCTCTCCACTTTCTGTAATCCAAGATATGAGAAAAAGAGACCAAAGGGCGATTAGACTAATTTATAAGGTCTTCTTAAGAGCGATCCATAACTCTAATGGAGTGCAATTGACCTTATCCTTAGGGACCCGGAATACATTTACCAATCGCGATTTTGTTTTGCGAGGGCTCCCATTGTTCTACTCCCGGATGGTGCTTCGCTTAGAGTAATGCTCGGTCTTTGCTTGGAAAGCTTTGTCGGGTTCCGAGACCTGCGGTTAGGTTCCCACTCGGCCGACTAAAGGAAAGGGCTTCGCCATTTGTGTCCGGTGTAGCTAAACAACTCTTGGCCCTAGCGGCCTTGAGCGTCTGTTAACCTCCTATTTTTCTTTATCCCCTTCGTCTCGGTGTAGTCTTCTTTTTGCTTCGCGCAATCATACGGTATGGAGCCACGAGTGGTCGGTGACCCTTTCGTCGTCTTAACAGGTCAAGGTGAGGTAGCTAGCTCGCTTCGCTGGTGCTCCGTCGCGGCTTCCGTTATGGCAGCCGTTATACGGGCGGGCAGTCTTCGCGAGGCTGTCATGAGTTTGTCTCGTTTCGTAGCTATTGCCTCTCCTTAGTGTCCGCCTTCTTGTAGCCTTTGTCAACTGTCCGATCATAAACTAGTGGTCTCTCTCCACTTTCTGTAATCCAAGATAAGAGAAAAAGAGCCCAAAGGGAGATTAGACTAATTTATAAGGTCTTCTTAAGACCGATTCGTAACTCTAATGGAGAGCAATTGACCTTATACTTAGGGACCTGGAACACCTTTACCAATCACGATATCGTTTTTGGAGGGCTCCCTTCGTTCTCCTCCCGGATGGCGCTTCGATTAAAGTAATGCTCGATCTCAGATCGGAAAGCTTTGTCGGGTTCCGAGACCTGCGATTGGGTTCCCACTCGACCGACTAAAGGAAAGGGCTTCGTCTTTCGTGTCTGGTGTAGCTAAACAACTCGTGGCCCTAGCGGCCTTGAGCGTCCGTTAACCTCCTATTTCCCTTCCTTCCCCTCGACTCGGTGTAGTCTTCTTTTTTGCTTCGCGGTATCATACGGTATGGAGCCACTAATGTTCGGTGACCCTTTCGTCGTCTTAACAGGTCAAGGTGAGGTTGCTAGCTCGCTTCGCTGGTGCTCCGTCGCAGCTTGCGTTATGGCAGCCGTTATACGGGCGAGCCGTCTTCGCGAGGCTGTCATGAGTTTGTCTTGTTTCGTAGCTATTGCCTCTCCTTAGTGTCCGCCTTCTTGTAGCCTTTGTCAACTGTCTGATCTTAAACTAGTTGTCTCTCTCCACTTTCTGTAATCCAAGATATGAGAAAAAGAGACCAAAGGGCGATTAGACTACTTTATAAGGTCTTCTTAAGACCGATCCATAACTCTAATGGAGTGCAATTGACCTTATCCTTAGGGACCCGGAATACATTTACCAATCGCGATTTTGTTTAGCGAGGGCTCCCATTGTTCTACTCCCGGATGGTGTTTCGCTTAGAGTAATGCTCGGTCTTTACTTGGAAAGCTTTGTCGGGTTCCGAGACCTGCGGTTAGGTTCCCACTCAGCCGACTAAAGGTAAGGGCTTCGTCTTTCGTGTCCGGTGTAGCTAAACAACTCTTGGCCCTAGTGGTCTTGAGCGTCTGTTAACCTCCTATTTTCCTTTATCCCCTTCGTCTCGGTGTAATCTTCTTTTTGCTTCGCGCTATCATACGGTATGGAGCTACGAGTGGTCGGTGACCCTTTCGTCGTCTTAACAGGTCAAGGTGAGGTAGCTAGCTCGCTTCGCTGGTGCTCCGTCGCGGCTTCCTTTATGGCAGCCGTTATACGGGCGGGCAGTCTTCGCGAGGCTGTCATGAGTTTGTCTCGTTTCGTAGCTATTGCCTCTCCTTAGTGTCCGCCTTCTTGTAGCCTTTGTCAACTGTCCGATCATAAACTAGTGGTCTCTCTCCACTTTCTGTAATCCAAGATAAGAGAAAAAGAGCCCAAAGGGAGATTAGACTACTTTATAAGGTCTTCTTAAGACCGGTTCGCAACTCTAATGGAGAGCAATTGACCTTATACTTAGGGACACGGAACACCTTTACCAATCGCGATATCGTTTTGGGAGGGCTCCCTTCGTTCTCCTCCCGGATGGCGCTTCGATTAAAGTAATGCTCGGTCTCAGATCGGAAAGCTTTGTCGGGTTCCGAGACCTGCGATTGGGTTCCCATTCGACCGACTAAAGGAAATGGCTTCGTCTTTCGTGTCTGGTGTAGCTAAACAACTCGTGGCCCTAGCGGCCTTGAACGTCCGTTAACCTCCTATTTGCCTTCCTTCCCTTCGTCTCGGTGTAGACTTCTTTTTGCTTCGCGGTATCATAAGGTATGGAGCCACGAATGTTCGGTGACCCTTTCGTCGTCTTAACAGGTCAAGGTGAGGTAGCTAGCTCGCTTCGTTGGTGCTCCGTCGCAGCTTGCGTTATGGCAGCCGTTATACGGGCGAGCCGTCTTCGCGAGGCTGTCAAGAGTTTTTCTCGTTTCGTAGCTATTGCCTCTCCTTAGTGTTCGCCTTCTTATAGCCTTTGTCAACTGTCTGATCTTAAACTAGTTGTCTCTCTCTACTTTCTGTAATCCAAGATATGAGAAAAAGAGACCAAAGGGCGATTAGACTAATTTATAAGGTCTTCTTAAGACCGATCCATAACTCTAATGGAGTGCAATTGACCTTATCCTTAGGGACCCGGAACACATTTACCAATCGCGATTTCGTTTTGCGAGGGCTCCCATTGTTTTACTCCCGGATGGCGCTTCGCATAGAGTAATGCTCGGTCTTTGCTTGGAAAGCTTTGTCGTGTTCCGAGACCTGCAGTTAGGTTCCCACTCGGCCGACTAAAGGAAAGGGCTTCGTCTTTCGTGTCAGGTGTAGCTAAACAACTCTTGGCCCTAGCGGCCTTGAGCGTCTGTTAACCTCCTATTTCGCTTTATTCCCCTTGTCTCGGTGTAGTTTTCGTTTTTGCTTCGCGCTATCATATGGTATGGAGCCACGAGTGGTCGGTGACCCTTTCGTCGTCTTAACAGATAAAGGTGAGGTAGCTAGCTCGCTTCGCTGGTGCTCCGTCGCGGCTTCCGTTATGGCAGCCGTTATACGGGCGGGCAGTCTTCGCGAGGCTGTCATGAGTTTGTCTCGTTTTGTAGCTATTGCCTCTCCTTAGTGTCCGCCTTCTTGTAGCCTCTGTCAACTGTCCGATCATAAACTAGTGGTCTCTCTCAACTTTCTGTAATCCAAAATAAGAGAAAAAGAGCCCGAAGGGCGATTAGACTACTTTATAAGGTCTTCTTAAGACCGATTCATAACTCTAATGGAGTGAAATTGACCATATCCTTAGAGACTCGGAACACTTTTACCAATTGCGATTTCGTTTTGAGAGGGCTCCCTTCGTTCTCCTCCCGGATGGCGCTTCGCTTAGAGTAATGCTCGGTCTCAGCTCGGAAAGCTTTGTCGGGTTCCGAGACTTGCGGTTAGGTTTTCACTCGACCGACTAAAGTAATGGGCTTCCTCTTTCGTGTCCGGTGTAGCTAAACAACTCGTGGCCCTAGCGGCCTTGAGCGTCTGTTAACCTCTTATTTCCCTTCCTTCCCTTCGTCTCGTTGTAGTCTTCTTTTTGCTTCGCGCTATCATACGGTATGGAGCCACGAGTGGTCGGTGACACTTTGTTCGTCTTAACAGGTCAAGGTGAGGTAGCTAGCTCGCTTCACTGGTGCTCCGTCGCAGTCTCCGTTATACGGGCGGGCAGCCTTTGCGGGGCTGTCATGAGTTTGTCTCGTTTCGTAGCTATTGCCTCTCCTTAGTGTCCGCCTTCTTGTAGCCTTGTCCACTGTCCGATCATAAACTAGTGGTCTCTCTCCACTTTCTGTAATCCAAGATAAGAGAAAAACAGCCCAAAAGGCGATTAGACTACTTTATAAGGTCTTCTTAAGACCGATTCGTAACTCTAATGGAGTGCAATTGACCTTATCCTTAGGGACCCGGAATACATTTACCAATCGCGATTTCGTTTTGCGAGGGCTCCCATTGTTTTACTCCCGGATGGCGCTTCGCTTAGAGTAATGCTCGGTCTTTGCTTGGAAAGCTTTGTCGTGTTCCGAGACCTGCAGTTAGGTTCCCACTCGGCCGACTAAAGGAAAGGGCTTCGTCTTTCGTGTCAGGTGTAGCTAAACAACTCTTGGCCCTAGCGGCCTTGAGCGTCTGTTAACCTCCTATTTCGCTTTATTCCCCTCGTCTCGGTGTAGTTTTCGTTTTTGCTTCGCGCTATCATATGGTATGGAGCCACGAGTGGTCGGTGACCCTTTCGTCGTCTTAACAGGTAAAGGTGAGGTAGCTAGCTCGCTTCGCTGGTGCTCCGTCGCGGCTTCCGTTATGGCAGCCGTTATACGGGCGGGCAGTCTTCGCGAGGCTGTCATGAGTTTGTCTCGTTTTGTAGCTATTGCCTCTCCTTAGTGTCCGCCTTCTTGTAGCCTCTGTCAACGGTCCGATCATAAACTAGTGGTCTCTCTCCACTTTCTGTAATCCAAGATAAGAGAAAAAGAGCCCGAAGGGCGATTAGACTACTTTATAAGGTCTTCTTAAGACCGATTCATAACTCTAATGGAGTGAAATTGACCATATCCTTAGAGACTCGGAACACTTTTACCAATTGCGATTTCGTTTTCAGAGGGCTCCCTTCGTTCTCCTCCCGGATGGCGCTTCGCTTAGAGTAATGCTCGGTCTCAGCTCCGAAAGCTTTGTCGGGTTCCGAGACCTGCAGTTGGGTTCTCACTTGACCGACTAAAGGAAAGGGTTTCGTCTTTCGTGTCCGGTGTAGCTAAACAACTCGTGGCCCTAGCGGCCTTGAGAGTCTGTTAACCTCCTATTTCCCTTCTTTCCCTTCGTCTTGGTGTATACTTCTTTTTGCTTCGCGCTATCATATGGTATGGAGCCACGAATGGTCGGTGACCCTTTCGTAATCTTAACAGGTCAAGGTGTGGTAGCTAGCTCGCTTCGCTGGTGCTCCGTCGCGGCTTGCGTTATGGTTGCCGTTATACGGGCGAGCAGCCTTCGCGAGGCTGTCATGAGTTTGTCTCGTTTTGTAGCTATTGCCTCTCTTTAGTGTCCGCCTTCTTGTAGCCTTTGTCAACTGTCATATCATAAACTATTTGTCTCTCTTACTTTCTGTAATCCAAGATAAGAGAAAAAGAGACCAAAGGGCGATTAGACTACTTTATAAGGTCTTCTTAAGACCGATCCATAACTCTAATGGAGTGCAATTGACCTTATCCTTAGGGACCCGGAACACCTTTACCATTCGCGATTTCGTTTTGCGAGGGCTCCTTTCGTTCTCCTCCCGTATGGCGCTTCGCTTAGAGTAATGCTCGGTCTCAGCTTGGAAAGCTTTGTCGAGTTCCGAGAACTGCGGTTGGGTTTCCACTCGGCCGACTAAAGGAAAGGGCTTCGTCTTTCGTGTCCGGTGTAGCTAAACAACTCTTGGCCCTAGCGGCCTTGAGCGTCTGTTAACCTCCTATTATCCTTACTTCCTTTCGTCTCAGTGTAGTCTTCTTTTTGCTTCGCGCTATCATACGGTATGGAGCCACGAATGGTCGGTGACCCTTTCGTCGTCTTAACAGGTCAAGGTGAGGTAGCTAGCTCGCTTCGCTGGTGCTCCGTCGCGGCTTGAGTTATGGTAGCCGTTATACGGGCGAGCAGTCTTCGCGAGGCAGTCACAAGTTTGTCTCGTTTCGTAACTATTGCCTCTCCTTAGTGTACGCCTTCTTGTAGCCTTTGTCCACTGTCTGATCATAAACTAGTGGTCTCTCTCCACTTTCTGTAATCCAAGATAAGAGAAAAAGAGCCCAAAGGGCGATTAGACTACTTTATAAGGTCTTCTTAAGACCGACTTATAACTCTAATGGAGTGCAATTGACCAATTCCTTAGAGACCCGGAACACCTTTACCAATTGCGATTTCGTTTTGCGAGGGCTCCCTTCGTTCTCCTCCCGGATGGCGCTTCGCTTAGAGTAATGCTCGGTTTAGGCTCAAAAAGCTTTGTCGGGTTCCGAGACCTACGGTTGGGTTCCCACTCGACCGACTAAAGGAAAGGGCTTCGTCTTTCGTGTCCGGTGTAGCTAAACAACTCATGGCCCTAGCGGCCTTGAGCGTCTGTTAACCTCCTCTTTCCTTCCTTCCCTTCGTCTCGGTGTAGTCTTCTTTTTGCTTCGCGCTATCATACGGTATGGAGCCACGAATGGTCGGTGACCCTTTCGTCGTCTTAACAGGTCAAGCTGAGGTAGCTAGCTCGCTTCGTTGGTGCTCCGTCGCGGCTTGCGTTATGGCAGCCGTTATACGGGCGAGCAGTCTTCGCGAGTCTGTCATGAGTTTCTCTCGTTTCGTAGCTATTGCCTCTCTTTAGTGTCCGCCTTCTTGTAGCCTTTGTCAACTGTCCGATCATAAACTATTTGTCTCTCTCCACTTTCTGTAATCCAAGATAAGAGAAAAAGAGACCAAAGGGCGATTAGACTACTTTATAAGGTCTTCTTAAGACTGATCCATAACTCTAATGGAGTGCAATTGACCTTATCCTTAGGGACCCGGAACACCTTTACCATTCGCGATTTTGTTTTGCGAGGTCTCCTTTCGTTCTCCTCCCGTATGGCGCTTCGCTCAGAGTAATGCTCGGTCTCAGCTTGGAAAGCTTTGTCGGGTTCCGAGAACTGCGGTTGGGTTTCCACTCGGCCGACTAAAGGAAAGGGCTTCGTCTTTCGTGTCCGGTGTAGCAAAACAACTCTTGGCCCTAGCGGCCTTGAGCGTCTGTTTACCTCCTATTTCCCTTACTTCCCTTCGTCTCAGTGTAGTCTTCTTTTTGCTCCGCGCTATCATACGGTATGGAGCCACGAATGGTCGGTGACCTTTTCGTCGTCTTAACAGGTCAAGGTGAGGTAGCTAGCTCGCTTCGCTGGTGCTCCGTCGCGGATTGAGTTATGGTAGCCGTTATACGGGCGAGCAGTCTTCGCGAGGCAGTCATGAGTTTGTCTCGTTTCGTAGCTATTGCCTCTCCTTAGTGTACGCCTTCTTGTAGCCTTTGTCCACTGTCTGATCATAAACTCGTGGTCCATCTCCACTTTCTGTAATCCAAGATAAGAGAAAATGATCCCAAAGGGCGATTAGACTACTTTATAAGGTCTTCTTAAGACCGATTTATAACTCTAATGGAGTGCAATTGACCAATTCCTTAGAGACCCGGAACACCTTTAACAATTGCGATTTCGTTTTGCGAGGGCTCCCTTCGTTCTCCTCCCGGATGGCGCTTCGCTTAGAGTAATGCTCGGTCTCAGCTCGAAAAGCTTTGTCGGGTTCCGAGACCTACGGTTGGATTCCCACTCGACCGACTAAAGGAAAGGGCTTCGTCTTTCGTGTCCGGTGTAGCTAAACAACTCATGGCCCTAGCGGCCTTGAGCGTCTGTTAACCTCCTATTCCCTTCCTTCCCTTCGTCTCGGTGTAGTCTTCTTTCTGCTTCGCGCTATCATACGGTATGGAGCCACAAATGGTCGGTGACCCTTTCGTCGTCTTAACAGGTCAAGCTGAGTTAGCTAGCTCGCTTCGCTGGTGCTCCGTCGCGGCTTGCGTTATGGCAGCCGTTATACGGGCGAGCAGTCTTCACGAGGCTGTCATGAGATTGTCTCATTTCATAGCTATTGCCTCTCCTTAATGTCCGCCTTCTTATAGCGTTTGTCAACTGTCTGATCATAAACTAGTTGTCTCTCTCCACTTTCTGTAATCTAAGATAAGAGAAAAAGAGACCAAAGGGCGATTAGACTACTTTATAAGGTCTTCTTAACACCGATCCATAACTCTAATGGAGTGCAATTGACCTTATCCTTAGGGACCCGGAATACCTTTACGAATCGCGATTTCGTTTTGCGAGGGCTCCTTTCGTTCTCCTCCTGTATGGCGCTTCGCTTAGAGTAATGCTCGGTCTCAGCTTGGAAAGCTTTATCGGGTTCCGAGACCTGCGGTTGGGTTTTCACTCGGCCGACTAAAAGAAAGGGCTTCGTCTTTCGTGTCCGGTGTAGCTAAACAACTCTTGGCCCTAGCGGCCTTGAGCGTCTGTTAACCTCGTATTTCCCTTACTTCCCTTCGCTGGTGCTCCGTTGCGGCTTCCGTTATGGCAGCCGTTATACGGCGGGCAGTCTTCGCGAGGCTGTGATGAGTTTGTCTCGTTTCGTAGCTATTGCCTCTCCTTAGTGTCCTCCTTCTTGTAGCGTTTGCCACTGTCCGATCATAAACTAGTGGTCTCTCTCCATGTTCTGTAATTCAAGATAAGAGAAAAAGAGCTCAAATGGCGATTAGACTACTTTATAAGGTCTTCTTAAGACCGATTCATAACTCTAATGGAGTGCAATTGACCTTATCCTTAGGGACCCGGAACACCTTTACCAATCGCGATTTTGTTTTGCGAGGGTTCCCTTCGTTCTCCTCCCGGATGGTGCTTCGCTTAGAGTAATGCTCGGTCTCAGCTCGAAAAGCTTTGTCGGATTCCGAGACCTGCGGTTGGGTTCCCACTCGGCCGACTAAAGGAAAGGGCTTCCTCTTTCGTGTCCGGTGTAGCTAAACAACTCTTGGCCCTAGCGGCCTTGAGCGTCTGTTAACCTCTTATTTCCCTTCCTTCCCTTCGTCTCGGTGTAGTCTTCTTTTTGCTTCGCGCTATCATACGGTATGGAGCCACGAGTGGTCGGTGACCCTTTCGTCGTCTTAATAGGTCAAGGTGAGGTAGCTAGCTAGCTTCGCTGATGCTCCGTCGCGGCGTCCGTTATGGCAGCCGTTATACGGCCGGGCAGTCTTCGCGAGGCTGTCATGAGTTTGTCTCGTTTCGTAGTTATTGCCTCTCCTTAGTGTCCGCCTTCTTGTAGCCTTTGTCAACTGTCCGATCATAAACTAGTGGTCTCTCTCCACTTTCTGTAATCCAAGATAAGAGAAAAAGAGCCCAAAAGGGCGATTAGAATACTTTATAAGGTCTTCTTAAGACTGATTCATAACTCTAATGGAGTGCAATTGACCTTATCCTTAGGGACCCGGAACACCTTTACCAATCGCGATTTTGTTTTGCGAGGGCTCCCTTCGTTCTCCTCCCGGATGGCGCTTCGCTTAGAGTAATGCTCGGTCTCAGCTCGAAAAGCTTTGTCGGATTCCGAGACCTGCGGTTGGGTTCCCACTCGGCCGACTAAAGAAAGGGCTTCATCTTTCGTATCCGGTGTAGCCAAACAACTCGTGGCCCTAGCGGCCTTGAGCGTCTGTTAACCTCATATTTCCCTTCCTTCCCTTTGTCTCGGTGTAGTCTTCTTTTTGCTTCGCGCTATCATACGGTATGGAGCCACGAGTGGTCGGTGACCCTTTCGTCGTCTTAACAGGTCAAGGTGAGGTAGCTAGCTCGCTTTGCTGGTGCTCCGTCGCAGCTTCCGTTATGGCAGCCGTTATACGTGCGGGCAGTCTTCGCGAGGCTGTCAAGAGTTTGTCTCGTTTCGTAGCTATTGCCTCTCCTTAGTGTCCGCCTTTTTGTAGCCTTTGTCCACTGTCCGATCATAAACTAGTGGTCGCTCTCCACTTTCTGTAATCCAAGATAAGAGAAAAAGAGCCCAAAGGGCGATTAGACTACTTTATAAGGTCTTTTTAAGACCGATTCATAACTCTAATGGAGTGCAATTGACCTTATCCTTAGGGACACGGAACACCTTTACCAATCGCGATTTCTTTTTGCGAGGGCTCCCTTCGTTCTCCTCCCGGATGGCGCTTCGCTTAGAGTAATGCTCGGTCTCAGCTCGGAAAGTTTTGTCGGGTTTCGAGATCTGCGGTTGGGTTCCCACTCGACCGCCTAAAGGAAAGGGCTTCGTCTTTCGTGTCCGGCGTAGCTAAACAACTCTTAGCCATAGCGGCCTAGAGCGTCTGTTAACCTTCTATTACCCTTCCTTCCCTTTGTCTCGGTGTAGTCTTCTTTTTGCTTCGCGCTATCATACGGTATGGAGCCACGAGTGGTCGGCGACCCTTTCGTCGTCTTAAAAGGTCAAGGTGAGGTAGCTAGCTAGCTTCGCTGGTGCTCCGTCGCGGCTTCCGCTATGGCAGCCGTTATACGGGCGGGCAATCTTCGCGAGGCTGTGATGAGTTTGTCTCGTTTCGTAGCTATTGCCTCTCCTTAGTGTCCGCCTTCTTGTAGCCTTTGTCAGCTGTCCGATCATAAACTAGTGGTCTCTCTCCACTTTCTGTAATCCAAGATAAGAGAAAAAGAGCCCAAAGGGTGATTAGACTACTTTATAAGGTCTTCTTAAGACCGATTCATAACTCTAATGGAGTGCAATTGACCATATCCTTAGGGACCCGGAACACCTTTACCAATTGCGATTTTGTTTTGTGAGGGCTCCCTTCGTTCTCCTCCCGGATGGCGCTTCGCTTAGAGTAATGCTCGGTCTCACCTCGGAAAGCTTTTTCGGGTTCCGAGACCTACAGTTGGGTTCGCACTCGACCGACTAAAGGAAAGGGCTTCGTCTTTCGTGTCCGGTGTAGCTAAACAACTCGTGGCCCTAGCGGCCTTGAGCGTCTGTTAACCTCTTATTTCCCTTCCTTCCCTTCGTCTCGGTGTAGTCTTCTTTTTGCTTCGCGCTATCATACGGTATGGAGCCACGAGTGGTCGGTGACCCTTTCGTCGTCTTAATAGGTCAAGGTGAGGTAGCTAGCTAGCTTCGCTGATGCTCCGTCGCGGCGTCCGTTATGGCAGCCGTTATACGGCCGGGCAGTCTTCGCGAGGCTGTCATGAGTTTGTCTCGTTTCGTAGTTATTGCCTCTCCTTAGTGTCCGCCTTCTTGTAGCCTTTGTCAACTGTCCGATCATAAACTAGTGGTCTCTCTCCACTTTCTGTAATCCAAGATAAGAGAAAAAGAGCCCAAAAGGGCGATTAGACTACTTTATAAGGTCTTCTTAAGACTGATTCATAACTCTAATGGAGTGCAATTGACCTTATCCTTAGGGACTCGGAACACCTTTACCAATCGCGATTTTGTTTTGCGAGGGCTCCCTTCGTTCTCCTCCCGGATGGCGCTTCGCTTAGAGTAATGCTCGGTCTCAGCTCGAAAAGCTTTGTCGGATTCCGAGATCTGCGGTTGGGTTCCCACTCGGCCGACTAAAGAAAGGGCTTCATCTTTCGTATCCGGTGTAGCCAAACAACTCGTGGCCCTAGCGGCCTTGAGCGTCTGTTAACCTCATATTTCCCTTCCTTCCCTTTGTCTCGGTGTAGTCTTCTTTTTGCTTCGCGCTATCATACGGTATGGAGCCACGAATGGTCGGTGACCCTTTCGTCGTCTTAACATGTCAAGGTGAGGTAGCTAGCTCGCTTCGCTGGTGCTCCGTCGCGGCTTGCGTTATGGCAGCCGTTATATGGGCGAGCAGTCTTCGCGAGGCTGTCATGAGTTTGTCTCGTTTCGTAGCAATTACCTCTCCTTAGTGTCTTCCTTCTTGTAGCCTTTGTCCACTGTCCGATCATAAACTAGTGGTCTCTCTCCACTTTCTGTAATCCAAGATAAGAGAAAAAGAGCCCAAAGGGCGATTATACAACTTTATAAGGTCTTCTTAAGACCAATTCATAACTCTAATGGAGTGCAATTGACCTTATCCTTAGGGACCCGGAACACCTTTACCAATCGCGATTTTGTTTTGCGAGGGCTCCCTTCGTTCTCCTCCCGGATGGCGCTTCGCTTAGAGTAATGCTCGGTCTCAGCTCGAAAAGCTTTGTCGGATTCCGAGACCTGCGGTTGGGTTCCCACTCGGCCGACTAAAGGAAAGGGCTTCGTCTTTCGTGTCCGGTGTAGCTAAACAACTCTTGGCCCTAGCGGCCTTGAGCGTCTGTTAACCTCCTATTTCCCTTCCTTCCCTTCGTCTCGGTGTAGTCTTCTTTTTGCTTCGCGCTATCATACGGTATGGAGCCACGAGTGGTCGGTGACCCTTTCGTCGTCTTAACAGGTCAAGGTGAGATAGCTAGCTAGCTTCGCTGGTGCTCCGTCGCGGCTTCCGTTATGGCAGCCGTTTTACGGGCGGGCAGTCTTCGTGAGGCTGTCATGAGTTTGTGTCGTTTTGCAGCTATTGCCTCTCATTAGTGTCCGCATTCTTGTAGCCTTTGTCAACTGTCCGATCATAAACTAGTGGTCTCTCCACTTTCTGTATTCCAAGATAAGAGAAAAAGAGCCCAAAGGGCGATTAGACTACTTTATAAGGTCTTCTTAAGACCGATCCATAACTCTAATGGATTGCAATTGACCTTATCCTTAGGGATCCGGAACACCTGTTGGGTTCTGTGAGGAACGTCAACAACATGCACAGTATTGAACTTATCGAAATAAATCCTAACGCAGCGGAATCTATAGTTTGGATTAGGACATTACCTTTTAAAATTTCTGCCGACTCAGAGACGTTTCTGATTTCCTTTGATGGAGATCGTCTGATTACCACAACTCAATCGGTTGAAGAGTTTGGCCTTTGTCAGCTCTAGTCGAGTGTTGAATCACGAACGGATCACGTCTCAGGTCGGGTCGGGTTGCAGCAGTTCGGGTTGCGGACAGATGCGCGTGTGTGTCAACTTTCCTCGAGACGTCTCCTATACGCGCGAGGAGTCCTGATCAGGCGAGGAATAGCGGGTGCGTGCGGGTCGCGCGTTGCGGCTTTCCTATTCCTTTGAGGACTAGGCGAGCAGGGTCTTTGTCATGTAGCACGTTTCCTAGGGCGCGAGGAGTCCTGGTCGATCGAGGAATCCTGATTGAGTGAGGAGTCCTAGTCGAGCGAGGGGTCCTGGTTGAGCAAGGAGTCCTAGTCGAGCGAGGAATCCTAGTTGAGCGAGGAGTCATAGTCAAACGAGGAGTGGTTTTCCGGCGGTGGTCGACGGCGGCGGACGGCGACAACTAGCTGGGGAAGATGACCGGAAAATATGAAGGTTTGAGGTTTAAAGAAATCTCACCTTAAAGCCTTCTAATGAATTACCTAAACACCTATTTCAATTAATCTTGGTGGTGCGATTAATTGAATCTCCCTAACTCTCGAACAAGACAATTTTTCTCTCTTTGAAAGATGGAAATAACGAGTCTCACATGTGTGTCTCAAGAGGTTGGGACAAGGTGTATTTATAGGCTCCATTAGGGACCTTAAGGAGGTGCCAAATATGGGCTTATCCCATTAGGTCAAGGAATCCTAATTCTACTCCATAAGCTAATCCATATTAGGTCATGATTCCTTTCTCCTAACATCACCTTCTAGAAGACTCTCTAGTCTCCTAACCCTAGGTAAGATTCTAGAAGGAATATTCCCTAAGTCTTGGAATAATAAATATGGAATAAAATTAATTCCTAAATTCCTAATAAAATTAAATAATAATATATCCCACTAGAATTTTATTATTGCTCTCCCCATTTGGCTCCAATTTAATCAATTAAATTAAACCTCCACTTGATTAATAAATATTAATCTGATTGACCGATTTACCTCCCCATGTTTAAGATATAACTTCCGTGGATTAATTAAATTACTGACAAGATAATTACGACTTCTTATTCATTTCCGAAATTAGTACCACTCAGAACCTTAATCATTGTGTCGGATAAATATCCACCTGCAGGGTTTAACACAATATTCCTTCCTGAACTCATTTCGGGGACGTCATCAATCCAGCGCACTGGAACACGGTACCATAAATAATTTATAATAGCTCATCATATAATCACTCTTATTTACCAAAGTACCGAGTATGTCATCCTAATAAAATAGTAGTCACCCTTGGTAAATCAAATAAACAAGTAATGAATATACACGACTATTTTATATTATCTTATAGCTTTAGAGAACGCATCAATCGCTGAAGGTATAGATTACAACAACGATCAGTGAATCTCATAATCTTATCCTTCCGGTGGTCATGTTCAATACTTAACATAAATACTAGTGTAATTCTCCAGTCAAGGTCAACTGAATCAAGAATACACTACAGTCTTTTTTCAGACTGTGAACAAATGATTTAGTCTTACAAGGAACTGATAGATGACCTTTCTGTTCGACACCACGAACCACACCATCTCAATGTAAGACAAGGAGTATGATTACATAAATAAATAAACTGCAAGCATAAATACTTTGACTAAAACATGATTGCCAGATCAAAATGGTATTATTAATATCTGAAAGCCAAGCTTTTACAGCATATCTAACAACACCTTTACCAATCGCGATTTCGTTTTGCGAGGGCTCCCTTCGTTCTTCTTCCGGATGGCGCTTCACTTAGAGTAATGCTTGGTCTCAGCTTGGAAAGCTTTGTCAGGTTCCGATACCTGTGGTTGGGTTCTCACTCGGCCGACTAAAGGAAAGGGCTTCGTCTTTCGTGTCCGGTGTAGCTAAACAAGTCTTGGCCCTAGCGGCCTTGAGCGTCTGTTAACCTCGTATTTTCCTTCCTTCCCTTCGTCACAGTGTAGTCTTCTTCTTGCTTTGCGCTATCATACGGTATAGAGCCACGAGTGGTCGGAGACCCTTTCGTCGTCTTAACAGGTCAAGGTGAGGTAGCTAGCTCGCTTCGCTGGTGCTCCGTCGCGGCTTCCATTATGGCAGCCGTTATACGGGCGGACAGTCTTCGCGAGGCTCTCATTAGTTTGTCTCGTTTCGTAGCTATTGCCTCTATTTACTATGGCTATTTTAAATGTATATGATTTGGCTTCAAAACACGATGGTGCGCGACAAATATGTTAACACGATGGTGCGCGACAAATATGTTATTCACATCAAATGATAGTGTCCTGTTCGAAACCATGCTTTTCCGGAGACGTCGAACAATTTTTCACTTTTGCCTCTATTTACTACTATTTTCCATGGCTATTTTAAATGTATATGATTTGGCTTCAAAACACGACGGTGCGCGACAAATATGTTATTCACATCAAATGATAGTGTTCTGTTCGAAACCATGCTTTTCTGGAGACGTCGAATGATTTTTCACTTTTGAATTTATTTACTACTATTTTCCATGGCTACTCTAGATGTATACGATTTTGCTTCAAAACACGATGGTGAGCGACAAAAATGTTATTCACATCAAATGGTAGTGTCCTGTTCGAAACCATGCTTTTCTGGAGACGTCGAACAATTTTTCGCTTTTGCCTCTATTTACTACTATTTTCCATCGCAATTCTAAATGTATACGATTATGCTTCAAAACACGACGGTGCGTGACAAATATGTTATTCACATCAAATGATAGTGTTCTGTTCGAAACCATGCTTTTCCAGAGACGTCGAACAATTTTTCACTTTTGCCTCTATTTACTACTATTTCCCATGGCTATTTTAAATGTATATGATTTGGCTTCAAAACACGATGGTGCGCGACAAATATGTTATTCACATCAAATGATAGTGTTCTGTTCGAAACCATGCTTTTCCGGAGACGTCGAACAATTTTTCACTTTTGACTCTATTTACTACTATTTTCCATGGCAATTGTAAAGGTATACGATTTGGCTTCAAAACGCGATGGTGCGCGACAAATATGTTATTAACATCAAATGATAGTGTCCTGTTCAAAACCATGCTTTTTCGGAGACGTCGAACAATTTTTCACTTTTCGTCTATTTACTACTATTTTCCATAACTATTTTAAATGTATACGATTTTGCTTCAAAACACGATGGTGCGCGACAAATATGTTATTCACATCAAATGATAGTGTCCTGTTCAAAACCATGCTTTTTCGGATACGTCGAACAATTTTTCACTTTTCCTCTTTTTACTACTATTTTCCATGACTATTTTAAATGTATACGATTTTGCTTCAAAACACGATGGTGCGCGACAAATATGTTATTCACATCAAATGATATTATCATGTTCATAACCATTCTTTTTCGGAGACGTCGAACAATTTTTCACTTTTCCTCTATTTACTACTATTTTTCATGACTATTTTAAATGTATACGATTTTGCTTAAAAACACGATGGTGCGCGACAAATATGTTATTCACATCAAATGATAGTGTCCTGGTCGAAACCATGCTTTTCCGGAGACGTCGAACAATTTTCACTTTTGCCTCTATTTACTACTATTTTCCATGGCTATTCTAAATGTATATGATTTGGCTTCAAAACACGACGGTGCGTGACAAATATGTTATTCACATCAAATGATAGTGTTCTGTTCGAAACCATGCTTTTCCGGAGACGTCGAATAATTTTTCAATTTTGAATCTATTTACTACTATTTTCAATGGCTATTCTAGATGTATATGATTTGGCTTCAAAACACGATGGTGCGCGACAAAAATGTTATTCACATCAAATGATAGTGTCCTGTTCGAAACCATGCTTTTCCGGAGACGTCGAACAATTTTTCGCTTTTGCCTTTATTTACTACTATTTTCCATGGCAATTCTAAATGTATACGAATATGCTTCAAAACACGATGGTGCGTGACAAATATGCTATTCACATCATATGAAAGTGTCCTGTTCGAAACCATGCTTTTCCAGAGACGTCAAACAATTTTTCGCTTTTGCCTCTATTTACTACTACTTTGCATGGCTATTTTAAATGTATAGGATTTGGCTTCAAAACACGATGGTGCGCGACAAATATGTTATTCACATCAAATGATAGTGTCCTGTTCAAACCCATGCTTTTTCGAAGACGTCGAACAATTTTTCACTTTTCCTCTATTTACTCTTATTTTCCATGACTATTTTAAATGTATACAATTTTGCTTCAAAACACGATGGTGCGCGACAAATATGTTATTCACATCAACTGATAGTGTTCTGTTCGAAACCATGCTTTTTCAGAGACGTCGAACAATTATTCGCTTTTGCCTCTATTTACAACTATTTTCCATGACAATTCTAAATGTGTATGATTATGCTTCAAAACACGATGGTGCGCGACAAATATCTTATTCACATCATATGAAAGTGTCCTGTTCGAAACCATGCTTTTCCGGAGACGTCGAACAATTTTTCACTTTTGCCTCTATTTACTACTATTTCCCATGGCTATTTTAAATGTCGGAGACGTCGAACAATTTTTCGCTTTTGCCTCTATTTACTACTATTTTCCATGGCAATTCTAAATGTATACGATTTGGCTTCAAAACACGATGGTGCGCGACAAATATGTTATTCACATCAAATGATAGTGTCCTGTTCGAAACCATGCTTTTCCGGAGACGTTGAACAATTTTTTACTTTTGCCTCTAATTACTACTATTTTCCATGGCTATTTTAAATGTATATGATTTGGCATCAAAACACGATGGTGCGCG
>BKCP01006826.1:254932-277841 GCA_008636005.1 Striga asiatica | reverse complement strand
GCACGGGCGCGACACGGGGCAGCGGGGCGCGCGGGCAGCACGCGCGGCGCGGGCGCAGGGCTGCCAGGGACAGCTCGCGCGGGTGACTTGACGGGCAAGAAACCAAGTCTTCTAGAGACCTTTTGGAGCTGAATCTTCTCTAGATTATTCTTGATACTTTCCCACATGTTTTAATAGCTTTCCTTAGCATGTTAGGACTTTGGTTTAGATTAGGAATATTAGTTTGGTTAGGAATCCAAATAAAAGACATGTGCCTATTTGTTTCCTATTAGTCTTTTAATTGTTAGGAAAGTCTATATTCCCTAGATATTTAGTTGCATTAGGAATTATTTACTTGCATAGATTAGGAGTTCTATTTAGACTAGGATTAGATCTATTTGGTATCTATAAATACCCATGTACTCTCATAATTTCGAAAAGGTTGATGAGTGAATAGAAAAGAGTTGAACATTGTGTTCAAAGTTCTCATGTGTTTTCTCCTGTGAGTTTACATAGAGTTCGTGAATGGAATAGGACCAACATCCGAGTTTCTTCACAGTGATAGAAATAGGACCAACATCCGAGTTTCGTCACACCTATCGCGAAGTACGAAGGCGTCGGCGCGCGTATTAGCAACCTATTGCGAAGGGACCAAGGCGTCGGCGCGGGTTTCGAGCAAGTCGAGTTAGACGTAACACACGATCCTTCATCATTGGTGCTTTCATTAAGAGTAATTGATCGTGTGTTGGGTTGAACTTTTTCTTCCCCATTCTATTTTCCCTTTTTCCAAATTTTTCAAAAAAAAAAAAAAAAGAGTTGAGTTAGTTGCGTGATTGCGCAAGAAAAGAAAAAAAAATCATGTTGTTCGAGCCATTAGACGATATTGAGTGGGAGGATCTCGCAATATTCGAAGGGTTGGAGAGGAGATTAACCCCGTGGGAGGAAAAATATTTGGAGGAGTTGTACGAGCGAAAGAACTTCGAGGAGAAGTGTAGACGACAAGCCAAGATCATGGAAGAGATGTTTCGACGACAAGACGAGGGTTTATGCTTTACATGCGTCGAAAAATATGAGTCAGGCCATATTTGCAAGTCGAGTCTCGAGATCGTCGAAGTCGTGGCCGAGCCAGCCGAGTGCGAGGAACCCACGTTCCCATTTGATTTTCCGGGCTACTTTGAAGAAGTGACCGCCACAATCGTAATCGAGCAAGCTACGCACAAGGTCGAGCCAGTCGAGCATGAGGCCAATCACACGAACAAACAAGTCTCGACGGGTTTAGATGGACCGCATGTCTTCGATGTATACCCCGACGAATACTTTGTCGAGGTAGAGGTCGAAGGAATTCAAGTCGAGGTTGAAGAAGCCAAGATGGTCGAAGTAGAAGATGTGGTCGACGAGGTCAGGGAGGAGACTTTGGTCGTGGTTAAAGTGGGCCATGGTGAGGAGACGCACATAGAGGACGATACGGATGAAGAGGTGGTGACGCCCCAATTGATGATCGATGACGAGTCCTGGAGGACAAGGACTCATTCGAAGGGGGAAGGAATGATGCGGATGTGGGTCTCGAGGCCCAAGAACGACGAGGGACAAGGGCCGGGACGACCCGAGAAGGCTGAGGAAAGGGCCAAAACCACGCATGCTTGC
This sequence comes from Striga asiatica, assembly GCA_008636005.1. NCBI lineage: Eukaryota > Viridiplantae > Streptophyta > Magnoliopsida > Lamiales > Orobanchaceae > Striga > Striga asiatica. The sequence continues at coordinate 276,218 of BKCP01006826.1, read as the reverse complement.
CTAAGAGACGGGTACGAGCCCGTATGCGAGGCACACAAGCACGGGAAGAGCGACATGAGTCGTGGACACGCGCGGGAAAAGGAGTCGATGACGAGCACGCAACGTTGAGCTCAAGAGGGATGAAGACGCGCGCTCGAGACCGAGCTTCTCAAGGATGGACACGGAGTAGACATATGGGCCTGGGCTTAGCGAAAGTAATCCGGTCGAGCCCGAGGGTTATCAGTGAAGGACGCGCATGGAGGTGCGCGAGGGCACGTGAGAAGGTGGTCCATAGGCGGGCGTCATTTAGGTGCAAGAAAGGGCGCGAACACACGCGAAGGCCTACACGTGCATGGACGAGACCACGCCTCAAATGGACGCGCCATCGGGGGTTTCGGGATGCACATCGTGTTGGGTTCGATAGTACCGTACGGGCTTTAAGCAGCGGAATTTAAAATTTTTCAAAGTAAGTATTTATCGAATAAATACAACACCCGTACATACTAATTGCGAATTAACTGATCGTCATCTTTAAAACATGCATCACATACAAATTTTGATTTGTTATAATAAAGTAAATACAAATACAAATAAATAGTATTTACCGAGTAGTTCTTGAACTCCTTCAATTTAACCGAAGTGGATTGTGGGAATCGGTTCCCGGTTTGTAACGTCAACGGATTGAGGTTACTCGCTTGAGGAATCCAAGTGTCTTCCCTCTAATCGTATCCACCCTATGAAGCCCGGTTCCGACTACCTTCCTTCGCTAGTAGGAATGTCTCGGTTTTCTCGTATAGGAATATATATATATATATAATTTGGGAATTTCCAAGAACACTTTCTTGAAATATATGAAGAACACTTTCTTCTCTCTTTGAATTTCTCACAAAATCACTTAGCATAATTTGCAAACATTTTGCATCTATTTATACTAAACATTTTAGCATAAAATAATCAATATTTAGTAATATTAAATAAAATCTGATTTTATTTAAAAATCATATTACTAACTATTGACTTTATATATAATAAACAATGTTAAGTAGTTCAAACAACCATCTAACCACCATTTAATATATTCATTTTATTATTTTAATCCTTAATTCATATTTAAAGATAAAAATAATAATATAATAATAAATCTTGAGAATCTATTCCAAGACTTTATTATTATATTCATTTCCCAATATTCATCCATATTATAATAATCATATTATTATTATTTTGGATTTGAAATTTAAAATCTTATTTTAAAATTCAACTTTATTAATTTAGTAATTACTTTAATTACTAAAGTAATATCCAAAATGTAATTAATCAATCTTATTGATTAATATATTCCTTTAATTGACATCTAATCAAATTAGATATTTATCAATTAATTCTAACCATTAGAAATACAATCTTTACCTTTGTTCATAATTAGTGTGACCTTTTAGGTTCACTATTAATACTAGTAGTGGGTTTACAACACTTTGTAATTTGAGTTAAATCTTATTAACTCTTATTCAAGAATTAACCCCTTAATTCATGAACCCACATATCATGGTAACACCTAGCAAGTATCATGAATCTAGTATTAAGTGAATAGCGAGTAAACCTATTCCGATTACAACTCCATACATGTAAAATCCTTTCGACATCTAATTTCCCGATTAAGTCTTGGGTATGATTTTGTCGAAACCCAAATTGACTTAATAACTATGATTCTATTTCATGTTTATTAACCCGGTTATGAATCACTATTCATCTCTGCCTTGGCCAAGGACTTTGGATTAATAACTATGAAACACATAGGAAATTCACTTATCTTCATAAGTGTCGAATCCTTTATTGGCCACTAACAAACTTCCATACATATTAACATAATACCCAACTTATCCCTTTAAACGATAGTGCTAGCTACCAAAAGGATAAATCAAAGTAGAATGTAATATGCACAAAGTTACCATTGTGCCTCAAGTCTTAGGATTAGTCATGTACTATTGTAACATGAAAATTCTTATTCGACTGAATAAATTCTTCATTAAGAATTTTCATACGGTCATGTTCAGTGAACTTGTTCTCTAACAAGCACCCACATAAATGTACTTACGTCTTACGCTAATGTTGATGGAATGCAACATTCTTGTCCAACAAGCATACAAACTATGTGCAAGTCTTTTATGGATTATTCGATATCCCATCTCGAAACATCCATCGACTTGGAACTGTATTTAAGATCACGGCTTTCAAGGTATGTTCCATGATCACCATCTCTATGCGCAACCATACCTTATAACCATAAGTGATCTAGGGATTTTATCTTAAGTGCAATTATAAGATAAATGCTTTCTCTTAAGATAAAGAAATGCCTTATTCATAATATAATTCCAATAGACTGTATTTACAAGTAGAATACGTCCAATTAGATTGGAACGCCGGGTACCCTACTCTAACAATCTCCCACTTGCCCTAGTTCCAATCACTCATGTATCTAAGACCCATCTTCTCAAGATGTCCTTCGAACACTTTCTGTGATAAGGGTTTAGTTAAGGGGTCTGCTATATTTTCTGCTGAGTCGACTCGCTCCATCACGACATCGCCTCTACCAATGATTTCTCTAATCAAATGGTATCGCCTCATAATGTGTTTGGATTTTTGATGAGATCTTGGCTCCTTTGCTTGCGCAATAGCCCCATTGTTATCACAATAAATCATTATTGGATCAACAACGGATGGTACTACACCCAACCCTTGGATAAAGTTCCTTATCCAAACAGCTTCTTTTGCAGCATCAGATGCAGCAATATATTCAGCCTCTGTCGTAGAGTCAGCAATTGTTTCTTGTTTGGAACTTTTCCAACTAACTGCTGCTCCATTCAGAGTAAATAAGTATCCAGACATGGATTTATAGTCGTCTTTATCGGACTGAAAACCAGAATCAGTAAAGCCTTCTAGTTTCAGTTCTCCATTGCCGTATACCATAAAGATATCCTTAGTCCTTCGTAAGTACTTAAGAATCATCTTAACGGCTTTCCAGTGTTCTTCACCTGGATTAGACTGATATCTGCTCGTTACACTAAGTGCATGAGCCACATCAGGTCTTGTACATAACATTGCATACATAATGCTACCAATAGCTGATGCATAAGGTATATGACTCATCCGTTCTCTTTCTTCAGGTGTCTTTGGAGACATCGTCTTAGAAAGAGAAATCCCATGACTCATTGGAATATATCCTCGTTTGGATTCTTCCATGCTAAACCGTTGTAGCACCTTATTTATGTACGTCGACTGGGATAGTCCGATCATCCGTTTAAATCTATCCCTATAGATTTTTATCCCTAGGATAAAGGATGCTTCTCCCAAGTCTTTCATGGAAAACTGTTTTGACAACCATGTCCTAGTTGACTGCAACATCCCTACATCATTCCCAATGAGTAGGATGTCATCAACATATAGAACAACAAATGTAACTGCACTCCCACTAACCTTCTTATAAACACATGGTTCATCCGGATTCTTATGAAAATCAAACGTTTTGATCGTTTCATCAAACCGAATATTCCAACTCCTCGAAGCTTGTTTAAGTCCATAAATAGACCTTTGAAGTTTACAAACCATTTGTTCACTCCCATTGGATATGAAACCTTGCGGTTGTTTCATATAAATGTCTTCCTTAATATTTCCATTAAGAAAAGCAGTTTTCACATCCATTTGCCATATCTCGTAGTCATAATACGCAGCTATGGCTAGCAATATCCGAATAGATTTAAGCATTGCTACTGGTGAAAAAGTTTCCTCATAATCAACACCTTGTTTTTGAGTATAACCTTTAGCAACCAGTCTTGCTTTAAAAGTATTTACTTCTCCATCTACACCACGTTTTCGCTTGTAAACCCATTTACAACCTATGGGTACAATACCCTGTGGTGGATCAACCAAAGTCCATACTTTGTTTGAATACATGGAATCTATTTCGGATTGCATAGCTTCTTGCCATTTATCTGAGTCAATGTCCAACATTGCCTCATCATAGCTTATTGGATCATTATCCAAAAGGAGTCCCTCTTCATTGTCTTTTGACAATAGGTATAGCCTTTCAGGCGCCCTAGAAACCCTTTCGGATCTCCGAAGAGGTTGTGTTTCAGATGGTCCAGTCTCTACTGGTATGTTATTTGTGGTACTTTGTGGAATTTCTTGTGGTTCTTCATTAAGTTCTATGACTCCACTATTCTTTGAGAGAAACTCTTCCTCTAAGAATATAGCATTCCTCGAAACAAACACCTTTTGTTCAGAGGGATCATAGAAATAGTATCCAATAGATTCTTTTGGATACCCCACAAATTTACATAAGATGGATCTCATATCCAACTTACCTCCCACTAACTGCTTCACATAAGCAGTACAACCCCATACTTTCAAATATTTGTATGAGGGTGATTTACCACACCATATCTCATAAGGTGTGCTGGGTACAGCTTTACTCGGCACTCTATTCAAAATATGTGCAGCTGTTTCTAAGGCATAACCCCAGAATGAAAGAGGTAAACTAGTGGAACTCATCATTGATCGAACCATGTCTAACAGTGTTCGATTTCTCCTTTCTGAAACCCCATTGAGTTGTGGAGTTCCAGGAGGTGTCCACTGTGAGATAATCCCATTATCCCTTAAATAATCAAGAAACTCATTAGTCAAGTATTCACCTCCTCGATCCGATCGAAGGACTTTAATACTACGACCAATTTGTTTCTCCACTTCATTTCTGAATTCTTTGAACTTTTCAAATACTTCAGATTTGTACCTTAATAGGTATACATAACCATACCGTGAAAAATCATCAGTAAAGGTTATGAAATAGTGATAGTTCCCCATAGCACTAACATTTAGTGGTCCACAAACATCTGTATGGATCAAATCCAACAGACCTTTAGCTCGCTCCACTTGTCCAACAAATGGTGATTTTGTCATTTTACCTTTAAGACATGATTCACATGTAGGCAACCTATCCTCTCCCATAAGGTCGAGTTTTGGTCCCAATTTGTGAATCCTCTTTTCAGATATATGACCTAATCTAGCATGCCAAATTGTGAATGAACTATGATTATCTAATTTCCTTTTATTTTGTTGAATGGTTAGGATGGGACTTTCTGGTGTAATGGTATATAAACCATTTGTCAAGTTTCCTGAATATATAAAAGTTGTATCTTTGAAAATAGAACATCTTCCATTTTCAATGACAAACTTAAAACCTTCCTTATCCAATATTGGAATAGAAATAATGTTTCTTATAATATCAGGAACATACAAACAATTTGAAAGACAAACTTTTACACCATTATTTAAAGCTAGATAAACAGTCCCAATTGCTTTGGCAGCAACCCTTGCCCCATTGCCCATCCTTAGGATTGTTTCATCATTTTCTAGCTTTTTACTTCTTGCCATAATTTGCAAATTATTGCAAATGTGTGAGCCACAGCCGGTATCCAATACCCAAGAAGATTCGTTAACTGATAAGTTAACTTCAACAAAATAAATACCTGAACTTTTCAGGCTTGCAAGATATTTCTTGCAGTTCCTCTTCCAATGCCCAGTTTTACCACAATGATAACATTTATTGGGTTCAGTTAATTTGTTTTGTTCAAGGATACTTGCAATTGGATTTTTAGCCATTTTAGTAGAGTGATCTACAAAAACAACAAACGAAGCAGAAAATAATTAAACTATGGAATTTATATTCATTTAATATTAGGTCTTTAATATTAAATGTCTCCCACTATTTTAATTAAAACCCCTTTTTAATTATGAAAATCTAATTTTCATAGTGGGCTTGAAGTCCAATAAAAATATTCCATATCCCAATTTTATGAGTACGCATGGAACATTTATATCGGTAGTCAACTTTTGACAATTGTATCTCTATACAACCTTCAAGATGTTTTGCCTCACCTTTCCTTATATACCTCAATTTTATGACCGTATATATTACTCGGTGTCAAATCAAACCCATCAAAACTTTCATGATAATGGCCCACCAGAGTGTCCCACGACTCATGGTCAACACAAAGAGGAATCCATCTCACGAATATCAATATATTTAATAGAGTTCACAGCTTTCGACATAGAATCATCCCACGACTCGTGGCCAATGATAAAACATCGTAGCATCTCATGTCATCTACTTTTGATGGAAGACCGGGATTAATAAGTTCCAACTTATTTTTATCCATTATTGATTTGATATGGAATTAATCAAATTAATCCGTTTGGGTTCCTTGATCTCATCGATTACCATCTTTACGTTTATTTACCGATTTCAGTCACCTAATGAAACGAAAGCGTAAATAAACCTAACATACATCTAATGCATGGTGGGATGATCATGTCCTTGCCTATTCGATCCATTCGAGCCAAAATGGATCTATGCCTATGTACGTGATAAAACAAATAATAGAACTACTTCTATTACATTTATTCTATCTACCCGTACAAGCACAGGCCTTCGAGATTACAACTTGTAAAATTACCCACACATGCGTGGGCCTTTGTCATCGAACGGTCTCCACCTTGATCTAATCTCTAACGATACAAAATTTAAAATTTTACAAATTTCATCTCAAGAGACTCGCAGGTCTCGATAAATTACATTTCTTCAATCATATTGAAAACATAATTAAACATCCATTCATTCATTCAATCATATTGAAAATGAAAACATCCATTCAAACATAATGAATATGAGGCTCATGATCATCCCTAAAACATTCATCTAATGAAATGAACATAAAATATCAATTTATGAGTCACACGACTCGTGTGAGGGTCACACGACCCGTGTGATCTTATCACACGACTCGTGTGAAAAATACGAATTGAAAATCAAAATTTTTCCCAGACTCACACGACTCGTGTGGCTCGTCACACGACTCGTGTGAGCTCACACGACTCGTGTGACAAGGTCACACGACTCGTGTGAAAATCACGAAGCTAAAATCAAAATTTTTCTTCATGCCACACGACTCGTGTGACAAGGTCACACGACTCGTGTGGCTTAAAAACGATTTTTAATTTTATAATTAATATTTTTATCATATAAAAAATTAATTATATTGCTTATCTCATAAGTCTTAACAAATCAAAATCTGTTTTAAAGACGATAACCGTGGCTCTGATACCACTGTTGGGTTCGATAGTACCGTACGGGCTTTAAGCAGTGGAATTTAAAATTTTTCAAAGTAAGTATTTATCGAATAAATACAACACCCGTACATACTAATTGCGAATTAACTGATCGTCATCTTTAAAACATGCATCACATACAAATTTTGATTTGTTATAATAAAGTAAATACAAATACAAATAAATAGTATTTACCGAGTAGTTCTTGAACTCCTTCAATTTAACCGAAGTGGATTGTGGGAATCGGTTCCCGGTTTGTAACGTCAACGGATTGAGGTTACTCGCTTGAGGAATCCAAGTGTCTTCCCTCTAATCGTATCCACCCTATGAAGCCCGGTTCCGACTACCTTCCTTCGCGAGTAGGAATGTCTCGGTTTTCTCGTATAGGAATATATATATATATAGATATAATTTGGGAATTTCCAAGAACACTTTCTTGAAATATATGAACAACACTTTCTTCTCTCTTTGAATTTCTCACAAAATCACTTAGCATAATTTGCAAACATTTTGCATCTATTTATACTAAACATTTTAGCATAAAATAATCAATATTTAGTAATATTAAATAAAATCTGATTTTATTTAAAAATCATATTACTAACTATTGACTTTATATATAATAAACAATGTTAAGTAGTTCAAACAACCATCTAACCACCATTTAATATATTCATTTTGTTATTTTAATCCTTAAATCATATTTAAAGATAAAAATAATAATATAATAATAAATCTTGAGAATCTATTCCAAGACTTTATTATTATATTCATTTCCCAATATTCATCCATATTATAATAATCATATTATTATTATTTTGGATTTGAAATTTAAAATCCTATTTTAAAATTCAACTTTATTAATTTAGTAATTACTTTAATTACTAAAGTAATATCCAAAATGTAATTAATCAATCTTATTGATTAATATATTCCTTTAATTGACATCTAATCAAATTAGATATTTATCAATTAATTCTAACCATTAGAAATACAATCTTTACCTTTGTTCATAATTAGTGTGACCTTTTAGGTTCACTATTAATACTAGTAGTGGGTTTACAACACTTTGCAATTTGAGTTAAATCTTATTAACTCTTATTCAAGAATTAACCCCTTAATTCATGAACCCACATATCATGGTAACACCTAGCAAGTATCATGAATCTAGTATTAAGTGAATAGCGAGTAAACCTATTCCGATTACAACTCCATACATGTAAAATCCTTTCGACATCTAATTTCCCGATTAAGTCTTGGGTATGATTTTGTCGAAACCCAAATTGACTTAATAACTATGATTCTATTTCATGTTTATTAACCCGGTTATGAATCACTATTCATCTCTGCCTTGGCCAAGGACTTTGGATTAATAACTATGAAACACATAGGAAATTCACTTATCTTCATAAGTGTCGAATCCTTTATTGGCCACTAACAAACTTCCATACATATTAACATAATACCCAACTTATCCCTTTAAACGATAGTGCTAGCTACCAAAAGGATAAATCAAAGTAGAATGTAATATGCACAAAGTTACCATTGTGCCTCAAGTCTTAGGATTAGTCATGTACTATTGTAACATGAAAATTCTTATTCGACTGAATAAATTCTTCATTAAGAATTTTCATACGGTCATGTTCAGTGAACTTGTTCTCTAACAAGCACCCACATAAATGTACTTACGTCTTACGCTAATGTTGATGGAATGCAACATTCTTGTCCAACAAGCATACAAACTATGTGCAAGTCTTTTATGGATTATTCGATATCCCATCTCGAAACATCCATCGACTTGGAACTGTATTTAAGATCACGGCTTTCAAGGTATGTTCCATGATCACCATCTCTATGCGCAACCATACCTTATAACCATAAGTGATCTAGGGATTTTATCTTAAGTGCAATTATAAGATAAATGCTTTCTCTTAAGATAAAGAAATGCCTTATTCATAATATAATTCCAATAGACTGTATTTACAAGTAGAATACGTCCAATTAGATTGGAACGCCGGGTACCCTACTCTAACACATCGAAGGAGTGAAACCTGGTGGGGATGGCCAATGTAGCGCCCCGTTCGTTTATGGAATATTTGGGATTTTTTTTATTTAATATTATTGTCTTTATTATTATTATTTTTATTATCGTTATTATTATTATATTTAAATGCCTAATTGTCGATTAAATGTTAATGTGTATTATTATTATTATAATTATTATTATTACTTATATATTATTATCATTATTATTGTTATTATTATTAAGTATCTAATTGTCATTAATTGTCTACATTGTATTATTGCTCGACTTTGTCCGTTTAGACTTTTTAATTATTTTAATAAGTCGCATAATCCTATTTATCGTTTCGATATCTTTAATGTTATCTCTTTTTGTTGTCGAGCCGTTTTTCCGAGCAAGGCCTAAGTTTGATAATTGGCCCAACGGGAATAGTTTTGGCCCAATCTCTAGGCCGCAACCCTAAAGTATTAGATTCGGCCCAGACCCAGGTTTTATTAATTCCAGGCCCAAAGTTTTGTACAATTTGTCTTGGCCCCAATGGAAATGTCGGCAGCTTTCTTTTTCCTCATTCCCACGTGTGGCTGACCAAGTCTTCCTCCTCATCTTATCAGTTCTTTCTTTGCGATTTTACAGCGAGAATTCTTATCTCTCGAACGACCCACCTTCTCCGCTCTCTTATATCTCGGCAGAGGAAATTTTCCCTCATCAGAATCCATTTCCTCATCTTCCTCGCAGCAGTTATTTGTTTAAAAAAAAAAAAATAGATTGTTCATCCTTAAATCCGGCGAAGTCCTCCATTTTCCGGCAATTCTATCCGTCGACGTCTGTCACTAACCAGTCGCTGTCCGGCGTCGAGTTCGCGAGCAGCACCTTTGAGAAGTTTCGAGTGCCATTCGAGTTCCGTTCGTTTTCCCGTCCGCCGTCCCGTTTTTCCGATAGCTCGAAATTACCGAAGACGGGTAACCTTTTGAATCCATGTTTCGAGTTCGTATTCATTTTTTTCACTGTATATTATCGTGCTCGTTTATCGCAATTCGTTGGATTCGATTTTTGTTTTCGCTTGAATTTTAATACCGGACCGTAAGTTCGTTCATGTGTTATAAATTGTGAATTAATCGTGGATTTTCGGAACTCTTGTTTATTGTAAAATCGAACCTTGGCGCTGTGAATCTCGTAAATTTCAGAGTCTCAGTTTGTTGTTTCGGAGCCTCGTTATTTTTCCCGAGCTATGGTTGTTTTGCCGTTGGTTTATTTTGAGCCGGTTATTTCCCGTTTTCGAACCTTGCAAACCCGATTTTGTGAAGATTTTGAAACCTGAGAATTTGCTTTATGTTTGAGCTTTCGTTGAATTGTTTTTGGGACCTCTGTTCACTTCCGTCGAAAATCTGTAGCTGAGAAAGAAAAATTTTGGTTGTGTCCGTCTGCTTCTCCCTCTGCCAGTAGTTGCAGGATGTTATTTTTAGTCTCAGGTTTTTTACTTTGTTTGATGTTTTCTATTTGAAACCGTAACCAGTCAGTGGTCCAGTGGCGCGGCATACTGATTTTCGTGTGTGAGGTTCGGTGTTCGAATCCTGAACCCAGCAGCCCTTTTTAATATTTTGCCCAGCCAGCATTGTCCCTAAGGCGCGCGGGCCATTCGGCCCGTTTCTAGCCCGCGCAACCCGCGAGTGGCCCGAAGTCTCTCCCAGCGCCTAGGCCCGCGAAGCCCTCAGTGAGCCCGCGCTCCTTTTACCTTAACAGCCCGTGATTCTGGGCCTAATTTCACCCCAGCTGCGGCCCAATTGGCGAAGTCCCTTGGCAGCTTCGGCCAAAGTTGATTTTTAACCTCTTTTATGTTCCGGAAGCCCGTTTTTAGTACCGATTTCAATTTTAACAATATTTTCAAATGAGAGAAATTTGGAAAAAAATATATTTAAGTCCCGAGACTCCATTGTTGTCCTCCGAGTCTTTTCTTTTAAAAATTTAAGAGTTCCAAGTCCACGAAAAATTCGATAAAAACCTTTAAGCCTTAATTTTGATTAAGTGTGGGTTTTATGTTAAATTCGAGTAGTGAGATAGATTATTGATATATTATCTCACTTAATTGTAGGTGTTTGAGGAGTCGAGCCCTCGACCTACTTATCTGCTATTTCAGTGTGATATCCTACCTCGATTTCCAGGTGGGTTGTTATTCTAAAATTTCTTGTGCAATGTGTGTATAAATATGTGTTTCCGTTTTGGCGTGATCTATGTATGAACGTGAATATGTAGCCTATCGATGTGAGCTATTATGATGGCCATCGTTACGGTTGTTCCCGTCGATGTAATACGGTTGCCTTATGAGGCAAGTCTCCGTAAAGACCTATTATGAAAGGCCGTGTCCTTGCGTGGCACGTACTCTCGCCGTTAGGGTAATGAATCCCCTTTCCGCAACTATTATGAAAGATGTGCACAAGAGTATTTATGTTATGATGGAGATGTGACATATGTGTATTGTTTGTGTTCATGCTGCGATCATGCCAATTTGACATATTATGAAATGTGCATTGCATAGTGTGAGTACGATATTTAACTGTACTCACTCCCACCTGCTCGTAACTGATGCAGGTTAAGCAGCGGCGCGTGACGAGACTGGGCGAGTGGTGGTCTTGCCTTTATCATTATTTATTTATTTGCTTCCGCTCATTTTATGAACTCATGTTAGATTGACTTCATTGCTTATGTTGCTTATTTGGAATAAGTTGGATTGCGTATTGAAACTCGTTTATTTTGAAAACATTGGATTTGGTTTATGTTGAAAACCCTACTTGATATATGGTTGAGTATGATCTGATGTTAAATTTATCGTTTGTTGTGGTTAATGAAAACCGTTGGAAAATCGGGTAATGAATCCCCGTAGTTCAGTTATGATTTGAACTGTGATTTTGAAAAGAATGAGTAACGCCAAAGTTTATGATTCGAAAGATAAGTTTCGAAAATTTTACCTTGATTTTTGAAAAAGCCATGGATTTTCTTTAAAAATTGATTGGGGCGTTACAGTTTGGTATCAGAGCCAGTCTGCGTTTCTGTAGACTGGCATATATGTGAGAAACGTTTTTATATGCTTAGACATTATATTAAGACCACTCGTCTTCGTCATGCCGCGCTGCTTAAGGTATGTGTTTAAATAAGTATCAATGAAAATACTTATGCTATGAAATATGATTTTGTATTCTTGCTTAAGTAGTAATAAGACTGCTTATGATTTGAAATGTTGAATTTTGGGGCTTAGGATTTATCCACCTTTAATCAGTTTGAACTCTAGTGTTTCGTGGCGAACTCTAGATTTCCTATATTTATTTTAAAATTTTGTTTTGGTGTTAAACTTTTCCAGCTTGTTCAATGTAGAACCATGGCCACTCGTAATCGCAATGCTTGCAACCGTCAACAAACCCCGCCTCCAACTCCACCTCGCCAACAGGCCCCTCCGGCCATGGACTTTCCCCGACTTATTGTCCAATTTCAGGGCATGCATGCGCCCACTCTCTCGGGGAGTGAGGCCCCCACTGCTATGCTTGAGTGGATGAAGGAGCTCGATAAGATCTTCGCTGTGCTCCCTCTTCCCGATAGACAACGAGTAGCCCTCGCCGCCTTCCAAATGAAGGCAGATGCTTCCGACTAGTGGGTTGACCACTGGGCTTGGAGGCCAGAGGCTGAGCTCAATGCCCTCACCTGGGAGCAGATGAAGGCAATGGTTCGTAGCAAGTTCCTTCCCCAGAGTTTTTGGGATCGCATGGAGCATGAGTTCTACCACCTGCAGCAGGGCAGCACCAGCGTGGACGACTACATCCGCACCTTCACCTGAATGTGCCTTTTTGCTGGAGATTCTGTGGACACCGATGAAAAGAAAGCCCGTAAGTTCCTGAAGGGGCTGAACCCCAGGATCCGTGAGCTAGTCGGGAGTCACGGACCAATGTCTTATGCTGATACCGTCAGTCGGGGTCAGGGAGTGGAGAGCCTTCTCATCCCGAGTGATCCAGTTCCTTCCTTTTTCCATGCTGCTCAGCCTGTCCAGGCTGTACCTCATTCTATCCCGCCATTGTCTTATCAGCCGCCGCTCATCTCACAGGCGCCGTATCTGAACCCTATTCCTGTCGCTTCTGTCCCCCCATCCTCTGGTTCCAACAAGAGGAAGAGCGACCATCATGGCAAGAAGAGTGGAAAGAAGAAGAACACCGGGAGGCGTGAAGGTCGGCCCAATCAGGGCCAATATCCGAGGTGCCCTAAGTGCGGCAAGTTGCATCTCGGCGAGTGTCTAGCCGATCAGCGATCCTGCTTCAACTGTCACCGCACAGGACACTTTGCTAGCGTCTGTCCAGAGCCTAAGAGGCAGCAGCAGCAGCCTTTCCCTTATCAGCAGCAGCAGCTTCTCCCGCCACCACCTCATCAGCAGCAGCAGCAGGCCAGGCAGCCCCCACCGCATCAACAGAGGGAGGCCAAGCTCGCGTCTGTACCCTCGCTCATGACGAGGCCGCCAACAACGCAGGTACCATGTCCGGAATGCTTTCAATATCCAACATGCCTATCTTTGCGTTATGTGATACTGGGGCGACCCATTCCTTTTCTTCGTCCTGATGTCTTGAGGCCTTATCTATCTCCGATGTGTGCAAAGTTGATCCCCTCGAGGTTAGCCTAGCCTCAGGGAAAGTTATTATGTCTGATTCGTTGGTTCGAGACCTTTCTATTATTATTGGTGGCCGAATTCTGAATGCTGACGCGTATGTCCTTGAAATGCGAGACTTCGACGTGATCTTGGGCATGGACTGCCTCACTCGCTATCGAGACGATATCCGGTGCAAGGAGCGTGAAGTCACCCTCTTCCCCGTTTCCGATCAGCCTGTTATTTTCTATGGGGTGAATTCAAGGACTGTGCCTCGAGTCATCTCTTCTATGCAAGCTAGGAAGAGCCTGTCTAAGGGTAGCTGTCAAGGCTATCTCGTTTCTCTGGTGTCCGATGCCGTTGATGAGCGGATTCCCGAGAGAGTATCTATTGTTTGCGAATATCTCGATGTTTTTCTCGACGAGCTGCCCGGAGGACCGCCCAACCGTCAAGTCGAATTCACCATCGATCTAGTGCCAGGAGCTGGTCCCGTTTCTAAGGCCCCTTATCGTATGGCGCCGAAGGAGCTTCAAGAGCTCAAGGCCCAAATCCAAGAACTGCTCAAGCTCGGTTTCATTCGACCGAGTGTTTCTCCGTGGGGTGCGCCCGTCCTATTCGTGAAGAAGAAAGACGGATCCATGCGCATGTGCATTGATTATCGCGAGCTTAACCACCTAACAGTTAAGAACAAGTACCCTCTTCCTCGTATCGAGGATCTTTTCGACCAGCTGAGGGGAGCCAGCGTCTTCTCGAAGATCGATTTGAGGTCTGGCTATCATCAGCCGAAGATCCGGGAGTCGGATATATCTAAGACTGCGTTCCGTACCCGATATGGCCACTACGAGTTTGTGGTAATGCCGTTCGGACTCAGCAATGCCCCAGCAGTATTCATTGGACCTTATGAATAGGGTCTTCCATCCTTATCTGCATCAGTTCGTTATCGTTTTCATCGACGACATTCTGGTCTATTCTCGGGACATCGACCAGCACAAGGAGCATCTGAGGATTGTGCTGGAGACCCTTCGCCGCGAGAAGCTCTATGCTAAGTTTTCGAAGTGTGAGTTCTGGCTAGATCGTGTGGCATTCCTTGGCCACATTGTGACAGCTAGAGGCAATAAGGTGGATCCCAGCAAGATCGAGGCGGTGAGCAAGTGGGATACGCCAAGAAATGCTAGCGACATTCGTAGTTTCTTGGGCTTAGCAGGATACTACAGGAGGTTCATCGAAGGCTTCTCGAAAATAGCTCAGCCGCTAACCAACCGTACGAAGAAGTCCGTGAGGTTTGTATGGAGTCCGGAGTGCGAGAGTAGTTTCCAGGAGCTGAAGAGGAGACTTACTACCGCACCAGTCCTATCGATACCCGATCCTACTTTGGAGTTCACCATCTATAGTGACGCTTCGAAGATGGGTTTGGGTTGTGTTCTCATGCAGCAAGGGAAGGTTGTAGCATATGCTTCGAGGCAGTTGAAGCCTCACGAGTGTTATGAACCGAGATGATTTTGTAATTTTTGTTTGATTTTCTGATTTTTTGTAGATAGAGAGTGGGTGAAGGAGATAGATACAGAGAGATACAAATAGAGGGAGATGAAGAGACGGAGAGAGAGTTAGATGAGAGAGAAATTGAGGGAGAAAATAGATTTGTGATATATTTCTTTTTTTTTTTTCCCAATTCTTGTACACTCCACCTACTTATAAAGTTCCCTTACAAAAGCCCAACTAGCATACTAATATAAAACTAAAGCCCAATCCCAAGCTCAAGTCCATTGCCTATCATAACATAAACTAATATAAAATAACTAATTCTAATACTAATCTAATATTAGGACTATTGTCCCTAATTGGGTACATGACAACGAGCAGAACTACCCCACTCATGATCTTGAGTTAGCTGCAGTTGTCCATGCGTTGAAGATGTGGCAGCACTACCTCTATGGAGGCAAGTGTGAGATCTTTACCGATCACAAGAGCCTGAAGTACATTTTTACTCAGAAGGAGCTCAATATGCGCCAAAGGAGATGGCTTGAATTGGTCAAGGACTACGATTGCACAATTAGCTACCATCCTGGGAAAGCTAATGTGGTCGCCGACGCGTTGAGTCGGAAAAGTCATGGCCAGTTGTCTTGCTTATTCATCGGGCAAGATGTTCTAGTTCGGGAGTTCGAGCGACTGCAGCTAGAGGCAGTGGAGTCGACTTCGACAGCTGGGGGTATGTTGACCTCCTTGGTTGTGGGACCGAATCTTCGTGAGAGAATTGTCGCGGAGCAACCGAATGCCGGATGAAGGAGTTGATGGAAGCCGACAAGGTTGGAGGATTCGCAGTTGCATCTGATGGAGCCTTGGTCTTCGAGGGTAGATTATGTGTTCCGAAGGTGTGGGAACTGCGAAGGGAAATTCTGAAGGAAGCCCATAGTGCCCCGTACACCATTCATCCTGGTAGCACGAAGATGTACCAGGACCTCCGGAAATCGTTTTGGTGGCGAGGTATGAAGAGGCAAGTAGCTCGTTTCGTAGACGGTTGTTTGGTGTGTCAGCAAGTGAAGGCTGAACATCAGAAACCGAGAGGGATGTTGCAGCCACTTGAGATCCCCATGTGGAAGTGGGAGCGACTCACTATGGACTTCTTGGTGGGATTGCCGAGATCGAGGGCCGGTCACGACTCTATATGGGTGATCGTGGATCGACTCACAAAGTCCGCCCACTTTCTGCCCGTCCGGACGACTATGAAGGCTAGTGCATATGCCGAGTTGTTCGTTGACGAGATCGTCAAACTTCACGGAGTGCCCGTGGAGATAGTGTCGGATCGAGACCCAAAGTTCACGAGTCAGTTCTGGCAGAGTTTGCACCGAGCCATGGGGACGAAGTTGGCATTTAGTACAACTTTTCATCCCCAGACTGATGGTCAGTCGGAGTGGACGATCCAGTACTTTGAGGATATATTGAGGGCTGTGGTCTTGGACCGGAGCCTGACTTGGGAGACTGCCCTTCCGTTGGTCGAGTTGACTTACAACAATAGCTATCACTCTTCGATCAAGATGGCCCCTTATGAAGCTTTGTACGGACGAAAGGTTCGGACACCTTTGTATTGGGATAAGGTCGGAGAGAGGAAGATCATGGGTCCGGAGTTCATTCGTAGGACTTCGGAGGCTGTTGAGGAGATCCGAAAGCATATCCGGTCTGCCCAGGAGAGGCAGAAAGTCTATGCCGATCGGGAGAGGCGTGAGCACGTGTATGCAGTTGGTGACCATGTCTTTTTGAAGGTCTCGCCCATGAAGGGTGTGATTCGCTTCGGGAAGAAAGGGAAGCTTCGGCCTCGCTACATCGGACCATTTGAGATCCTTGCCCGAGTCGGGGACTTGGCTTATCGGCTTGCTTTACCACCGAGCTTGTCGGGAGTGCATGATGTGTTTCATGTCTCGATGTTGAGGAGATATGTTCACGATCCCGACCATGTGGTGGACTTCGACGAGCTGCAGGTCGAGCGAGACCTTACCTACGAGGAGGTACCGGTAGCCATTTTGGACCAGAAGGTCCATCAGCTGAGGAACCGGGCGGTGAGCTTAGTGAAGGTGCAGTGGAGCCGGCATGACGATTCTGAGGCGACTTGGGAGAAGGAGGTCGAGATTAGGAGGAGATATCCGAACTTCTCGTTTTGAGTCCCTTGTATAGTTTTTCTTTTAGTCGTTTTCTTTTATTTTCAAATTCCGAGGTCGGAATTCTTTGTAAGGTGGGTAGACTGTAGCGCCCCGTTCGTTTATGGAATATTTGGGATTTTTTTTATTTAATATTATTGTCTTAATTATTATTATTTTTATTATCGTTATTATTATTATATTTAAATGCCTAATTGTCGATTAAATGTTAATGTGTATTATTATTATTATAATTATTATTATTACTTATTTATTATTATCATTATTATTGTTATTATTATTAAGTATCTAATTGTCATTAATTGTCTATATTGTATTATTGCTCGACTTTGTCCGTTTAGACTTTTTAATTATTTTAATAAGTCGCATAATCCTATTTATCGTTTCGATATCTTTAATGTTATCTCTTTTTGTTGTCGAGCCGTTTTTCCGAGCAAGGCCTAAGTTTGATAATCGGCCCGACGGGAATAGTTTTGGCCCAATCTCTAGGCCGCAACCCTAAAGTATTAGATTCGGCCCAGACCCAGGTTATTAATTCCAGGCCCAAAGTTTTGTACAATTTGTCTTGGCCCAAATAGAAATGTCGGCAGCTTTCTTTTTCCTCATTCCCACGTGCGGCTGACCAAGTCTTCCTCCTCATCTCATCAGTTCTTTCTTTGCGATTTTACAGCGAGAATTCTTATCTCTGGAACGACCCACCTTCTCCGCTCTCTTATATCTCGGCAGAGGAAATTTTCCCTCATCAGAATCCATTTCCTCATCTTCCTCGCAGCAGTTATTTGTTTAAAAAAAAAAAAAATAGATTGTTCATCCTTAAATCCGGCAAAGCCCTCCATTTTCCGGCAATTCTATCCGTCGACGTCTGTCCCTGACCAGTCGCCGTCCGGCGTCGAGTTCGCGAGCTGCACCTTCGAGAAGTTTCGAGTGCCATTCGAGTTCCGTTCGTTTTCCCGTCCGCCGTCCCATTTTTCCGATAGCTCGAAATTCCTGAAGACGGGTAACCTTTCGAATCCATGTTTCGAGTTCGTATTCATTTTTCTCACTGTATATTATCGTGCTCGTTTATCGCAATTCATTGGATTCGATTTTCGTTGTTCGGTTGAATTTTAATACCGGACCGTAAGTTCGTTCATGTGTTATAAATTGTGAATTAATCGTGGATTTTCGGAACTCTTGTTTATTGTAAAATCGAACCTTGGCGCTGTGAATCTCGTAAATTTCAGAGTCTCATTTTGTTGTTTCGGAGCCTCGTTATTTTTCCCGAGCTATGGTTGTTTTGCCGTTGGTTTATTTTGAGCCGGTTATTTCCCGTTTTCGAACCTTGCAAACCTGATTTTGTGAAGATTTTGAAACCTAAGAATTTGCTTTATGTTTGAGCTTTCGTTGAATTGTTTTTGGGACCTCTGTTCACTTCCGTCGAAAATCTGTAGCTGAGAAAGAAAAATTTTGGTTGTGTCCGTCTGCTTCTCCCTCTGCCAGTAGTTGCAGGATGTTATTTTTAGTCTCAGGTTTTCTACTTTGTTTGATGTTTTCTATTTGAAACCGTAACCAGTCAGTGGTCCAGTGGAGCGTACTGATTTTCGTGTGTGAGGTTCGGTGTTCGAATCCTGAACCCAGCAGCCCTTTTTAATATTTTGCCCAGCCAGCATTGTCCCTAAGGCGCGCGGGCCGTTTGGCCCGTTTCTAGCCCGCGTAACCCGCGAGCGGCCCGAAGTCTCTCCCAGCGCCCTGGCCCGCGAAGCCCTCAGTGAGCCCGCACTCCTTTTTCCTTAACAGCCCGTGATTCTGGTCCTAATTTCACCCCAGCTGCGGCCCAATTGGCGAAGTCCCTTGGCAGCTTCGGCCCAAGTTGATTTTTAACCTCTTTTATGTTCCGGAAGCCCGTTTTTAGTACCGAATTCAATTTTAACAATATTTTCAAATGAGAAAAATTTGGAAAAAAATATATTTAAGTCCCGAGACTCCATTGTTGTCCTCCGAGTCTTTTCTTTTAAAAATTTGAGAATTCCAAGTCCACGAAAAATTCGATAAAATCCTTTAAGCCTTAATTTTGATTAAGTGTGGGTTTTATGTTAAATTCGAGTAGTGAGATAAATTATTGATATATTATCTCACTTAATTGTAGGTGTTTGAGGAGTCGAGCCCTCGATCTACTTATCTGCTATTTCAGTGTGATATCCTACCTCGATTTCCAGGTGGGTTGTTATTCTAAAATTTCTTGTGCAATGTGTGTATAAATATGTGTTTCCGTTTTGGCGTGATCTATGTATGAACGTGAATATGTAGCCTATCGATGTGAGCTATTATGATGGCCATCGTTACGGTTGTCCCCGTCGATGTAATACGGTTGCCTTATGAGGCAAGTCTCCGTAAAGACCTATTATGAAAGGCCGTGTCCTTGCGTGGCACGTACTCTCGCCGTTAGGGTAATGAATCCCCTTTCCGCGACTATTATGAAAGATGTGCACAGGAGTATTTATGTTATGATGGAGATGTGACATATGTGTATTGTTTGTGTTCATGCTGCGATCATGCCAATTTGACATATTATGAAATGTGCATTGCATAGTGTGAGTACGATATTTAACTGTATTCACTCCCACCTGCTCGTAACTGATGCAGGTTAAGCAGCGGCGCGTGACGAGACTGGGCGAGTGGTGGTCTTGCCTTTATCATTATTTATTTATTTGCTTCCGCTCATTTTATAAACTCATGTTAGATTGACTTCATTGCTTATGTTGCTTATTTGAAATAAGTTGGATTGCGTATTGAAACTCATTTATTTTGAAAACATTGGATTTGGTTTATGTTGACAACCTTACTTGATATATGATTGAGTATGATCTGATGTTAAATTTATCGTTTGTTGTGGTTAATGAAAACCGTTGGAAAATCGGGTAATGAATCCCCGTAGTTCAGTTATGATTTGAACTGTGATTTTGAAAAGAATGAGTAACGCCAAAGTTTATGACTCGAAAGATAAGTTTCGAAAATTTTACCTTGATTTTTGAAAAAGCCATGGATTTTCTTTAAAAATTGATTGGGGCGTTACAGCCAAAGCATCAAGTGGCTCGAAGGAATGGAAGGCACGCTAGGCGGGTGCAGAACACACGCGGCACGCGCTCATGGATGCGCGGACAGCGCGCAGGCACACAGTGGTGCGCGGGGCCACGCGCAGACGGGCGCACGCGCAGGCGGACCGCGAACAGTGTGGGCACGCGAAGGCAAGCGCGCGGGCGCGAGCACGCGCGCAGGGACAGTGATGAAGATCGCGTGTCCCGATTGCCGATAAGCCACAAACCAGTGCCTTGAATCGCCGATAGGTGTCTCGAGGTTTGCACAACCGCACCCCTTGAAACGATAAAATTGCAAAAGAAATCGAAAGGATATCTAAGGCAAAGTGTTTGAACAAAAGTTCGATTTTTTATTAATTTCTTGATTTATATTTTCGAATGACAATGGGGCATATTTATAGATGCCAAACTAAGTCTATTCCTAATCTAAGAAGAACTCCTAATAGGTGGAATATATCTAATCCTAATGCAACTCAATCACTAATTAAAGCAATAAAATATTAAAGTCCTAAACAATCTAGAAATCATAATGGAATAAGGAAACCAAATAACTAAGGGATCTTGGAAAGTCTTGACTTGCACTCCAAGTAGGGAAGAATAATCTAGAGAAGTTTTGGCCCAAAAGACTCCTAGAAGCCTCGGTTTCTTGCTGGCCAAGTTGTCCCCGCGCGCTGCCCCTGGCAGGCCTGCGCCCGCGCGCGCGTGCTGCCCAGTGCCCGTGCTGGCGCTGCTTCCCTGCGCCCGCGCGCATGCTGTTGCCCTGCGCCCGCGCGCGTTGATG
>BKCP01006826.1:236373-253537 GCA_008636005.1 Striga asiatica | reverse complement strand
CCAAGACAGTATCTATGTATGAAGACTGGGATAAGCACAACATTCTCTTCTTACGATCTCTAATGAGCCTAATACCAAGAATGTGTCCTGCTTCACCTAAGTCCTTCATATCAAACTGCTTAGACAACCACACCTTTACGTCTGATAACTCCTTCTTATTGTTTCCAATAAGCAGTATGTCATCTACGTAAAGCACAAGAAACACCACCACGCTCCCACTGATTTTCTTGTAAACACAGTGCTCATCCGGACATTGAGTGAACCCGTACGACTGGATCACCTCATCAAAACGGATGTTCCAAGAGCTAGAAGCTTGCTTCAGTCCATAAATAGACCGATTAAGCTTACACACTAGATGCTCACGACCTTCAGCAATGAATCCCTCTGGTTGCTGCATATAGATGTCTTCTTGTAGGTTCCCATTAAGGAAAGCTGTCTTGACATCCATCTGCCAGACCTCATAGTCCATATGAGCGGCTACAGCCAAGAGAATCCGAATGGACTAAAGCATAGCTACTGGCGAAAAGGTCTGATCATAATCAATACCCTCGATCTGGGTATAACCTTTCGCAACAAGCCTAGCTTTAAAGGTTTGCACCTTCCCATCCAATCCTCTCTTTCTTATAGATCCACTTAAATCCAATGGGTCGTACCCCATCGGGTAGTTCTACAAGATCCCAGACCTGATTGGATTCCATTGACCCCATTTCAGCTTTCATTGCAACATTCCATGAATCTGCATCTTTATCTTGGAGTGCCTCATCGTAAGTTCTTGGGTCCGATTCTAGGCCTCCTGGAACTGAGTCTGACGACTCTCCAAGACCTATCCATCGGTCGGGTAAATGAGAAACCCTCCCACTGCGACGAGGCACTGTCTGCACTGGTACACTCTCAGTGTGTCGTGTTGCAGTATTATGTGATGTATCTACTTGCGTACTCGGTGGGGAACCATCGATCTCACCCCTTAACTCCTCTAAGACTAATCTACTCGCGGGCTTATGATTCATAATATAGTGTTCTTCCAAGAATCTAGCGTTCGTGGAAACGATCACCTTCTGATCCTCGGGACTATAAAATAATCCACCTTTCGTTCCCTTGGGATAGCCTACGAAAACTCGTGCTTCCGAACGTTTCTCCAACTTGCCAGGTTCCTGCACTAACACGTGTGCAGGACTACCCCAAACTCGAAACTGTGAGAAATTGGGCTTGCGCCCTTTCCACATCTCATAAGGGGTAGTGTCAACTGACTTCGACGGAACCATGTTCAGAATATACGATGCCGTTTCCAATGCCAAACCCCAGAACGAATCTGGTAACCTCGAATAACTCATCATAGACCTAACTATCTCCATAAGAGTCCTATTTCTTTGCTCTGCAACCCCATTCTGCTGGGGCGTGCCGGGTGCAGTCAGTTGGGATTCAATCCCAGCTTCCGATAAGTATGTCCTGAACTCTCCAAAAAGGTATTCGCCACCTCGATCAGAACGAAGTGACTTGATACATTTACCATGAAGCTTCTCCACAACTGCCCGATACTCCTTGAATTTCTCAAAGCATTCGGACTTGCGGTGCAACAGATAAACGTACCCAAATCTCGAGTAATCATCTATGAAAGACACATAGTACTCGAAACCTCCTCTAGCCTGGATCGACATAGGACCACACAAATCAGAATGAATCAATCCTAGCACTTCTTGGCTCCTATACCACTTTGCCGTAAACGGCCTCTTGGCCATCTTGCCTTCCAGGCATGATTCGCAAGTTGGATAGTGCTCTTCCAATGGACCGAGATGTCCACTGGCCACTAACTTTTGAATCCTCCTAAGGTTGATGTGTCCAAGTCTAAGGTGCCACAGATATGCTTGATTCATCTGCGAAGACTCCTTCCTCTTATTAGATGTAGTTATGACATTATTCAATTCATTATGTTGCACTGTGGGAAGTTCGGTTTGAGAACATATAAATTGCCAACTAATGAACCACAACATATGAAACGATTTTCAAAACGAATAATAACCATGTCATCAAACGAAACTGAAAAACCATCCATAACGAGTTTAGAAACTAAAACAAGGTTCTTTCTAAAACTAGGAACATAAAGGCAATTTCTCAAAACCAAACTACTACCATCGAACGATAAAGTAACGTCTCCCACTGCAACAGCCGCCACTTTCGTAGCATTGCCATGTAGACGGTGATCTCTCCCTTCCTAAGTCGCTTGGTTTCCTGGAACCCCTGCAAAGAATTGCAGACATGATCAGTGGCTCCAGTATCTACACACCAGGTTCTGGTAGATACAACCGCTAAACATGTTTCTACGACATTAACGAGAGAGTTACCTTTCTTGAGGAGAGGGCAATCGACCTTCCAGTGTCCTGACTTATTGCACTTGTGGCATCTTCCTTTCGGTTTCTTTGCCACAGCCTGAGGGGTCGGTCATAGGTAAACCGGAGCATCCTGTGCCTTCGCCTTTCCTGCAGACTTCTTTCTCTTCCTGCCCTTGTGAGGCCTGGAAGGTCCAGCCTGCTCGGCGACTAGCACCTGAGGTGCTTGAGTGAATAAGGCCTCCGCTGACTGAAGCTCTGTAAGCAGTTCTGGAAGAGCCATATGCATCTTGTGCATGTTGTAGTTCAACCGGAACTGATCAAAGCTCTTCGGCAGAGATTGGAGCATAATATCAACCTGGGTTTCCCCGTCAATATAACCTCCCATAACCTCAAGCTCATTGAGCTGCGCCATAACCCTGAGGGCGTGCTCCCTTACGGGTGTGTCCTCGGCCATGCGCGTACTCATCAGAGCACTCAAAGCCTCTTGGCTAGCAGCCCTAGACTGATGTCCGAACAGATCCCTGAGATTGAGAAGTATATCTGCTGCAGTGTCCTTAGACTGATGCTGATGTTGAAGAACATTTGACATAGAAGCCAGAATGTAACACTTCGCCATCTCATCAGCCTTCTTCCACCGAGCATACTCCTCTTTCTCCTGCTCAGGAGCATCAGCCGCCGGCACAGCCGGACAAGCATCAGTGATAGCAAACTTATAACCCTCAACAGTCAACACTATGTCTAAGTTCCTCTTCCAATCAATGTAATGAGGACCAGTAAGTTGATTTTCTTTTAGAATGACAGACAACGGATTGAACGACATGATGAATATCCTGAGAATCATGCAAATAAATTTTACAGATTAAACACTTTTGAATTTAACTGTTAATATTGATATCCTCAAAACAACATTAACTTAAATCCACCGACATCTATTACACCTTGTGAGAATGCATGCTACGAGGGTCGCCCTACAAACTTGCATTTTGTAAGAGAAGGGCTTTTCTAAGGCCCATTAATTTCCATAAGTCAAAACCAAATTTATGACGAACGTAATTAATAGTCGATCTTCATTTGGCCATGCAATAGAATTCAGGGACCCCGAGGGGGGTTAATAAATTTAATCGCATTCTAAGTGAATCCCATTTCTCGGTCCTAAGGTCGTCAAATTTGATTATACGTCATCCGAGGGGAAGCCCGTACGCTCTCATAAGATTTCCTCTAACCGTCCACTTTTAGAAATTTGTCCTGATAATTTCCTACAATTTATTTTAGCAATGTCACCCGAGGGGGAGCCCATAACCGCAATTAATTGATTTACCGACAAATTAGAAATGGAGGCCTTAGGAATTTTACAATTAACTTTAATTTAAAATCCCTTCTCAAACTTAGTATAATTTAATGAGGATTTTTAACTATTTATACAATTCCAAATTAATCTTTGTTAATGCAATAATTAATTAACATGCATATTAATTCATGCAATTCTAAATTAATCTATGTCAATGCAATAATTAATTAACATGTTCAATAATTTATGCAATTCTAAATTAATCCATGCCAGTGCAATAATTAATTACATGCATAATTTATTGGGCTGTGGCTCGGTAGGGTGCAAGGGCGCGGCTAATGGCGCGGGTCCGAGACTCGGGCTCGAGGCTCGGTTAGGGCTCAATTTTTAAAATGATCAAAACTTAACTTTGGTATTATTATACACTTAGAAAAATATTCCAAGTATAAAATACCAATACTTGGCTAGGCTCGGAATTTACTAGAAAATAACTCGGAATCGAACTAGGTTTCGAAGCCGATAATTTCTCGAATCGACTTGCTATTATTTAACAACCCAAATTAATGGATTAATCTAAAGTTAAACTTGATATATAATTATTCAAAGAATAATTTATCATATTTGAGCATTTAGCATACTAAGTATAACTCGGGAATTTCTGAAAATTACGGATTTCACTTCTAGTCGAGCAGTGAAACCGTTCTTACTATTATTACTGATTTGGGGCATTACAAATTAGGAATTTCAATTTTTCGTATTGGAATTGTGCAAATAGCAGGGTAAGTTCTGAACATTGTTCCATCTAAGTTAGTAGTCATTACTCTGAATGAATTTTGGATAAAGGCATAGGTCTAGTCAGGAACACATTCAGATTCAGAGTGTTTTTGGCACACGTGTTGGAAAGATTGATACTAATAAGATTGGAAAGTTGGTTCGGAAAATAGGCTATTTGTGGAATACTTCATAGTAATGAGAAATGAGTGGATTATTTTATAGTACTAAAAGTCAGAAAGGTGTTCGTTAACACGAGTGCCTGATTTTTAGAGAAATACTAAGTACTAAACCACAAACCCAATTTGTAGAATTGTTTTGAGGAAAAATAAAGGTGAAAGTTCAACTTTGTTACCAAGTATACAAATGTGATACCACAATAAAGACTGCAACACGTATTTTGTGCTATACACTTTTGCTGAGGGAACATCGTTGTAGTGGGAGGGTTGCAAAACAACTCCATGAAATCGTGACAATGAGAGAGTCATTGGACTCGGTCTCTAGAAAACACGAGATCATGATATTCATGTTTTGAGAAAGTCTCGAACTTAGTCTCTAGTAAACTTGAATTCATCCCTAGTTATACAATGAGTAGATCCAAGACAAGGATGCAGAAACTTAGCAACGTTTCAATGATTTCTGATTTGAAGTCGTGGACTCTATAATCAGATATGGGTTCATATAGAATTACCAAGTAGCATACGGGCTATTGGACGAAATCTATAAGTGAAGACTTTAGTACAAGGCTTGTTGTGAAATAGCAGACTCAGAAAGAATGTGGTCTATTATGAGTAAGTCTTTTCACCGGTAGCCATGTTTATGTCTGTACAAATGTAAGGCTTGTTGCGAAATAGAAGACTCATAAAGAATGGGATGTATTATGAGTTAGGCTTTTCACAAGTAGCCAAATTTAAAGTTGTTGCCACTCATATGAGTTATGAAATTACGCAAAGTGGATGTCAAGACATTTTCCTTAACCGGGATTCTTGTGGGAATATCCATGAGCAGCACCCAGGAGTGTTCATTAGAAAAGGGCTAAGAGCATCTAGTCACTAGACTGAAACAGTTCACTTATGGATTATAATGAGCTGGTCATTTGGTTGATAAGTTCGAATCATGGATTCGATTATTCAACAAATGAGCATTGTGAGCGGCGCAATGGAAGCGTGGTGGTATTTTTGTACTATGTGTAGACAACATCTTGATCACTGGAGACAGTGTGAAAATGTTGACAGACACAAGAGTATGGTTGTCCAAGTAATTAGATGTGAAGGATTCGGAATCAACAAATGTTCTTGAGATTGAGGATCATAAAAAAGATATGTTGTGATTATCCCGAATTTCATGTCCAGATACTATCATAAGGCTCATTCGAAATTTGGATGACACAAAAGCAGTTCCTTATCCTTGCCAAAAGGAAGCCTGGTATGTGCCATTTAGTAAATGAGACCTAATGTCTATTATTGCCAAGGGCATAATGAGTAGATATCGAAGTGATCCTAGTCAGGAGCAGTTGGTTCAAGGTAGAACATATGATCAAGTGTCGTAAAAGGGCTTAGGGTAATATGTAGGGTTACCAAACGAGCCATAAGCAACCTATGGGTTACAAAGGATTTTGATTTCAAATCAGGACATAAACAAACAAGTAAAAACCACCTTATGGTTTGTGTTCACTTGTGGGAGCCAAGTAGAATGGAGGAATATCAATGGTAATACGTTGAAAATTCCACCATAAGAAACTCAGTACGTCCCTTCCTAAAAGGCGAGCGACGTAGAGATTGGATTTGCCATTGAACTAAAAATGTGAAACCTTGTCAGACCAAGTCAGGTCACAATTGATTGTGCTGACAGTTGGTGCAGTTAACACAGAGAGGAATCACTAGTTCATAAAGCAAGTGCCACATATAGCAAGTACGCCCGTTGCAAAGGAATGCGACAGGGTGGATGTTGTCGCCTAGTTACATCGGTAGACAACCAAGTGAATCCGTTTAGAATTGGCTTTCCGGCGAAAGCGGATGATGGCCATGTTAAAATATTGGGAGTCGGATGTATGGCACAAAGGACAACAGTTCTTTGAGAATTAGATTGAAAGAAAATTGTGGTTAGTAATAGCCATGAGCTTATTAAGCATAAGTGGGAGATTGTCAGATATGCTTTAAAAGCTTGGCTTTCAGATATGAACAATTTCATTTTGGTCTGGCAATCATGTTTCGGTCAAAGTACATATGCTTGCAGTTTATTTATTTATGCAATTATACTCCTTGTCTTACATTGAGATAGTGTGGTTCGTGGTGTCTCGAACAGAAATGTCACCTATCTGTTCCTTGTAAGACTAAATTATTTGTTCACAGTCTAAACTGGCAGTGAGACCCTACTTGGAAAAAGACTGTAATGTATTCCTGATTCAGTTGATCTTTGACTGGAGAACTACACTAGTGCTTATGTTAAGTATTGAACAGGACCACGGAAGAATAAGATTATGAGACTCACTGACCGTTGTTATAATCTAGACCTTCAGTGATTGATGCGTTCTCTAAAGCTGTAAGATAATATAAAATAGGCATATATATTTATTAATGACTTATTTGATTTACCAAGGGTGATTCCTATTCTGTTAGGATGACAAACTCGGTATTTTGGTAAATAAGAATATTCATATAGTGTGCTATTATAAATTATTTACAGTCACTTTGTCCTAGTGCGCTGGGTTGATGACGTTCCCGAAATGAGCTCAGGAAGGAATATTATGTCAAGCTTTGCAGGCGGATGTGTTCCAACATAATGGTGAACGATCTGATTGGTACTAGTTTCAGAAATGAATAAGAAGTTGATTAATTATTTTGTCAGTAATTTAATTAATCGACGGATGTTATATCTTAAACACCGGGAGGTTAATCTATCAATCAGAATAATAAATATTAATCAAGTGGAGGTTTGATTTAATTGATTAAATTGGAGTCAAATGGGAAGAGCAATAATAATATTTTAGTGGGATACATTATTATTTAATTTTATAAGGATTTTAGAAATTAATTTTATTCCATATTAATATTCCAAGAGTTGGGGAATACACCTTCTAGAATATTACCTAGGGTTAGGAGACTTGAGAGTCTTCTAGAAGGTGATGTTATGAAGAAGGAATCATGACCTAGTTGGGATTAGCTTATAGAGTAAAATTAGGATTCCTTAGCCTAATTGGATAAGCCCATATTTGGCACCCCGTTAAGGTCCCTAATGGAGTCTATAAATACACCATGTCCCAACCTCTTGTACAAGACTTGATGCATGTCGATTTTTCCTTATTCATAAGAGAGAATATTGTCTTCATTAAGTGTTTGGGAGATTCAATTAATTTCTCCACTATGATTAATTGAAATAGGTGTTTAGGTAATCCATTAGAAGATTTTTATTTGATATTTCTCAAACCTTAAAGATCCAAATATTCCGGCCAACCACCGCCGCCGACAGCCACCGAAAGTCGGCCGCACGCGCCGCCCACGCCCAGCCGTGCAGACAGGCGCTTATCCAGCCCGTGTCCCTCACACCCCGCTACGTGCAGCCCCGAGATCCGCGTGCCTAGTCCTTCTAGACGTAGGAGACCCGCGCGCGCGCACCAGCGTCCAGCAGCAGATAGCACGCGACCCAACAGCCTGTGCGCGTACACCCGAGGCCCAGCGCCAGGCACGACCAGTCCCGGCCCAGTGCACCAACACTCGGTCCAGCGACCAGACCCGGCCTGATCCAGCCCAGCCCGGTCCAGACCGGCCCGACCCAGTTCACCGTGACGCAGTTAGCCCGGTTCGTGCCTAAGATGGTTTCCGGGTTGTCCAGGGAGTTCGGTTCACATACCGAAGGACCGAGGCGATCCATTTGTGATTCAACACTTGACTAGAGTCGACAAAGGCCAAACCCTTCAACCGATTGGGTTGTGGTGGACAGACAGTCTCCACTAAAGAAAATCAGAAATGTCTCGGAGTCGGCAAAAATTTAAACCATAAGTCCTAATCCTAACTATAGATTCCGCTGTGTTAGGATTTATTATTCAATAGATTTAAATGTGCACATAGCCGACGTTCCTAATAGAACCCAACAGAAACACCTAACATCAAAAATTAATTAATAGTCAATATAAAAAATACATAATAATAAAAATATTTGTTATAATTCAATGATTGTAATAATGTTATAAAATATACAACAATAAAAAAAAATATACCAGTTTCTTGAATGATAGAATCCGGTCTTTGGAACGAAGATGTTAGCGTAGACACGTCCGATATTGTAACTACAATAATAAAATTAATATAATTAAATTATGCACTATAATTTATTTTTTAATATTTCAAATACAACATCTACCTTTTCCATAAGGTAAAACTTACTATTTTAAAAATGTGTGATAAATTAAATGGAGCAAACACAAAAACATGAAATTTTTGTAATATAATAATCACTATTGCGTGTAATGATTCTACTTGTGTAAATGAATAATTTTTGTACTACAATTTAAAACAACTGAGCCCGAATATATAAAAGCATAACGTTTGGACAACAAAAAATCGGGCTAGTTTTTAAAAATTGGGTTGCATTTAAAAATATTTAATAAATAGATAAATAAAAATTGGGCCAGTATTTAAAGTTTTTATCCAGCCCAATTTGGAGGTCTCTGGCCCGATGAGGTTATGTTTGTGGAGTGATTTTGAACTTATGTGTTGTAATATGTGACATTGAAATATAAAATGAACACGTATTGTATTTATGTCTCAGACTCATGCGGTATAAAATTAACCTGAACCCTAACATTTTTGGCAACTCTTCGCCACTTCTCTCTCGAGTTTTCTCGTTGCTCTCTCTCCATCTCCGTCTCTCTCTATCTTTCTTTCTTCCATCACAAATTGTATTTCTCAGCTTTTCATAAATATTTTTCGCCGAAAATGAAGGAAAAATTAACGTTGTAACAGCGATTTGTTCAGTTGACCAACTAAAAATTGCTAAAAAACACCTGAAATTTTAGTTTTCAGGCGACAGAGAGATCGAAAGAGTAAAAGTGATTCGATTTTTCAAAACCGACTTACTGAGTTATAGTATTTCGGTTCAAATCGGTCGATTACAAAAAGATCTATCAAGATTTATAAATTTGAAAAACATATATATTTTTTATTAATAAATAGTCAAATCGACCGGATTTTAGAAAATCGTCACTGATTTATAGTATTTCAGTTCAAATCCGTCGATTACAAATAAGATCTACCAAAACATACGGCTTTGCATTTTTTTATAAGATCTATGCATTGCAAATATTTGATTGTTCAGTTTTTATGAAAAGTAGAATGTTATAACAGATCTACTAAGATTGTTATGAGTTTTGTTTCGAAATTTTGAGGTATATTATGATATCTTTGTACATTTATTAATAATTTGTTAAAAGAGTGCAATAATTTAATAGATCTACATAAATTTTATATGTTTTTTCTTAAACGCAAATGTCTGTCTAATTCAAATATGCTTTCTTTTATTATGTTTTTCAATTTTTTTTGTTAACTATTAACAAATCTAGTGCTAAAACTTTTTTTTTTGTGGGGGATTTAATATACTATTTACAAATGTAGTTAAATATTGACAGATTGAGTGCTAAAAAAATATTTTTTTTTTTGAGAAATTTAGTATGCGTTTGACAAATGTTGACTTTATATTTCAAAACTTTTGTTCGCATATTTGAGTTAACTAAAAGATTATGTTAAATCAAACAACTGTAACGTCTACAATAATTGCTACGATATTGAACATAAATAATTAAGTTTTTACCAATTTTAACACAATCAAACATTAATACCAAAGGCTTATATATTTTGTGAAATAAAAAAATAAAAAATATAATAAATTGAAAAGTAACGTCTTTTGGCGGAATGCCACGTGGTAAAATTAAATAGGTTTTATTTATTGCTTATAGCTAATAATTATATATATATATATATATACATATATATATATATATATATATATATATATATATATAGATGGCGTGTACCAAGGAAGAGAAAACTGATCCGTAAGGCTGATTGGGGATTTCTAACCTTCCTTAATTGGCCTTAGCCAAATTTTGGATTTCAAAACTGAAATGAGGTAGAAAAATCCTAAGGCACAAAAGGGTCATAAGAGCTCGAGGGCCGGCAATTTGAGTCCAATTGTACCGCACATCATAAGGACTTGGCCAAAAAATAAATGTTCAAGGTTCGGGTTTAAAATAGCTAAAAAACGAGTCGAAACAGTTCTACGCGATTGAACTGATAATCGTCGAACAAATGAATAACTAACTAAAATATTCTAACTCAAACACACACATCACACTATAAATAAAATTAACCACATATCAATCCAATAATAAGGCAGATAAATAAGACGAGGCAATAACGTGCAATTAAAAATAGGAACTGAGTAAGCAAATAAAATAAGGGTAAAATATACATGACCCCTCTGTATTATACGAAATATGCGCGTTTTCCCTTTGTATTTCAAAAATTGCGTTAGACACTCTTACATTAACTAACTATTGCACGATTCCCCCCTCTCCGTCCAACTTGACTGCGCGTGCTATAGATATTCATGAAATGTGAACATTATTCATTTTTTTCAAACATATTTTATTTTTAAATTAAAATTTACTATTTCGCCCTTTACTATTCTATCATTGTTAGGCAAAACAATAACTGTTTTGCTGCTCCTCCCAAGATTCGAACTCAGGCCAAAACACCATTAGACAAGCCTTCAAACAACTTTACCACCATCATCCTATGTTACTTATATAACACACATTTATTTAGAACAACACGAACAGAGAAAACTTTAATCAAACAAAAAAGAAAAAATAAAACAATCACAAACTAATTAAAATAAAATAGAATAAAATAAAAATTAAATTAAATGAAATTAAATGTGAAATCTAAAAATAATAAATAAATATTTTACTATTTAATAAAAAATAAAATGATAATTTCATTTAAATAAACTTAAATGTACGCTTTTGAATTGAAGTAATATAATATATGTAAATAAAATACACCTAGATTAAATTAATTTATTTATAATATAATAAAATGTTACCTCTATATATAATATACAATTAAAGTATTAATTTGTAAATAAAATATTTTGTATTCAATATATATATATATATATATATATAT
This sequence comes from Striga asiatica, assembly GCA_008636005.1. Lineage (NCBI taxonomy): Eukaryota > Viridiplantae > Streptophyta > Magnoliopsida > Lamiales > Orobanchaceae > Striga > Striga asiatica. The sequence continues at coordinate 241,967 of BKCP01006826.1, read as the reverse complement.
GATTTGTATTTATTTATTTTATTTAGTTTTTATATTATTTTGTATTTTTTTAAATGTTTGACAAATATATAAATTCTATTTTTCAATAAAATTATTATTTTTGAATTTATAATAAATAATTTATGTACTTATTATTTATTCAGCTTATTTATACTTGTACACTATAAAGCAAACTTTTATGTGAGCTTTTAGATTGTATTTGTTCGATTTCCCATTTAACTGAAATAAATGTTTTCACTTTGTTGCATTTTTTATGATTGCTTGTATGCTAAATGTCCAATTATTTTATATTGTAGACAATGTAGTGTGTTAGTAGTCACACAATCAATGTTATGGACATGACAATCAATGTAGGTTGTAGTATAAACTGGATGTAGCTTGTCTTGGCTATTGGTTTATACTAGTGCGCTGCGTCACATTAAATGGATCATAGTTGATACGTGTTCTTCTGTTCTGGCTATCATGACGAACCAAGGTCTCGGTGACTCTACTTAGATATGTGGGATATTTGTTTGTTACTTTGATTTACTATGGGTGAGAACCAGGCATTGGTTTAATATGCTCTGTATCTTGGGTAACAACATTGTCTGCATGATATCTATTTATTGGCATTAGGGAACCGTGTCCTGGACATCCAAGTTGATGACGTCCCCTTAAGGAACTCAGAAGGATTATCGTATCAAACCCTGCAGGTGGATCTAATCCGTACGATAATAAGGTTGAGTGGTACTACTTAAGGAATAAAAGATATTAATTGATTAAAAAAGTCAGAAGCTTTAATAATTAATGGACGTGCAATATCTTAAACATGGGGATTATATCGAGTCTAATAGAAGCCTTGATTCATTTCCGGATGGGACGGGAGTGCAATATTAATTCTCCAGTCGAATGAATTATTATTTACGGGACAAATTGTGTTCTGGGCTGAACATAAGAATTTGGGCCCGTAGGAAGCCCAAACCCTATACCTTCTAAGAGATCCCTAGTCTGGCCTAAGGACCTATATAAAAGAAGGGATTGCACTTCTTTAATCCTACGCATTATCACAGAACGTGACATTCTTCAGCCACCATCGTGGAGAAGTGATGTGAAGGGTTCAGAGAAGACGAGACGCAATCCGCTCCTTTCAACCTTTTGGTAGATCGTCGTCCATCCGGCGTCGAAACGTGGTTGGGACACAAACTAGAAGATCGCTCAGATCGACTCAAAGCCTCGAAGAAAGGTAATTCTCTGTTCGTCCTTTAGGAGCATGCCTAGGGTTATTTGAAATTATGTATGTACATGTTTGGTATCTGATATCAATCCGTGAGATGGACCACCTCGCCGGCGTGTTCCAGCAATTGGTATCAGAGCCGCAGTTTCGTGGATTATCGGCTCTGCCTGGAACATGTAGTTGATTTTGTTTATTCGTTTTCAGTCATGTTTATGGTATGGATGATTGATTATCTCATTTATGTTTCTGGATGGTGTCTATCGTTGCCCTTGTTGTTTGTTGTAATCGTTTTCCCACCAGATAATAAGTGTGGGTAGTATAGGCGATTTTATAGACTGTAGTAGGGCTATTCTTGTTCGATTTTTGCTGTAATTATGTGTCCAAAGTCGAACGTGATGAAGATGATCAACCTGGAGGCGGCGGCTAGGGTTTCAGCATTCACTGGGGGCGTTTTTGTCGGTAAAAACTGTTTTGGCCATAACTTTTGCTAAAGGTGTCCGATTTCAGCCCATAATACCATTTCGGAAACGGGTGAACGAGATCTCCACGAGTTACTGCTCTGCCACAACAAGCCTATGGCAGGGTCAAATTCTATAGCCTAGATGAAGTTTTCGGCCCCTTTCCGTCGGTGGGTGTCGATATCGCGTGAATGGCCCGATTTACGCGAGAGGCCGATTCGCGTGTTCATCCACGACCTTGTTGAATCATGTAATAGCTCTGATAGGCTGTTAGTGGTTGGTTTTTGTGGGGCTGTGATAGATGTGTTTAAATTTCGCATTTTATCGTTTTGTGGATGCCGATTTAATTCTTGCTAGATCATGATTATGTGATTATGTGTCTACTTGTTTTAAATCGTTTTTCTGGCATGCTAGAAATCATGTAAATAGGTGCTTTTAATTGTTACAAAGCTGTTATTGCTTTTATTTGAATTATAAGAGAATGCTAGGATTTAAGTGATTTGCGTGTTAGAAGCATGCTAGGAATTTTATCATTTCTTGTTGCATGCTGATAAAACCTTCAAGTAAAAATGACTAAGTGAGTTTAATGTGAATTTTAATTAATTTACTTGGCCTCCACAATTGGTCTTTAAGTAAGGTGTTTGTCGCTCGCAGGACCCTGGGAGTCTCCCCCTAACTGATGCGACATTCACGATCTTACTAGATAAGACTTCTATTCAAACAACTTGATCTTTAGGTGAATTGAGTGGCATACGCGTGACCAATGGGGTCTCCTCCCTAACGGATAGTGTCATTCATAAGTTCACCGGTAAAGATTATTTCGAGATAACTGTTGAAAATTATTTACAGGCGATGTGTCTTCCCCATCGGTAAGTTCATCAATTGTGGATGATTGTTCTTGGGATTAAATTGTGGTCATCACTTAGATGTGAATTTTAGTATAACTCCCCAACGGAGTCCCTGTTTACATTCACATGGCCAGTGTTGAAATTTCGACTGTTAATTTCATTCTCCATAAGGACAGGTTGGCGTGCAATTGAGATTAATGACTGGGTGTCTACTTGATGGACATATGTGTAAACGTCCACCCTAACGTGGCTTGCATGTGTGTTTGTTTAAGTTGTCGAAGGATGCGTTAAATAATGGTTTTGAAGGTTTCCATATTTTATGCTTCAAATTTATGTCAATTATTGCTTACGTGTTTGCAATTATTTATTTCAGTTATTCATCATGTCATTCAATCCACTTATGACCATTCTCAATCAAAACAAGTTTACTGGTCCAAATTATTTGGACTGGAAGAGGAATCTGGATATTGTCCTTGTTGTTGATGAGTACAAGTTTGTGCTCACCACGCCTGCTCCTGCTCCTTTGGGCGCCGCTCCTACCGAAGAGGAAAGGGAGGCTCATCGGAAGTGGCATAAGGCTGATGAGATGGCTCGTTGCTACATCTTGGCATCTATGTCAAATGTTTTGCAACAACAGCATCACACCATGCCTACTGCTACTGATATGATGTTGAGCCTCAAGGAACTCTTTGGTGAGCAAGATCTATGCGGAAGATTATGTCTTCTGTCATGCCGAAGGGAGCTTCTGTACAACAGCATATTCTCAAGATGATGGAATATCTGAATGAGATAGGTGTGCTCGGAGGAAATACCGATGGCGATGCCAAGATCGATATTATCCTGCACTCGCTCCCTAAGTCCTATGAGAACTTCTGCCTGAATGCAATCATGAATAAGAAGGGCTATACTCTAACCGAGCTTCTTGTGGACTTAGTTGCAGCAGAGGGTCTTATGGGAAGGGGACCACAGGCTCATGTTTTTGTACAAACTGGGCCTTCTTCATCGAAAGGCGGGAAGAATAAAAAGCAAGTGCAGAAAAAGAGTGGTGGAACCAGTGTGTAATGCCCCAAATCAGAAGTAATATTAAGAACGGTTTCGCTGCTCGACTATAAGTGAAATCCGTAAGTTTTAGAATTTTCGAGTTATACTATATATGCTAAATGCTCAATTAATTCCTAAGCTTGATAGATCATTCTTGGGATCTCTCTATATTAAGTATAAGTCAAGATCAATCCATTAAATTAGATTGTTAAAATTATAGCAAATCGACTCGAGAAATTATCGGCTTCGAACCCTAGTTTAGTTCCGATTATTTTTCAAGTTATTTTCCGAGCATAGCCAAGCCTTGGTATATTTTATACTTAGAATAATTTCTAAGTGTGTGGGAATACCAAAGTTCAAGCCTTGGACATTTAAAAAATCGAGCCATAGTCCATACCCGAGCCGCTCGTGCCGAGTCCCGCACCCGCGCCCAAGAACATGCCACCGAGCCCAAGGCTTGTCCTAGCTATAGCACATTAGTCCTAATATTTTTCTAAGTATGGGAGACCACCATGGAAGCCTTAACAAGTGAGGAGCTAGGCCCAAGACTCCATTCCCGCGCGCAGCCCACCTCCCGCATCAGCCCAGCACGCCCTCGCGCCCAGGCCCAGTGCCGCGCCCCAGCAGCCAGTGCCCAGCCCAGCGGCAGCGTGCACAGCCCACATTTTAAGCCCAATTCCATAATTTCCGGCCCACTTTTCTAATGAACCAATTTAGACGTGTAATTAGGACTTAATGAGGGACTAATTGAGCTTAAGTTACCCTAAGCAATGTTTAAGGAAAGTCACTTAGTGCCAAGCAACATGGAGCATGTGCCTTGCATTATTTTATTCAAGTAGTTTGTCCTTGTCCCCCATTTTTGTACCAAGGCTGACCAGACCACTTACCTAAGTTTTTGAGCTCTGAAATCTCCACCCAAAACGTGCATGAAGTCAGTCAAAGATGCCTCCTCATGACCCCAAACCCATGCGCATGGGGAAGACCATGTCCCCCACTCATTCACCTAGTTATTTCCGCCCCCATGCCTATTTAAGCCTTCCCAAGTCAGTTGGTATTAGCTATTGCCTCCTTAAACATTCCAAGACTTAGTAAGTTCATCAAAAATAGAGAGGAAAGGAAGTTAAGGCCGAGACAAGCCCTTTTGGCCACTACCGAGCGCTCGTGACCCGGGGGAGGGGGAGGACCAGCCATCTCGAGTTCCAAGCGAAATCTTCCCGGGCTTATCATCTTCTAAGTGTTTATTAGAATTTTATAAGTCTTTTGGAGTTCCTAAGCTCGGCTAAATCACACCACAAATTGACCTAAGCCCCAAAAGCCGCGCCTAGCCCATTCCAAGCCCTAGGTTTCGTTTCTTGCATTTTGATGAAGGTTAGTCCAAGTCAACTTCTTCCCAAAATTATTTTATGATGTTTTAAGATTTTTAATGAAGTAAAACCGAGTCATGCATGAGTTTATAAGCAAATTTCGGATTTAATGATTAAATGGCCTTAAAAATAAAAATTTAGTAGCAAGCATACCTAAGTCGAGACTTGTGGTTAAATCACTCTTAAAAATCATGTTATGGATGATGTTAAAGTTTGAGAATGAAATAAGTTCATTAACTTAGTCAAATCATTCATGAAAATGGGGTATTTTGAGCACCCGAGGCTTACCCTTATGCATGCAAGTTATGAACCGTGTTCCTAGCCATTTTAGCCATCATTTATCATGATAAACATTCGGCCCTGAGTGGATTCGTAAGTTATTAATGTTGGTTTGGACGTCAAGTGCTCGTACGTGTCATTTAGGCCCTATCAAGTGAACATGCACTTGGACCCGGGGTCCACTAGTGTTTCATAGCATATTTGTAGCACATTCATCATATTATATTCATATGTCATGCATGTTAACGGAGAAAGTCGCCGGAGGTCCAGCAAGGGCCGGCCTTGGTGTGCGCGGCAGTACTCGACCGCGAGCCAGTCTGTGCCCGCGCCAGCATGCGCGAGGTACCCGCAGCACCAGTGCCCGCGACAGCGCGCCAGCAGTGCCTGTCCG
>BKCP01006826.1:197626-228146 GCA_008636005.1 Striga asiatica | reverse complement strand
GCGTGTTAGAGTGTGTTGTTGGAATAAGGTAGTGGACTTGGAACTCGGTTTTTATGCCCTGTTATTTTTGAGACCTTGAAACTTTTGAATCCGTGTAAAAACCAAAAAGCTTGTTTGGAATGAACTCCATTTGTACACATTTTGTTGAAACCCTTCTCTTGCTATTGCCTTAGCCTATGCGAAATTCCAAGTCAGAAAATTTTCGTATTGAGAAAAACCATAGATTAAATTTCTTGTCGAAACCTTGAACCAAAAATCGACTCTGACTGGGTGTAGCCACGAAGTGGTGGTCAAGCGTGTACGCCCGTGCTGATAGACAATAGGCTTGTGCACGGCCGATCATTGACTCACACGCAAGCTGCAGCTGCCATCACCGGACACACGAAACTCCCAGGCCAGCGTGATCGGCCAAACCTTGATCTTGCGGCTGGTCTTTGAGTAGGTGCACGTAAGCGTCCTGGCGCCCCGCACATGCAGCGCCTGCGAGCGTGTCGCCTCTCGGAGGACAGTGAAAAAAAAAAAAAAAAAAAAAAAATCAAACGTCCATTTTATTTTATTTTGGATGGTTTTACCACCGAGAGTTCCAAAGTTCCACCGAACCGCGTTTGCATCCTTGATCGATGGTTTCGATAAGGAAGCGTAGTTGATAAGTTTTCTATGCCTATGCGAGGATTCCTCGAGATGGCGAGACAGGGAACTTGTTTTGCCAGCAAACGGAGCCATGAGGGGCTACGTTGGTGTCGTAAAATCGTGTGTTGTAAGTATGAGTATAGCGGGCTATACTGCGTGCATGGTTGCACAGTCACCGTGACAAATCGCTTCGGCAAGAAGTCACGGGTGTGTCGAGATTGTGGGTAAGTTTTCGGCGTGACCCGGGCACCATGCTGAAACTCAACTCCACGTGTCGACCACGATTGACCGATGATCTCACGGTCGAGGCACTATGAGACCTGTTGAGGTCGTGTGTGCATGTTGTGTGTTGCGTTTTGCGACTTCTCACCATGGGTGGGCCATTTGCGTTTGTGGGTTTCGAACGAGTATCTAGATGGTATCATTTGAGTTTTCCCTTTCGTATGACCAAGGTCTGCTATACCTTGGTTTGGGATAAATGAGGATCCGCTGTCGTATGCAGTTAGTCCTTTGAGATCCTTACTCGAGTCGGGGACTTGGCTTATCGGCTAGCTTTACCACCAGATTTGTCAGGGTGCATGGTGTGTTTCATATCTCGATGTTGCGTAGATATGTGCATGACCCGGACCACGTGGTGGACTTCGGTGAGCTGCGGGTCAAGCGAGACCTTACCTATGAGGTACCGGTGGCCGTTTTGGACCCGAGTGTCCATCAGCTGAGGAACCGGGCAGGGAGATTTGGGAAGGTGCAGTGGAGCTGACATGACAAGTCCAAGACGACTTGAGAGAAGGAAGCTGAGATTAAGGAGGAGATTCTCGACCTTCTCGTTTTAGAGGCCTTTGTATTCGTTGTATTCTAGTGGTTTGTTTTTGTTTTGTTTTGTTTTTCGAATTCCGAGGTCGGAATTCCTTTTAAGGTGGGTAGATTGTAGTGCCCCATTTATTCCGGATTATTTTGAAAGTTATTATTTATTTTTTTATTTATTTGTCCGAATAAATTTATTTATTTTATCTATGCTCGTAATTGCCTGAATTGTTTGTTGTTATAGATAAATAAATAATGTGTGTATTTCATTGACTAAATATGTATCTGCATTATTATTATTATTATTATTATTATTATTATTATTATTATTATTATTATTATTATTATTATTATTATATAATTATTATGTGTATTTTATATACAAATATTATCTGCATTTAATTTTAAATTTTCGCCACGTCGAACCAAGCCTCGAATAATTTTTGAGTTGAGCCCGAGAGAACTGGCCGATTTGATTAAATTTCCGTAGTCATTTTGGGATCATTTTTTTTAGCCCAATTTGGTTAAATGCTTTGGCCCAACTTGGATTTAAATAAAATGACCTTGTCATTTTAATCGATTTCAAAAAGCCCAACAGATAAAATTTTATCTGATTGTTTGAAAATGCCGATAAGCCTAATCTGCCCGTTCAAAAGCTTCAGAGCGGGTCTTCAGGATATGGCTTCTCCAACTAACATGCACGTTCTTTTCTCTCTCGCTAATTATGTGCTCAGATTTTCTCCTCTCCCGTCAATCTCTTTCACGCATCATTTTTCACGCCATCAGAAACCAATCTCTCATTTTCTCTAAGCCCGACAACGAGCCATCCTCATCACTTCCGTTCATCATCCTCCATCATCATCTTCACCTCACCGCTGCAATTTCCGGAGACTTTCTGTTCGAGAGCAGGCCACGAGCGAACCCCGACGTAAGCAACCTCCGCCTGCAATTTTTTCGGTGACCTCAGCACCAACGCCGACGAATCCTTCCAGCGGAGTTCTCTTCCCGACGTGAACCAGCCGGCCATTACCCGACGAGCTCTTCTCCCTCCGACGACCCCAGCAGCAACGCCGACGATTCACGCGAGCAGGCCCTCCACGAACAACCGCTCGTCATTTTCCGACGAGACTTTCCCTCCCGACGTGAACCAGTAGCCGCGAAGCTTTTCCGGCAAGTTCCGTCGCAAGCTCTCTTCCTCCGGCGAGCTCTATTCAGTCCGGCGGACCCTCCTCCGCCACGCAGCAGCTACGCCGCGACCCGAGCCCTTGTCCGACGAGCCTGCTCCTCCCCTCCTTCATGAGACGAAGCGAAGCCGTCGAGCTCGTTCGTCGAGAAGCAGCCCAGCCTTCCTTTCTCGTTCCCTTCTGAGATTTTCCGAGATCGGTAACGAGACTCGATCTCTCGCTAAATTATCTACGTGTTATATTCGTGTAGAGATTTTATGTGTATATTCGAATATCGTTCGGTATCTTGTGATTTGACATGGTTTAATTGGCCTCGCCCGCTTATGTTGAACTCTATGTTGTTGCAGTGATTAGTCGAGTATATGCTCGTTTATTCCTGTTTTTGGGAGAACCACATGAAATATATGCGTGTTTTGATACGAGGCGAAGTTCATTTTTGAATGCGTGATTTATTCAAAAAATACTGCCCTGTTAAGATGCGATTATGACCCTCTGAAACTGGTTATTTGAAATTATGGTCTTCATGTGGAATGTAGTATGTTCAGTTTGGTAAACCTGAGCTTTGGAATTTCTTGATTCCGAGTTGTATCGAATAAGTTGTGATTTTTACAAAAATGTTGCGCGTCCAGTTTTCCTGTTACCCGGCAGCATGTCTATAATTAAAATATGGTCTGTTTATCGTGTCGTAATGTGCTCGTATGAATTTACACTCTTCATGAAAGTTATAGTCCTGTTTCTTGCCTTTCAAATGAGATACATTTCATGTCGATACGTGCTCTGTAGCGCGTTCTAGGTTGTAAACACTAAAGTGCTGTCCATATCGCATGGGAGTTTTTGACAGATTTGTTGAACCAAATGTTTTGTGTTTAACCTCATTGAAAACGTATTTATTTGCCAACGTGACCTTCAGAAAAGTTGTAGATATTTGAGATATCTATCATGTGGTTTTTGAATGTCAATAAAAACATGCCTGTAGCTCCGGTTAGAGAGTAATTACTGAGGGCTGGTCAAGTGTATTACCCCAGTTTTGGACTGTGACTCATTTTTGAATGTTTGTTGATTTATCACCTGCTAAATGGCCTTATTTGCTTTCGGTGTCTTCATAAGAATTGTAGATTCATATCTTAAGATTCTAATGCAACTTGATCCATGATCACATGAGTTGTGTGTTGAGAGTTATGTCGGTTTTAAAAACGCTGCCCGGGTTAAGTTTTCAAAACGTAAGTGATATTTTCAGAATTTGGATTTCCTTGATTTAATGCATGCTTAAATGCTTACGTGAGCTTACTTGGACTAAGTGATTTGTTGAATAGTCATTGATAGGGCTATTTTATTAAATGTAGGTGCTTGACGAGTCGAACTCGCCGCCTACACTCAATTTGTGATTTGTCTCGATTCCGACCAGGTGGGTTGTTATTCTAAAATTACCTGTGCAATGTGTGTTTAAATATGTTTTTCTAATTTGGCGTGATCTATGTATGAACGTGAACATGTATCCTATCGATGGGAGCTATTATGATGGCCATCGGTACGGTTGTCCCCGTCGATGTAATACGGTTGCCCTTGCGAGGCAAGTCTCCTTAAGACCTATTATGAAAGGCCGTGTCCTTGCGTGGCATGTACTCTCGCCGTTAGGGTAATGAATCCCCTTTCCGCGACTATTATGAAAGATGTGTACACAGGAGTATTTATGTTTATGTTGGAGATGTGACATATGTGATATTATTTATGTTCATGCTACGACCATGCCTATTTACCATGTTAGCGAATATGCATTGCATAGTGTGAGTACGATATTTAACTGTACTCACTCCCACCTGCTCGTAACTGATGCAGGTTAAGCAGTGGCGCGTGACGAGGAAAGGCGAGTGGTGGTCACACTTATTTATTATGTTTATTTAATTGCTTCCGCTTTTCACGAACTTATGTTGGTATTGAACCTACGTTGGTTTGGAGTTGGAACTTGTTTATTTTGAAAACATTTGGATTTGGTTTATGTTGAAAAACCTTTCTTGATATATGATTGAGCTCATCCTGATGTTTATGTTTACGTTATGTGGTTAATGAATACCGTTGAAAAAAATCGGGTAATGAATCCCCGTAGTTCAGTTATGACTTGAACTGTGTTTTTGAAAAGAATGTGTAACGTCAAAAGTTTATGGTTCGAAAAATAAGTTTCGAAAATTTTTACCTTGATTTTTTTTTTTTGAAAAGCCATGGATTTTCTTTAAAAATCGATTGGGGCGTTACATCTGGCATGTTATAATTGTTCCATACTCCAGTCCTCGCTTTATTCGATACTGGAGCGACACATTCTTTCGTCTCGGCCAAGTGCCTATCTGCCTTAGGAGCCTAGGGAGTGATTACTGTCGACCCTCTCGAGATCAGTCTCGCATTGGGAAGGAAGATAGTTACGAGTTCCCTGGCCAAAAACCTTAGCATCGATATTGGAGGCCAAACTCTAGTTGTAGACGCGTTTGTGATTGATATGAATGACTTAGACTTGATTCTCGACATGGATTGGTTGATGAGATACCGAGCAGACATCCGTTGTCGTGACCGGGAGGTGACGCTACACTTATCTGAGGGAGACCGCATTACGTTCTTCGGGACGAAGTCTCAAACTTTACCTCGCGTTATTTCAATGGCAAAAGCGACGAAGTACATGCAACGAGAGGATTGTCAGGGACTTCTTGTCAGTATCGCTGGGGAGTCTTCGGCTGTCTCCCGTGTTGACGGGCGTTTTCGGTCAACGGTTAAAAAGATGAATAATGAAAAGGTAACGAGGAAAAGACGAAGAAATACGGTTTCGTTACGATTTTATTAATGAATCACGAGGTCGGCCTCTTGTACGAGGTCGGCACTTGCAATATCCTTACAAATTCTTACAAAGCTTTTGCACGAGTCTAGAGAGAGAAGGTGGAAAGAGAGTCTGAAAGTTGGGAATTCAACAACCCAAAATTGTATGAAGTAGACTGCTATTTATAGTGGCCTTAAATGTGGCATTGTTCAGGTATTGTTCACCGGTCTTGTCGTACAGTGTCCTTGCAGAGCAGTCCGGCGCCTCCTAGACAGAATTTAATGCGATTTGAGGTTTTCCTCATCATTGCCTGTCAGGCATTCAATGCACACATGGGGGTCATTTAATGCTGGCAGGCTTTATGTCTTGGCTAGTGGATGTAGGTCAGCAGGCTAGGACGCCCCGTCCAATCACCCATGATTACTCTCCAAGTGGCATTATTATATTGTTACCGAGATCGGCATTCCTTATTGGAGATCCGTTCCGAGACCTCAGGTCGGCTGCTGTTTCCTTTTTGCTCCTCCGGTTCCGGGGAGCCTTCCTCCAGATCGTCATTTATCAGGCCGGTACCGGAGCTTAACTGTCGCAAATGTCGGGCTAATGGACGGACTCGCGGGGGTGTTAGGGTCAAAAAGTTTCGGAGTCCAGCTCGGCAACTACGCGCTAGACCGGGTCTCCGGTTCGGCTCTCGAAGCTGCCTTGTCCGGTTTCTTTTGAGGGCGAATTCGGATGTCAACATACAGGCCCCCGAGGTCGGAGGGGGTGCCTTCGGCATCCTTTGTGAGGTCGTCATTTAGGAGTACATCCAAGGTCGGCACATAATTACTATTATGCAAAGTTTATTCCCCGTCTCCTCTCACATCCTTCCCAGACTCGAAGCGACGAGCCATTTAATGCGTCGTGACCGTTACGCTTCCTGTCGGTCATGAAAAGTCGCGCCGGTTCAGAACCTTTCCACGTGGCGGTCATGGATTCGTCCGCGTCAAACGGCGTGTCGTTTCAATGGGGCGACGACTTTTGGGGCACGTGATGTCCACGTGGTCATCTACAAACCGTTGGATCGCTCTGCTTCCAACCTTCGGATCGCGTCATAATTTTTGAAATTCAAAACTTGTGCCACGTGTGATGTTGTGATTGGTTCTCGACTTATATATATATCCCCATTGTCTTTCCTGAGAAGCTTTTACGAGTTCTGGAATTTCTAAGCGACCTAATCTCCGAGCAATCGAGTTTCTGAGCGAGGGTTCAAGGCTAATTTCAAGGTTTCTCGAGCTTTTCGGCGATCTTCACACCGGTAATTCTATTTTTCTCGAAATCCTCCTTTTTATTTTTTGATTATGTCGAGTCCTTCTGGTCATGCGGCGAACCTCCCTGCCGGAGATGGCGGGTTCACGGCGGAGGAGACTGGGGAGTTGGTTTTTTACTCCCCTCCGGCGGCAGAGACGACGCGGCCGCTCAGAGTTACATCGATTTCGGCCGTCCGCGTGACGTCGACGGTGGCGGCGGCAGGCCCGCGCCGAGAGGGTCACTCGGGTTTCCCTACAGTTGAGATTATTGACCTCGGCTCTGATCGGTCCGACGGCGGCGAGGTTGAGATAGAGACCGACGTTGCTTCTCCCGAGGACTCCGATGTCGACGCCGGACTGGTTGATGAGACGCTTCAGAGCGATACCCATGGGAGAGAGCGGGTTCCCATGGGTCGTGAGGATGCCGAGACCGACGCTGTCGTTGAAGCCGCGACCACGGATCCTCCCGGGTGTTGGTGCCGCCCCGTGCGCGTCTGGCCGTCCATAGCCTCGGCAACTGCCTGGACGACGGCGTCGGTACTAAGGGATGTCGATCTCGCCCTCGAGTTTTAGCTCCCTATGCCGGTGAGCGTATCCACTGCCCTCCGCTGGGCTGCATCGGCGTGTACCGCTCGAGTATTCTGCTCGGTCTCCGATTTCCCTTGCCGGGAGCTCTAATCGACATTCTTAGCGATCTCGGCATCGGCATCAGTCAGCTTGTCCCGACAGTCTTTGCCAGGCTAGTCGGTCTCATCGTCCTCTTCCGTCAGCAGGGCTGGGCTGACCCGACCAGCGACAAGGTGAAATCCCTATTCAACTTCAAGAAATCTGGGGAGACCGGCAATTACTACAGCTCGGTATCTCATGGCGTGGAGAAGTCCTTTGTCTACAAGGTCCCTGAGTCGCTGCACGGCTATATGTCGGAGTAGTTTTGGGTCGGCGGCGAGTGGAGGACACCTGACGCAGCTCGGCACCCGTCCACCGGATTCATCTCTGGCCCTTGTGAGTTACTTATTTTTGTTTGTTTTTGCCCCTCTAATTAACTGTCCTTCCATGCTAACAGGTCGGTGTTTGCATTTCAGTCCACAATCCTCCCGTTGAAGCAAACGATGAGCTGGTTGCGAAGGTTGAAACCTTGCTGGGTCTCGCCGAAGGGAAGCGGTAATACAAGGATCTCGTTGCCGAGGAGAGCCTGGTTCTGCACGGCCTCTGCCCGGAATACAATAGCAAATCCTTCCAGCCCAGTACTTTACTTTGTGTCCTTCCATACTTCGTGTGTGCATATATTCATACCTTTATGTTTGTTCTCATCTCGACTCCCGCTTTCCTTGGCCAGTATACTATCCTCTCCACCGTGAGTGTGGATTTGGCTCGGTGAAGGAAGTGAACAAATACGCATGTGCACATCCGAGCTCTTTGAAGGATCGAAAGATGGCCAGCCGTATGGACTTCCTGACGAGGCAGAGCAAAAAAAGGTCCTCGGGATCTAGCTCTGCGGGGACCTCGGCACCCGCTCCTTCGAATCCAACTGTCAAGACTGCTCTTCGGGAAGCCGAGATCCCCTCGGGCCCGGCGCCGGTGCCCTCCGGCCCCGTGGGTGGAGGTCGGAATGGCGGCCGGGGTGGCGCCACCCCACGACAAAGGAAGCGCCGGCTCCTCGCAGAAGAGTCGGAGGACGCCGAGGAGGGGGGCGCAGAGGCGCAGAATGAGGCGCTGCCGCCTCCGAAGAAGAGTAAGACGGCTGAGGCCAAATAGGGCTCTTTGGCGGGTGAGTCTTCGGCTTTTGTCCACCAGGCCGGATCCACCACCTACATACCCGTGAATCCAGGTCGGAGGGTAACCCTCGGGATGAGTCTGAGCCGATTCCCCGACCAATGGTTCATCGACTCGAAGTCGGTAGTGTCGTTTGACTTGCCCAATCCTTACCACTTGCCTGGGCAAGTGATGTCGGCGGCCCGGACCGTCATGACGTCGTGGACCCCTACCGCCGAGACTGCCGTCTCCATGCTTTCCCTTCCCCAGCTCGCCCATCACGCCATGGAAACCACGGGTCGGGCCATGGTCGAGCTGGTTCATGTTATAGAGAGGGCGCAGAAGGAGGGTGCCGAGCTGCGCAAGCTCGAGGAGGACCACGCGGTCTGCGAGGGCCGGATCAGCGAGCTCAAGGACGAGTCCGAAAGGGTGAAGATGCTGGAAAATTAGCTCGTCCTTCAGCAAGGGGCGACGGTGAAGGCCAAGGAGGTGGCGGCCCGGGCTATGGAGGAGCTGGACCGCGTGCGTCGGTAGCACGCCGAGGTGGTCGCCCAGCTTGAGGACTTTAGGAAAATGATGTCTTCCCAGGTCTGCCTCCTGAAGGAGACGGCGAAGCAAATCGACGGCGAGCCCATCGCCTTACCTCCCCCCGTTACGTTCGCCGAAGTCCAAGTCCAATTCTTCGAGGAGATGAAGCAAAGCATGGATATGTCGGCTGCGTTCAACCTGTACTGGTTATTTCAGCGCCTTGATGCCGGAGTGCTCTCCCTCGACGACTCCAGGGCGATCCTTCGCGAGAACGCGGCGCGGTACGGCCTCGGGGGGATGGTGTGCGAGATCTATGAGGACGAAGCCACGGTGGTTCGCCGGCTTCGAGGCTGGGCTAGCGACGTCGTGGTCGGCTTCCAAAAATTCGGCGCCATCCCCTCCATGGAGACGTGGCAACTGGGGCCCGGAGAGCTACTCCCCGAGTACGAATCGTTCGGACCCGTGGTTGACCCGGATCCCGAGTCCCTGCCGAGGCGCGGCGCCGTTCTGACGGTGGTCACCGAAATAGAGGAGGCAGAGGAGGCGGCTGCAGTGGCGAAGGCGGCGGCAGATGCCGAGGCGGGGGTCGGCACCTCGGGGACCAAAGGGGTGGAGGTGGCGGCAGGCACATCAGGCGCCGAGGAGGCGGAGGCGGATGGCGAGGTTATTCTCGAGGGCCCTGACCTCGTCTCTTGAAGATGCTTATTTTTATCTTTGCCGGCCTGCGCGCCGTAACATTTTGACCGCGTGTGGTCTTTTTGAAAACAATTCGTTTATGTAACAAATATTTTAACTTCATTTTGAATGGTTGGTATGCTTGTTTTTATGTCGGATGTGTTTACTTTTATTTATGTTGAACGTGTTTGCAGTTTTTAATCATTTGGGCGACCGAGCCCCGTGGTCGGGCTCGGTGCCTTCTATTTACTGCGCCGAGCCTCGAGATTGGGCTCGGTACTTTTTAACTACTTGGCCGAGCCTCGAGATTGGGCTTGGCGCTTTTTAACTACTTTGTCGAGCCTCGATTGGGCTCGGCTCTTTTTATTCACTCGGCGCATTACCTGTCCGATTCGTTCGTTGGATCGGGCGATGGTTTGGCCATGTCGAGCTTCGCGTTTGAGCCCGTCGTTCATTCCTTACGTTGGCGCTATGGCCTCACCGGGCTACTTTGCCGAGCCCGGCTCGTGCCGACCGAGCCATCGTGCTGACTCGACCTGCACTTAATTATGTGGCAGCTTACCTGACCGGTCTCGCGTTCGGACTCGGAGGTATTATTAGCCTGACTGGACTTCCTAGTTGAGCCCAGCTAGTGCCGACCAGGTCATCGTACTGATCCTGGCCGACACTTCGTTCCATACGTTAATTACGCCGCTTCGACTCGATATATACTTACTAAAGGCGAACATAAATAAATAAAAATCACACATGTTTACGAAAGGAAAATACAAGATTGTCCTAGACCTACTGGTAGAACTTTTTCAAAAATGCCGAATTCCATGGGTATTGTTGGGGAGTGCTGTCTGGGTGTTCTAGACGGTAGGCCCCGTGGGGAAGGACCTCACTGATCATGTAGGGCCCTTCCCACTTCGGCTTTAGTGGTCCGGGATCAGGCTCCGTTACCCTTTTTAACACCAAATCACAGACCTGATAGGAGCGCGACTTGACTTGGGAATTGATGTATCTCTCACTTCGCCTCTTGTATGCTGCGTTTCTGAGCTCGGCTTGTGACTGGTGCTCGTCTATCAGGTCGAGACTTGCTCTTAACGGCTCAGAGTTGGATTCCTCTTCGACGTTGGTTACTCAAAAAGTTGGGGCGCCGAGCTCGACGGGGATCATCGCCTCGGTCCCGTAAGCCAGGGAGAACGGCGTTTCTCCGGTGGATGATCTGGTTGTGGTGCGGTATGACCAGAGTACGTTTGGGAGCTCCTCCAGCCAAGCTCCTTTCGCGGCCTCAAGTCGGACCTTGAGCCCTTGTTTGATAATTTTATTTACAGCTTCAACCTGGCCGTTGGATTGAGGATGGTAGGGTGTCGAGAAGAAGTGTTTGATGTCGTGCTCTTCGCAAAATGCCTCCAGCTTTTTCCCTTCGAACTGTCTTCCGTTGTCAGTGATTATCGAGTTCGACACCCCGAAGTGGCATACGATAGATTTCCACAGGAAGTAGATCATTTTCTGTTCGGTGATGGTAGCGAGCGGCTTGGCTTCTGCCCATTTCGTGAAGTAATCCACTGCGACAACGGCGTACTTCACTCCCCCCTTTCCGGTGGGTAAAGGGCCGATCAGGTCGACGCCCCATTTCGCGGACGGCCATGGGCTGAATATTAACTTCAGTGGCTGGGATAGTTGGATAATGGTTGGCGCGAAGGTCTGGCATTTTGTACACCTTCGGGCCATGTCCAGGGAGTCCTTTTTTAGGCTAAGCCAGTAGTATCCCTGCCTGAGGACTTTGTGAGCGAGGGCGTATCCGCCGGAGTGATTTTCGCACACGCCCTCGTGGATTTCCTTGAGAATGTACTCGGCGCTTTTCTCGTCTATGCATTTGAGCAGAGGTGCCGAGTATCCTCTCTTGAACAGTTCACCGGCCATGATCGTAAACCGAGCTGCCCGGGTACGGAGCTGTCTGGCCTCTTTTGGGTCAGACGGCAACGCACCGTCTCGGGATACGACTGGATCGGGACCATCCAGCTCGGCTCCTTATCTTCGGAAGTATGATCGGCACTTAGGATGGAGGTGCCGAGCACAGAAGGTTGTTCCTCGTGGGCGACTTGTACATACTCGACGCTTTCCACCCCGGCGCTTGAAGCGAGGCGGGCCAAGGCGTCGGCCTCCACGTTCTCCATCCGGGGAATGTGCTCTATTCAGGTCTGAAATTTCGCTACCTTTTTCTTTACTAGCCCCAAGTAGGGAACCAGCCTTGGTTCTTTGACTTCGAATTCCCCGGAAATTTGTTTAACCATCAACATCGAGTCAGAATATATGGTGAGATCGGTCAAACTCATGGCTTCAGCCAAGGCAAGCCCGGATAGCAATGACTCGTATTCGGCCTCATTGTTGGTTGCCGGGAAGAGGTACTGGATCGAATGGCAGAAGAGCCTCTTTTGGGGATCCACGAGGACGACCCCCCCACCTGCTCGTCCGGCAGTGGAGGACCCGTCTACGTACATCACCCAAGGTTCCTCGCCTTTCGTTTCCTCGACTCCCGGTGCAAACTCGGCTATGAAGTCCGATAGTACCTGCCCCTTCATTGTTGTTCGGGGTTGGTAATGGATGTCATACTGCCCTAGCTCCACCGCCCATTTCACAAGCTGACCTGAAGTGTCAGGTCGATGTAGAATCTGTCTGAGTGGATAGGCGGTGAGGACAGTGACTGAGTATTCCAAGAAGTATGGCCTCAGCTTTCGGGCTGCGGTTACCAAGGCGAAGGTCAGCTTCTCCATGGGCGGGTACCTCAGCTCGGCATCGTGGAGCGCCCTGCTCACATAATAGATCGGGAATTGGCTAGAGTCCTCCTCTCGGATCAGAGCGGCGCTTACGGCCACCTCGGATATTCCCAGGTATAGATAAAGCATCTCACCTGGGCGGGGTTTCTGCATTGTCGGAGCCTGGCTGAGGGTCTATTTGATGGCCTCCAACGCTCTTTGGCAGGCCGGCGTCCACTCGAACTTGTGACTTTTCTTGATGGCGTCGAAGAAAGGTTTGCAGCGGTCGGTGGACTTTGAGACGAACCTGCTCAGGGCGGCAAGTTTGCCGGTCAGCCTCTGGACTCCCTTGATCGACGTCGGCGGCCGAAGGTCTTGTACTGCCTTGATCTTCTCAGGGTTGGCGTCGATGCCGCGCTGGCTTACAATGTACCCCAAGAATTTTCCCGAACCGACGCCAAAAGTACATTTTTTTGGGTTTAACTTCATAGAATAATCACGCAAAGTAGAGAAAATTTTATTGAGATCGTTTACATGGTTGGATGCGTACACGGATTTGACTAACATGTCATCTACATATACTTCCATACACTCACCTATCAAACTAGCAAACATCTTATTCACTAAGCATTGGTAGGTGGCCCCGGCGTTCTTCAGCCCAAATGGCATCATCGTGTAGCAATACAACCCGCGCGCCGAGTAGAAGGAGGTGTGTTCTTCGTCGTCCGGATGCATGGGGATTTGGTTGTAGCCGGAGTATGTATCCATGAAGCTCATCAGCTCATGCCCTGAGGTGGCGTCGACCATGTAATCGATGTGTGGGAGAGGATAGCTGTCTTTGGGGCACGCCTTGTTTAGATCAAGGAAATCGATGCACAGGCGGCATGCCCCGCTGCTCTTCTTCACAAGTACCGGGTTGGCTACCCAGGTCGGATACTGGACTTCGCGGATGTATTCGTTATCTTTGAGCTTGATCACCTCTTCTTCCAAGGCTTGTTGTCGGTCCGGGCCGAGCTTCCTTCGCTTTTGCACGACCGGCTTGACCGTGGGGTCGACCTGCAGCCGGTGGCAGGCAACCCGAGGGTCGATGCCAACCATGTCTTCGTGGGTCCACGCAAAGACGTCCGCGTTTTCCCGGAGGAACTCGGTCAGGTCGGTCTTTAGCGGTTCCGACAATTTTCTCCCAATCCGGAGCTGTTTCTGACAAGTCTCTTCATCAATGAAGATGATCTCAACTTCGTCCATAGGTTCAGCTCTCTTCGTCCCCCGCTTCTCCTCGTATTGGGTTCGGGGGTCGAGCTCGTCTTCCTCTGTGACCGGCCCCTTGCCTGCCCTTCTCCCTCTGTCCAAGTCGAGGTCGACCTCAGAGCCTCCTTCAGTCTTGTCGGCACTTTCGTCAACCGGGGAGAGCGGGCCTGTCTGGTTTTCCAGCATGCGGTCGCTTCCCTGGTTGAGGTCAACCAGCCCGGCATCGGGGGTTGGGTTGCCTGTTTCCGTCTCGGGTTCCGTGTGGACGAGGTCGGCACTCGGTGAGGTCAATGGATGCGAACCTGTCTGGTTTCCCAACATGCGGTTGCCCCTAAGACCATTGTGCGCCGACCCGATGTCTGTCACCTCGGCGTCGACCAGAAGGTCTGCCGTATTTATCTCTGTGCGCGAGATGGTTAGAATGCATTCCCGCGCCTCTCTCTGATCCCCTCGGTGGGTCCCTCCTCCATCAGAGGTGGGGAACTTGATAGAGTAGTGAAATATGGAGACGGCGGCCTTCAGTTTGTAGAGGGCCGTCCTCCCCAAGATGGCGTTATACTCGCTTGGGCAGTCCACGATCTTGAAGGTTTCTAGAATTGTCTTCGTGGGCTGCCCCTTTTCCCCGAACCGGATTGGCAGCGTGACTTGGCCGACGGGGGCAATGGTTTGCCCATTGAAACCCTGGATCCGCTCGCGGCAGGGCTGCACCTCCTTCCTGTCGATCCCCATCTACTTGAAGGTATCGTAGTAAAGGATGCTCGTGTAGGCCCCGGTATCGACCATGATGCGATGGATCTTTATTGCCATGATCGGCGCCGTGATCACCAGGGCGTCGGAATGGGGGTGATCAAACAGGAAGGCGTCTTCATCGGTGAAGGAGATGGTGTTTGGGGTCGGCTCCGGCGCCCGTCTGTGGTTGGCGTGCATCACCCTCTGCCCGGCATGATAGGCCTGTCTGGCGTAGGCCTTGGTTTGCCTCCTGGAGAGGAGGGACTCGCCCCGGCTCGTGTTAATGCGCCGGGTTGGGTAGTCGGCCGGGTCGGCCCCGGTGCGCGGGGACCGGTCTCTCTTTCTGCCCCTAGAGGTGCCGGCCTCGTCTTGGTGGGAGGGGCAGAAAGTCATGATTTCATGGGGGCCACCCTACTGTGGCTTCTTCCTTCGAGGATTCACGTCGGCATCCTCATCGCTGTCTGGGCCTTCATCAAAGCGGCCTCCCTTCTTCCTCTTCTCTCCGGAGTGGGTGAACCTCCGGAGTTGGGGATCGTCGATTAGTTTGAGAAGCGCCGAGATGAGATTTCGTCACTGGTCGGTATTGTGCCCGTGCGCCTTGTGGTAGGTGCAGTAGCGGGTCTTATCCACCTTGTCCTTGTCGGTGAACATCGGCTTGGGGTCCGGTAGTAACCCCTTCGCCTTGATTTCCTCATAAACTGTAGCGGCCCCCACCAGAAGACGCTCTGGTAGCTCTCTTTCAGTTCCTCAGCTCTCTGTCTTCGTTGAGATCGGTTTTCGGGGAACGATTTGCTTGGCTTCCTTGAATTTTCTTCCTTCGCCTTCGCTTTTGCTGGCGCCGGCGCGGTATCAAACGTCGGGATGGACGAGGACTCCTCCGCCATTATGTAATCCTGAGCACGGGTGAGGAACTCCTAGTAGGTGGCTGGCTTGTTCTGACACAGGGACCATCTAAATAACGTCTTTGGCCTCAGGCCGCCTTGGGCAGTGATCAGCAGGGCATCGGGGTGGCATCGCTCCATGTTCTAGACCCGGTTGTTGAACCGAGCTATGTAGTCCTTCAAACTCTCGTTTTCGCCCTGAACGATATTGTAGATGGATTCCTTGGGGGCGAGGTTAACCTGAGACCCGATAAAGTGCGATCGAAACGCCGACTTGAGCTACGCCCACGTGGAGATAGAATGGGGGTAATGTGAGTGATACCACCTCTGCGCCTTTGGCCCCAGCGTCAGGGAGAACATACGACAGTGCAGGGTGTCAGAGGTGCCGTGCAGGTCCATCCACGAAGTGTAGAGGCCGATGTGGGAATCAGGGTCTGAGCTCCCATCATAGAGGCCGAGCTGGGTACTTTAATCTTCTTCGGGACGGCTTCCTGTAGGACGTCGGGGGAAATAGGTGATGCGTTGTCCGCGACTCGGGGAGTGGGTCGTGTGCAAAGCCGTGGATATGCTGGGAGCGACAGTTCACTCCCAGAGGGGTGCCGGCCTTCCAGTTCGGCGATTCTGCATTTGAGGGCCGCGACTTCCTCAGTATCGTGCCCTATAGCTTTGCCTCGCCTGATCACTTCCCGGAGATCACGGTTGGCTTGGCTCTTGTCACCTAAGCGTTGGTGAACAGAGCGGCGGACGACCTGGAAGCTTTGCTCCGGGCGGCTCTCCCCCGTCTGCTCGGTAGGAGCCGGTCTGGTGCTTTTGTCACGGCGATTCTGGACCTCGCGGTTTGGTGATTGAGCCGTCGTTTTGGATTTCGTCGGGTTCTTCTGCCCCCCGACGTCCTTTTCAGGGGTATGGAGCAGGGTGTTACCGGGATTTTTTGTGGGCACCACTGTGTTCGCCCCGGCCGCCTGGCTGGCGAGGGCCTTTGCGAAGACCCCTCGAGGGCTTTGAGGACATCGGGGTGCTGCATGGCCGCAACAAAGGTAGGAACTGGGGGGACAGGGACATTGGGTCCCTGCTGAGCGCGGCGAGAGGTCTCCCCGCCGTTGTGTCTGCGAGGCTGGGAGCCGGACTGCTGGGTGGAGTCATCATGGCCGGATGAAGGCATTTTGGGTAGTTTTTGGAAGTGAAGAAGTGGGAAAAGATGAGTGCGATGTGGAGCTTCACAAGATCGAAAAATTGACACCAAGTAACTTATGGTGCCCTCCTTCTAGTGCCAAACTGTTGACGGGCGTTTCCGGTTAACGGTTAAAAATATGAATAATGAAAAGGTAACGAGGAAAAGACGAAGAAATACGATTTAATTAAGATTTTATTAATGAATCACGAGGTCGGCCTCTCGTACGAGGTCGGCACTTGCAATATCCTTACAAATTCTTACAAAGCTTTTGCACGAGTCTAGAGAGAGAAAGTGGAAAGAGAGTCTGAAAGTTGGGAATTCAACAACCCAAAATTAAATGAAGTAGGCTGCTATTTATAGTGGCCTTAAATGTGGCACCGTTCAGGTACTGTTCACCGGTCTTGTCGTACAGTGTCCTTGCAGAGTAGTCCGACGCCTCCCTGAGCTCCCAGTGGTGGTGTCGGGGTCACACCTGGGGCCAGCAACCTGCTCTTTAGGGGTAGTAGGCGATGCGACCACCCGGGCGGCTGCCCTGTTCCAAGAGCCCTCTTCGTCCACGCCTCATCCATATCCTTCGTCAAGTTCTTCTTTGAGTTATATCCTGCCATGATCCCTATCGCTCTTCTTCTTCTTCAATGAGAGACAACAACCTTTGATACTCCGGTAGAAGACTGAGTCTCCCCACAGACGACGCCAATTTGGTACACCACAAATACCTGAACCGCTCGACCGCCCCTCTCGAACTGGATTGCGCTTCCTTGATCGTCGGTACCTGCAAAACATGCCGGGGGTGGTCCCGACGTGGAAACTCCGACGCTCAAGTCAGTGGTGGTGTTTCGGAGAGAAAGCGGCAGAATAACGAGATAATATGTGTATGTGTATTGTGTAAAATGAATGAACCTGTTCCCTTTTATAGGTGAGGTCATGTATGGGTCGAAGAGTTCTTATCGATCTAGAAGTCTTCCTCGTGTGTATCTCTAATCTGGGTCAGACATATCCAAAACTTAGAGTCCTCATCCCCACAACTTCTTTTTGCCTTGACCACGAAGCCATCTCCAGGCTCTGGTCCCCTCGGCGATGAACCCTCTGGCCGAGCCGCCCAGGTGTCGAGGTTCCTAGGTGATCACCTTATATATTCCGTCTAGGTGACCAGCCTTACGTATTCCACCTAACCCACGCCGAGCTAACCTTCGCCTAGCTGGTTAAATCATGCCTAGCTGACTGGACTATGCCTAGCTCTCATCCACCAGAGGCACCATGGACGCCCATGCCGAGCTCCCTCACCCATGAAGCGACCGGTCCCTTATGAACCACTACTCATGGCTGTATCAGACTTCATGCACATTTTGGGTGGAGATTTTAGAGCTCAAAAACTTAGGTAAGTGGTCTGGTCAGCCTTGGTACAAAAATGGGGGACAAGGACAAACTACTTGAATAAAATAATGCAAGGCACATGCTCCATGTTGCTTGGCACTAAGTGACTTTCCTTAAACATTGCTTAGGGTAACTTAAGCTCAATTAGTCCCTCATTAAGTCCTAATTACACGTTTGAATTGGGTCATGAGAAAAGTGGGCCGGAAATTATGGAATTGGGCTTAAAATGTGGGCTGTGCACGCTGCCGCTGGGGTGGGCGATGGCTGCTGGGGCGCGGCACTGGGCCTGGGCGCGAGGGCGTGCTGGGCTGACGCGGGAGGTGGGCTGCGCGCGGGAATGGAGTCTTGGGCCTAGCTCCTCACTTGTTAAGGCTTCCATGGTGGTCTCCCATACTTAGAAAAATATTATGACTAATGTGCTATGGCTAGGACAAGCCTTGGGCTCGGTGGCATGTTCTTGGGCATGGCTCGAGGCGCGGGTGTGGGACTCGGCACGAGCGGCTCGGGTATGGACTATGGCTCAATTTTTAAAATGTCCAAGGCTTGAACTTTGGTATTCCAACACACTTAGAAATTATTCTAAGTATAAAATATACCAAGACTTGGCTATGCTCGGAAAATAACTTGAAAAATAATCGGAACTAAACTAGGGTTCGAAGCCGATAATTTCTCGAGTCAATTTGCTATAATTTTAACAATCCAAATTAATGGATTGATCTTGACTTATACTTAATATAGAGAACTCCCAAGAATGATATATCAAGCTTAGGAATTAATTGAGCATTTAGCATATATAGTATAACTCGAAAAATCTAAAACTTACGGATTTCACTTATAGTCGAGCAGTGAAACCGTTCGTAATATTATTTCTGATTTGGGGCGTTACAACCTATCCTCCTTAAAATATTTCCATCCTCGGAAATACAAAACTAAGTTACTATGCCAGAACTCCTACTACAAAACTATATACATCAAACATAAAATAGAAAGTACATATATGTACATCTGAAAATCACAAAACTCGAAATCGGGATAACGAGCTCTGATCTCGGCCTCTCTCTTCCAAGTGGCTTCCGACTCGTCGTGGCGACTCCAGCAAACTTTGACGAGCTCTATATCTCTGTTCCTCAGCCGACGGACCTTTTGGTCCAGAACTGCTACCAACCGCTCATCATACGTCAGGTTCTGCCCGATCTCTAGCCCGTCAAAGTTCACTACGTGGCTCGGATCGTACACGTACTTTCTCAACATCGACACATGGAACACGTTGTGTACACCCGAGAGCTCTGGGGGTAGCGCCAGACGGTAGGCTGTTACGCCAACTCGTTCGAGAATATCAAATGGCCCTATGAATCGGGGGGGCTGCAGCTTCCCCCTCTTCCCAAATCGGACAACGCCCCTCATCGGTGTGACCTTCAGGAACACTTTATCTCCCTGCTCAAACTCAAGCTCCCTTCTACGCTTGATAGCGTAGGCCTTCTGTCGGCTCTAAGCCTCTCTCAATGTAATGCCCCGTTTATTTGTGGATGATTTGAGAAATATTATTATTATTTTTATTGTTATTATTATTTTTGTGATAATATTTATATTTATTTTTCTTGAATGCCATAATATTTATTAATTGCCAAATGTGATTAAATGCTAAATGTGTAATTGTCTAATTGATTTTTGTCATTCATTAAATAATGTGTATTTAAAAATATATGAAATATATATATATATATATATATATATATTGTTCGGTTTATTTTTATCGCGCGTTTGCATTCGAAATCGAGCCCGAGAATTTTCGTTGGAACCGAAATTGGGCCCGAGAATGTCCGTTTGATTTTTAATCGAGCCCGCGAGCCGATTTAATGTCGCAAACCCAACCCAAGAGGCACGAAATTTTTCGGCCCAATTACTCAGGCCCGGCCCGACAGTTTTTTCCCAATCTTTTCCTTTCACGCGTGTGTGTGTGTAGCGTTCTTATTTTTGTCTTGGACGACAAGATTTTCCTTTCCCTAAACCTAGTATGTACATATATTTTGGCCCCTCCTCCCTTGTGATCAAAACATAACGCCCGCAGCCTTTTTTTTCTCTCTTTCTGATCGCATCTAATCGCCATCATCGTGAACCCACCATCTCCGGTCTTTCTCCTCTCATCTCTCTCTCACGCAGAAATTCCTTTGCTCGACCATCATCGTCCTCATCACTGGCGACAGCATCTCGCACAGCAACCCTCCGGTGACCTCTGTGCGCGTCTTTCCAGCGAGTTCGAGTCAGCCCTCGAGCTTGCGACGTCGAAACCACCTCGCGCCGCCGCAGCCAGCACCTATTCCGGCAAGTCACCGGCGCTCAGCAACTCGCACAGCCAACCCCTCCGACCACTCCCCACCTGTTCGTGAGCCCCGTCACGTGAAGATCTTCCAGCCGTGCACCACCACAGCGAAGCCGCGACCTGCCGCTGCTCCTCCGCGCGGTGTCCCCTCGGCAACCTCTCAGCGCCGCCGCGAGCTCCTCCTCCGGTGACCCTGCTGCTCCTCTCGCAACCGTGACCCGCAGCAGCGAGCTCTTCCCCGTGCACGTTGAGCCCTTCTCTTTCGCGAGACGAGTTTACCGTCGAGCCCGTTCGAACCCATTCTCGCTCGTTTCCGGAGAACAGTATCGATTCTCGACTCCTCGTCTATCTTACGTTAATATCCTTCTGGTTGTGCCTTTCGGTTTTGCGTGAGTGTATGTGTGTTCATGTCGATTGAGGTGTTCGGATGTAATCATGTTAAATGTGATGATGTGCATATTATATAGTTGTGATTTTTATGCCGAACTCGTCGATTCGTGTGAATCGAGCGAGAACTGAGTATAAATGATGAATTGCTGTGGATTTAGGAACCTAGGATTTTTGCAAACACAATGGCGCTGACCTTGTGTAGATCGGACTTGTAGATTGATAGTTATGATTTTTCGAAAGTTATAATTTCTGTTTAGATTGAAAAATTCATTTTAAATCGAATACTGGTCCGATTTCCTTGACATTTTAGGAGCAGCTGTGCTTGGTGAATATGTAGCTGCTGCAAAATTTTCATGATTTTTAAAGGTGTTTAGCTATTTTTAAAAATTAATTCGAATTCTGTTCAGTTTCTTGTAAAATTCATAAGTAACTGTGTATTGTTCTTTTCTGGCTAATTTTTGAATATGTTGTGTCTCAAGCATGATTATATGTTGTATAAAAATTTTAGAATTTTTGACATGGGTTTGATAGAGTTAATGATTTATTTAGTGTTTCTGCCCGATTTTGTTTTAATTGTTATCAATTGTGCTGAAGATGAAAAATTCTGCAAATATGTGGAGGTACTTATTATGTAATGTTAAGCTTGCTGTAAAAAGTTTGGAAATTTTGGAATTCATTTGAGTTCGGTTCTGTTATAAGTGCTATACTTGGCTGAATGTTGTTTTAATTTTATAAAATCACTTGCTGAGTATTAAAACCTGGTATTTTTATATGTTGCTCTTCCTATGCTTTAAAAGTTTAGATAAAAATTTCATGGCCTGAATCATCCATTATCATGTGCTTTTAATTTAAACTCGCTTTTGTTGAAAAACTTGTCTCAATTTTATAAAATCATGTACAATGAGTTGGAAGCTGAAACTTGGCCATTTTTCTTAAAACTAGGAGGTGAATTTTGTGTAAAATTTTCATAGCCTGACTCATAAGTTTGATATGCCTTCAAGTTCAAGTGGGAAATTGAGGAATTGTTTTTCTATACTGGAAGTTGTTAAGTGTTGTTCATTAACTATGCTACGTGTTTATTTGTGACCTGTTTGATTGGCATTCATTGGTGATTATGTGAAATTGAATGTCTGTTTTGATCGAGTCTAAGTCCTAGAGTTTCCATATCCACAGAACTTCATGAACCACTTGGTCGAACCGAGTTCGAATAAGTCAAATTGTGATTTTGCTAAATGGATCTAGAGTAAAGTGTTGACTTTAGCACCTAGATTTATGTAGGTGTCTAGAGGTGTTGACCTTGCCTCACTTCGAGATTTGTGACTGTGATCTGTTGCTGAAATCAGGTGGGTACATTTATGATGTATTCCATATTTATCGCACTTAATATTTCGTATATATGCTTTGTTTTGAAAAATGATGTATGCGTGAGAACCCTAGTCAAAGTTTCCCATATGTTAGTGCCTTTGAGGAATACATAAACAGTGAGAGGTCATCGGCCCGTAGATTCGGAGAGGTGACCCCCAGGTTCGTATGATATTCGTGAATGGGAAAAACATCTCTACTGTCTCCTGGAAAGGATCTCAGGCCCGTAGCCATTCGGTGATGAGAAGGTTTCCAGTTACTTCCTTGCCGTGTGTGATGGTTGTTGTATGTACATAGGAGGTTTGCGATAGGGCCAAGTAGGGAGTTAGACTGTTGGATTCTATGCATACTGAATACTATGGTTATGATGGTTTAAAACGTTATGCGAGATATACTGTGCGATAATGGTGAGCTTGTTGGTTATGCTCACCCCCATTATTTTCTTTGTTGTCTTTTCTCTTCCTTTGTTCTAGGTTGAGACGAGCTGGAGGCGGTGGCGTAGGACAAGCGAGATGGTGGTCATTATGTGTTGAAATCTATGCTTCCGCTTGAACTTAATACTTATTTATTTTGCTATTATGCTTGAATTATTTACTGCTTCCACTTTTCGAACTAAGTTTAAGTATGTTGAACCGTGATCATGCTAGACCTTTGGAAATGAATTTGAGACGTATGTTCTTTGGGATTGTTATTTTGATAACTCGAGTATGTGTAAGTTCTTAGATTGTTGGTTGTGTTTAATTGTTGTGGTTAATAAGTAGCGCCTGATACTCGATAAATGATTTAACTTGGATTAAAAAAAAAATAACTCTGATTTTTTTAAATCAATGCAGTAAATTCTTTAAAATAAAACGGGGCGTTACACTCAACCTTGCTCGGATCTCGGCGACCTTCTACACTCTGTCCTCGATCAACTTGGGACCAAGAACCTGCTTCTCGCCGACCTCATCCCAATAAAAGGGTGAGCGGCACTTGCGACCGTATAAAGCTTCGAACGGCGGCATCTTGATCGACGAATGGTAACTGTTGTTATAGGCAAACTCCACAGTGGGCATCAACTGCTCCCACGAACCACCATGCTCTAGGACACAAGCTCGGAGCATGTTCTCAAGCGTCTGGATGGTCCGTTCCGACTGACCGTCGGTCTTTGGATGACATGCAGAGCTAAACTTTAGCTTCGTCCCCATGGACTCGTTCAGACTCTCCCAGAAATGGCCGGTAAACTTGGGATCTCTATCTGATATAATCTCAGCTGGAACGGCGTGGAGTTGAACGATTCCCTGGAGGTACATCTCAGCTAGCTTCTCCATGGACTTGTCCATTCTGACGGGCATAAAGTGGGCCGACTTCGTCAGTCGATCCACTACTACCCATACCGCGTCGTGGTGCTTGGCCGACATCGGCAATTCCGTGACAATGTCCATGGTCAGCTTCTCCCACTTCCACTGCGGGATCTCTAAAGGCTGTAAGAGACCCGGTGGAACCTTGTGCTCAGCCTTCACTTGCTGGCAGATCAAACACTTCTCAACAAACTCGGCGACATCTTGCTTCATCCCCTTCCACCAAAATGACCTTTTTAGGTCGTGATACATCTTGGTGCTACCGGGGTGCGCCATGTTTGGAGCACTATGCGACTCAGTCAAGATCTCCTTCTTCAGGGCCTCGACATTCGGCACAACGATCCTTCCCTTGTATTCCAAGGCACTATCAGTGCCTCGGTAGAAACCCTCAACTCCTCCGGCATGAATCTTCGCCCCCATCGAGCGAATGAACTCGTCAAAGGCTTGATCCCGCCGGATCCTGTCACTAAGCATAGGCCATATCCTCATTGCTCGAATACTTCCCACAACTGCAATGTAGGAGGTGATTCGACGACCTCTAACTACATCTGGATGAACTCTCTGATCAGTTGACGCTGCTGGGTGATCATACAAGTCAGTCCGCCTCTCTCCTTACGGCTGAGGGCGTTGGCAACAACATTCGCCTTACCCAGATGATAGTTAATGGTACAATCATAATCTTTCACGAGCTCTAACCATCACCTTTAGCGCATGTTAAGCTCCTTCTGCGTGAAGATATACTGTAAGCTCTTGTGGTCTGTATAAATCTCGCAGTGGCCTCCGTACAGATAGTGCCTCCAAACCTTCAGGGCGTGGACCACTTCTGCCAACTCAAGATCGTGAGTTGGGTAGTTCACCTCGTGCGGCTTTAGCTGACGAGAAGCATATGCCACAACCCTGCCGTCTTGCATCAAAACACTGCCTAGACCCTGCTTCAAGGCATCACTATAGATAGTGAAACCCTGTGTGGGGTCCGGAATGGTCAACACTGGAGCCGTTGTAAGCCTCGCTTTGAGCTCTTGGAAGCTCGACTCACAATGACTATCCCACTCGAACTTCACCGATTTCCTCGTCAAACAGGATAAGGGTAAGGCAATCTTCGAAAACCCCTCGATGAAACGTCTATAATAGCCTGCCAAACCGAGAAAACTCCGAACCCCGGTGGCATTTCTCGGTGTCGACCAGTTCCTAACAGCTTCAATCTTACTCGGGTCTACTTCAATCCCTCTGGAAGTGACAATGTGGCCTAGAAAAGCCACTCGATCGAGCCAAAATTCTCACTTGGAGAACATGGCGTACAACTTCTCACGCTTAAGAGTCTCCAAAACGGTCCTCAAATGCTCCTCATGCTGCTCCGGGCTACTGGAATAGACCAGAATATCATCAATGAAGACGATGACAAACTGATCCAGGAATGGATGGAAGACACGGTTCATGAGATCCATGAATACTGCTGGCGCATTCCTCAAGCCAAACGGCATCACGACGAACTCATAATGACCGTATCTAGTTCTGAAATCGGTCTTGGCAACATCAGCCTCTCTAATCTTCAGCTGATGGTAACCAGAGCGGAGATCGATCTTGAAAAATACACTGGCTCCCCTCAGCTAATCGAATAAGTCCTCAATTCTGGGAAGCGAATACTTGTTCTTCACCGTCAACCGGTTCAATCCCGGTAGTCGATGCACATCCTCATAGACCCATCCTTCTTCTTGACAAAGAGGACAAGTGCTCCCCAAGGAGATACGCTCGGTCGGATAAAATCGAGACTCAAAAGCTCCTGAATCTGAGCCTTCAACTCCTGAAGCTCTTTCGGCGCCATGCGATACGGCGCTTTCGACACTGGTCCTGCTCCGGGACCAAGTCGATAGTGAACTCCACCTGGCGGTTAGGTGGTCCTCGCGGGAGCTGATCGGGAAAAACTTCCACAAACTCACGTACAATGGGTATGTCTTCGGGATGTTGACATCTGAATTCGCCCCCAAAAGAAATCGGACAAGGCAGCTTCGAGAATCGAACTGGAGACCCAGTTTAGCGCCTAGGTGCCGAGCTGGACTCCGAAACTTTTTGACCCTAACACCCCCGCGAGTCCGTCCGTTAGCCCGGCGTTTGCGACAGTTAAGTTCCGGTACCGGCCTGATAAGTGACGATCTGGAGGAAGGCTCCCCAGAACCGGAGGAGCAAAAAGGAAACAGGAGCTGACCTGAGGTCTCGGAACGGATCTCCAATGAGGAATGCCGATCTCGGTAACAATATAATAATGCCACTTGGAGAGTAATCATTGGTGATTGGACGGGGCGTCCTAGCCTGCTGACCTATATCCACTAGCAAAGACATAAAGCCTGCCAGAAATGACCCCATGTGTGCATTGAATGCCTGACAGGCAATGATGAGGATAACCTCAAATCGCATGAAATTCTGTCAAGGGCGTGAATCAGGGGGCCTGACCAACAAAGAGAAGGAGCTCGGCGGTGCAACGAGTGGAGGAATTGGTCAGGTCGTCCCAGGTCCTTGATGGGAACGCGGGTCAAGTGGCCCCGCTGAACAATCAGCAGATGGTCTTAGTGGAGGAACCAACCCCCCAGACAACTCCTCGATGGCAAGAGGAGATCAAACGATACATATGACTAGGGTGGAATTGGACGAGATCATAGCAGATGCGATAGGGCGGGCTTAAGAGGTTGATCGGCGAGCTAATGAATCGCTAGGCAGCCCGTGCATCAGCAGTTGTCCTTGCATCCTCACCAGATGCACCCAGCGCGAGAGGGGGGATGAGGATGCCGATAGGTTGGCGACATCTCAACCTCTGGTAGCACAGTCGGATGGGTTAACTTTGGAGAGGTTGGCAGCTCAGATGCAGGAACTCCAAGCTCGGGTACAAGGAATCGGATGGGTTAACTTTGGAGAGGTTGGCAGCTCAGATGCAGGAACTCCAAGCTCGGGTACAAGGAAAAAGGGTGGTAGTGTCACGTGGACATCCATTTGCAGAGGAAGTGTTGGGACGGACCCTATACTGTTGAAAGGGTATTCGCTGGGGGTGCCTACGAGCTTCGTGATGCGGAGGGGCGGCTGCTGCCGCGACCGTGGAACATATCGCATTTGAAGAAATATTATGCCTAGCTTATGAAGTGTTATTTTCCGTTTGTTGGCATTTGCTTTTGTTCTTTCAACGAGACCAATAATAAGATTGTTTTGAAGTTTTATCAGCTCTATTCTTCTCTTGTATGAATTGTGCGAAAGCCTATTAGTCTCTCCTACGCTCGCGGAGCTAGGTGACGACCTTTATAGGGCGAAAGCCTGTTAGTCTCTCCTAAGCTCGCGGAGCTAGGCGACGACTTTCGTAGGGCGAAAACTTGTCAGTCTCACCTAAGCTCGCGGAGCTAGGCGACTACCTTTATAGGGCGAAAGCCTGTTAATATCTCCTAAGCTCGCGGAGATAGGCGACGACCTTCGTAGGGCGAAAGCCTGTCAGTCTCACCTAAGCTCGCGGAGCTAGGCGACGACCTTTATAGGGCAAAAGCCTGTCAGTCTCTCCTAAGCTCGCGGAGCTAGGCGACGACATTTATAGGGCGAAAGCCTGTCAGTCTCTCCTAAGCTCGTAGAGCTAGGAGACGACCTCTATAGGGCGAAAGCCTGTCAGTCTATTCTACGCTCGCGGAGCTGGGCGACGACCTTCGTAGGGCGAAAGCTTGTTAGTCTCTCCTAAGCTCGCGGAGCTAGACGACAACCTCTATAGGGCGAAAGCCTGTCAGTCTATGCTACGCTCGCGGAGCTAGGCGACGACCTTCGTAGGACGAAAGCCTGTTAGTCTCTCCTAAGCTCGCGGAGCTAGGCGATGACCTTCGTAGGGCGAAAGCCTTCAGTTTCACCTAAGCTCGCGGAGCTAGGTGACGACCTTTATAGGGCGAAAGCCTGACGGTCTCTCCTAAGCTCGTGGAGCTAGGCGACGACCTGTATAGGGAGAAAGCCTGTCAGTATCTCCTACGCTCGCGGAGCTGGGCGACGACCTTCGTAGGGCGAAAGCCTGTCAGTCTCACCTAAGCACGGGAAGCTAGGCGAGCTACCTTCGTAGGACGAAAGCCTGTCAGTCTCACCTAAGCTCGCGGAGCTAGGCGACGACCTCTATAGGGCGAAAGCCTGTCAGTCTCACCTAAGCTCGTGGAGCTAGGCGACGACCTTGGTAGGGAGAAAGTCTGTTAGTCTCTTCAACGCTCGCGGAGCTAGGCGAGTCTTAAGAGACTTCGCAATAATTGTGCTAGGCGCAAAAGCCCATTGTCACGATGCTAAGTATTTTATAGACTTGGTGAATGAAGTTCGTCCCGAAAGGAGAGATATTGATGCTCGTACAGTGACAAATTATTTAAGTATGCGATAATTGACATAAGTAACGGCAAAGTGTAAAACGTCGCATTAAAGCATAATGCCAACAAACAGTGATTGTAGATAGTTCATAGAAGTTATAAAAGACAAAACATCTTCCATGGGACATACCAAAACATATGACAAAACGAGTTCAAGGTTACATGCCAAAATAAAAAGAGTGCGTTCAAATGTTCACTTCAACACAGAAGGAAATCATATATAGCTCTACGGAGGTGGCACTTTGTCATAAATCTTCTCCACATCTGCACCGGCCTTTTTTGCAGCAGAAGTCACGGCAGCCTCCAAGGCTCTATCCCACCAAGGATGGTCCGGGGGAAGGGACTTGTCGCCGTTCCATCCAGCTGGGGTAGGGACGCCCTTCAATAGCGCGCCCTCATCTATGGAGATGGTAAAGCCTTGGGCCTCCGCCTCGGTTTGGGTATGAACGACCCCCTCATGAAAATATTTGAGGCAAGCCGTGCTCATCCGCCTGAGGAACGCTACGAAGTCATGGTAGTGCGACAGTAGCTCGGCTCGGAAGTACTCGAGGAAGTGCAGTCCAACCTCTGATGTAAGGAAAGATCCCTGGCCATCCTTGTGTGCCTGAGCAACGCGCTCATCAACTTCCTCTCAAAGCTTTTTAAGCTCGGCATCTTTGGCTTTTAGCTCGGCGTCTTTAGCTTTAAGCTCGGCCTCTTTGGCTTGAAACTCAGCTCGGAGCTTCTGCGTTTTGGCTTTTTGACGATTGAGGGCCTTTTGAAGGTCGGCAAGTCGCTCCTCGCCTTTCTCCACCTCGTCCTTGAGGGATTTCACCTCGTCATCGTCGTTGTCCAACTGCTCGTCGAGAAGAGGAGCTATGCCGGCCAGAGCCTGTTTGGGACAGGGGGCATAGATTTTGCAAAATGTGCTGAATAAAGGTGTAAGTTAAGTGTGATAGAGTCATACCAGACCAAGGTTGTAGGTGATCGTCTCGGCTCGACTCTTTTTGGTGGGCCATTGTTTTGTCTCTCCCTTTGGAAAAATGCCAAGGAGGTAAGGGCTGGTCACCGATACGTCCTTGTTCCCGGCAAACCGAGTTGGCTTCTTGGCCCTTAGGGAGTCGGTGGTCAGCTCGATGCCTTGTGCCGATGTGGTCCCCTCTTTAGGGAAAGTCTTCTTACGCTTGAAGGACCTCGTCAAATGCTCACGGTAGACCCGGCGATCGGGGACCTTGTCCAGGGGAAGGTTGACCACCTCCTGCGCTGGTGCTTTGGGGGGAGTAGGCGCTGCTTCTGAGGACTTGGCAGGGGGGGCAGCGCAGGTCTGGAGAAGTTTCGCTGCACGACAAATACAAGGAAAGACAACAAAAAAACTGAAAATATAAGTAAACAGGTTATATGAGTAGCACTAGCATAAAGGAAAGAGTAAGCGATATGAAGACAACTTGTGGTGTCGAGGCCTACCTATGTCACTCACGGGGTCAGCGGCACAGCTCGACAGCTGGAGGTGCCGAAGGAGTCGGTCATTGGTGGTCAGCTTTACCACGTGAAGGGGGCTCTTATTCCATTGGGAAATGAGGGTGTCATATTTGGCGTCCCATCTTGGTTTCTTTCGCTGACCCGGTAGCTCGTCCAGCCACTTGGATTGGAGGTCGAAAATTTTGGAAGGGGGGCGAACGAAGAAGAATTTGTTTTGCCAGTTATGAATTTTTAATTTAGGGTTTTTCAAGAATTTAGCATTGTTGCGGGGCATGAGGTAGGGTGAGGTATTGTTCGAGGATTAGAGATTGAGACAATAGAAGCATAATTCTGGGTCAAACTCGCCGAGGTGAGCTCGACAAGTCATGATAAAACCAACGAGATAGCGTATCGCGTTGGGAGGAAATTAGTTCAGGGAAAGCGATATAACTTGCTCAATTCGAGTAGGTCAAGGTGTAGAGGAAATCTCAGTCCAGCATCGGCTTGATCTATGAAAAAGCTGTAGAAGTCGGGTGGAGGGTTCTTGTATGAATCTCCGGGTTGTGGGAATCGGAGTTCCCATCCTCGGGGTAATTCAATCTTTTTTTACTAGGGCGGTTATTTGGTTGTCCGAGTAGGATATGGGGTTAGAAGGTGTCGCTTGGGAGTGGGTGGCCCCCTTTTTTGTTTTGTTGGAGGTTGTGGTCGACGAGGCTTGAAGGGCCAAAGTAACCGTCGGATTTTCTATAGGTGTGGAGTGTGAGGTAGGAGAAGACGTCCTAGTGCCCGTGGTAGATAGCCGGAAAACAATTGGCGAGCATATGCGAAAAGGAAATAAATACAATAAATAAATAAACATTTTGCACAATAATCATGAGGCTATAGTAAGAGAATGAGGTCGGCGTACCCATGAAATTGTCCGACATGATACAAGTGGAGAGACGAGTTGGACGTGCTCGGTCGATGTGGTGCGGTTGGCGCGAGGTCGGTAATGCGGCTGAGCTCAGTGGAAGGCGCGTGTTCGGCGGATGGGAGGCGGCCGGTGCTCGGCGGTGCGATGGGAGCTCGCCGGGACGGCATAGGTCTGTCGGGTGGTGTGAACTCGTCGAGAGGAGAATTGTCGGGTGTCGAAAAGAGACGAAGAGCTTCTCGGTAGAAAGAGAAATTATGAGAGGAGTGTTGTAGCAAATTTTGTTTTATATTTTTCCGAGCACCGAGTTAAAAACTCGTTTCCCGGGTCGATCTCAAGGACTGGTCAATCGAACTATATTATGTGTAATTCAATTTCTTTTATATATATAATAATGCAGAAAATTAATCCAGATTTTTGCTTGATTACAACTAGAAATTTACATAACATTACAGAAACAGAAAAGAAAGACAGTAAATAACAGAAAGTCAACTGGAAAAGCAAAACAGTAAATAACAGAAATAAATTACAATAGTAGTAATAATAGTAATAATAATATTAATAATAATAGTAATAATAATAATAATAATAATA
>BKCP01006826.1:178275-192816 GCA_008636005.1 Striga asiatica | reverse complement strand
GAATATTATTGTGTTCAAAAGATGAAGATAGAACATCAGATGGTACGATGCGAGATAAATGATCAGCTACCACATTTTCCGACCCTTTCCTATCACGTATTTCTACGTCAAACTCTTGTAACAACAAAATCCACCGAATTATTCTTGGTTTAGATTGCATTTTACTCAATAAGTACCTTAAAGCAGCGTGGTCTGAATGCACAATAACTTTAGAACTTAAAATGTAGGATCTAAATTTTTCAAGAGAGAATACGACTGCTAAAAGTTCCTTTTCAGTGGTTGTGTAGTTAAGTTGGGCTCCCCCAAGGGTTAAACTAGCATAATAAATTACACGAAGTAATTTATCAACTCGTTGACCCAAAACGGCCCCGACTGCATGATTTGACGCATCACACATGATTTCAAAAGGCAAAGACCAATCAGGAGCAACTACAATAGGTGCAGTCACAAGCTTATTTTTCAAAGTAATGAAAGCATTTAAACATGCCTCATTAAAGACAAAAGGCACATCTTGAGAAAGCAAGTGACACAAAGGCTGGCTTATTTTAAAAAAGTCTTTTATAAATCTTCGGTAAAAACCAGCATGACCTAAAAAACTCCTGATACCTTTTACATTTATCGGAGGTGGTAATTTTTCAATGACGTCAACTTTAGCTTTATCAACTTCAATTCCTTTATGAGACACCACATGACCAAGTACGACTCCACTTTTTACCATGAAATGACTCTTTTCCCAACTTAAAGTTAGGTTCGTTTCTATGCATCTTTCAAGGACACAAGATAAACTGTGGAGACAGTTATTAAATGAATTACCGAAAACGAAAAAATCATCCATAAATACCTCCAAGCAGTTCTCAAGCATGTCGGAAAAAATAGAGAGCATACACCTTTGAAAGGTGCCTGGAGCATTGCATAGGCCAAAGGGCATACGCCTGAAAGCGAAAGTACCGTACGGGCATGTGAAAGTCGTCTTTGGTTGATCTTCGGGAGCAATGGCCACTTGGTAATAGCCAGAAAGGCCATCAAGGAAGCAATAGAACTGTTGCCCGGATAGTCGGTCAAGAATTTGATCAATGAAGGGCAACGGAAAATGATCCTTCTTTGTTAGGGCCGATAGTCGATACACATGCGCCACCCGGTTGTTATCCGAGTGGGTACCAACTCTTTTTTATCATTTTCGATGACAGTGATTCCGCCTTTCTTCGGAACCACATGGATCGGACTTACCCATTCGCTGTCTGCAACGGGATAGATCAGTCCTTCCGTGTATAGCTTAATGATTTCTTTCTTGACTACCTCGCTCATGTTTGGGTTAAGCCGGCGTTGGCTATCCCGGAAAGGTTTGGCTCCTTCTTCTAGAACAATACGGTGCATACAAGTTGCCGGACTAATTCCCTTTATATCAGCAAGGCTCCATCCGATCGCCTTTTGTTTTCTTTTCAGAACTTCAACTAACTCCTCCTCCTGTTCTTCTGTGAGTTCTGCACAAATGATTACGGGCTTTTTCTCCTGGTCATCAAGAAACACGTACTTTAGGTGATTAGGCAACTCCTTCAGTTCTGGATTGGGAGGATTTTGTGACTCTTGCTCAATTGCAAAGAGTTCTACAATCGACAGCTCTTCTTCCTTAAGGTCGGGCATACTCTGTTCTTCAAAATCATGCATCACCATTTCTTCAACGGTTGAACAGACGTCATCGTAAAAGGCACACTCTTCAGTATAGTTAAATGAGGGGGCTAGTTGGGCTTCATGAACGGAAATGGACACAGATTCTCCCAGAACCGACATGCTCAACGTTCCGTTCTTCACATCGATCAATGTGTTGGTCGTAGCCATAAATGGTCTTCCCAACAGGATAGTGTGATCCTTCCCGTTCTCTTGAACGTCCCCAACATCAAGGACAACAAAATCCACTGGGACTATAAGTTGTCCCACTCGAACAAGGACATCTTCCACGACTCCTTTTGGGAATCGAGTTGATCGATCTGCAAGCTACAGACACATCCGTGTAGGCCTTAAATCACCAAGGCCAAGCTTTTGAAAAATGGAAAATGGCATTAGATTAATGCCGGCTCCCAAGTCAAGCATTCCTGAGGCTTCTTTCCCATTCCCGAGGGCTATTTTGATGACAAAACCCCCAGGATCGAGCTCCTTCTTTGGTAAGTCATATTGCATTGCGCTCGAAGCCTCGTGAACCACCACCTTCTCACCATCGCCGAACCTCCTCTTTTTCGTCACCAAGTCCTTAAAGAACTTGACGTACGCTGGCATGCTCCTGATTACTTCCAAAAGGGGAAGGTTTACGTTCACTTTGGACAGCATGTTGTAGAGGTCCCGGAATTGCTCTTCTTGTTTGTCTTCTCGAAGACGGCCAGGAAAAG
Organism: Striga asiatica; assembly: GCA_008636005.1. NCBI lineage: Eukaryota > Viridiplantae > Streptophyta > Magnoliopsida > Lamiales > Orobanchaceae > Striga > Striga asiatica. The sequence continues at coordinate 190,435 of BKCP01006826.1, read as the reverse complement.
GAATTCGTGGCTTGTAAGGATTAGCAGATTTGTGGAGGACAGGTGCCTCCTTTTCTTTATCATCTTCTTTCGTCTTGTCGGGTTCATCGGCTGGTGATTGTGTTTGTGGTTGGTTTGTTGATTGTATTGGTGGTTATGCTGGTGGTTGTGTTGGTGGAACTGGATTGCCTACATTGTTATCGATCTCTCTTCCACTTCGCAGAACAGTTATGGCCTTAACTTGTGCTGGTTGGCTTGGTAGCTTCCCCTTTTCAACCTCAGCTTCAAGAGTAGAAAACCTAGTGGCCAGTTGGCCCACTTGGGTTTCAAGATGTTTATGAGCGGCAGCTTGATTGGTCATGAAGCTAAAAATTTTGTCTAGCCTCTCTTCTACGCTGGGCGAACTTGGGTTGGCCATCGGTGCTTGTGGCGGCACTAGCGGACGAGGAGGGTATAGAGACCTCATCGGTTGCTGTTGTGGAACGAAGTTTGGTCTCGGTTGTTGCTGCTGGTAGTTGGTAGGAGGACTCTGAGTGTTGTTGTTGTTGGCCCAAGAGAAATTTGGGTGATTTCGCCACCCCGGGTTGTAAGTGTTTGAATATGGGTTGTTGATCGGTCGGTTCTAGTACCCTTGTAATGCATTGGCGTCCATCGTCTGTTGTCCACCATTTTGATCAAACGCCGAAGGACAGACTTCGGGTCCGTGTCCCTGGGTACCGCAAGCACCACATACATCCACAGCCATTGCTTGAACTGGTTGGACACTTCTTGAACTCAACAGTCTCATCTGCTCAGCAATCTCAGCAATTTGCTGAGCCATGGCACTGTGTCTGATGGATATTTCGTCCACCGACACCTTCTTTCCACGAACACTCTTCTGAGACGACTTATTGCTTATCATCTCAAAGATCTCGAGCATTTCTTCTGCAGTACATTCCCCAACGTCACCCCCTGCTGCATTGTCCACCATGTATTGGAGTTGTTGATTTAGGGAGTCGTAAAAACTCTTCATCAACAGTCCCGCTGGAAGGTTGTGATGCGGGCACTGTCTTTGGAGATCTTTGAATCGCTCCCATGCTTCATGCATGGCCTCGTGTGGTTGTTGGGTGAAAGAAACAAGTTGAGATCGGTAGTCCTGCGTCTTCTGATGGGAATAGTATTTCCCAACAAACTTGGAATAAACTCCGGCCCATGTTGTAAGAGAGGCAGGGGCCAGAGTCATAAACCAAGCCTTTGCTCGATCCTTCAGTGTTTCTGGGAAACACCGTAGCTTCAGCTCGTCTTCGGTCAGGCCGTGGAGAGGGAAAGTGTGGAGAACGTTGTAGAACTCCCGGATAAAGTGTAATGGATCCTCTCCGGCATGCCCGTGGAATGATGGCAGTTGATTGAAATGAAGCATCTTTAACTCATAATTCCTGGCAGCTGGACTCAACCGGATACAAGATGTAACCGGGCCGATTTCGGGATAGCCCAAGTCTTTAAGAACATTCCTAGGTGGAACGTTCTCGCCTTGTTCTTCGTGCTGTGCCATCTTGTCCTGATCACTTGACTGGGCGCTTGTCGGATTAAATACAAGTCCACTCCTGGTCTGCATAAACAAAGACAAGAACCCGTTACGAGCACCAGATTAAAAATAAAAAGAAAATAACTTGAAGAACTAAAAGAAATAAATATATATATTTATATATATATTTTTTTTTTTTAATAGAAAGAAAATTGACGATACACAATATAAATCTTTAACCAGTCCCCGGCAACGGCGCCAAATTTGTTGTAGCAAATTTTGTTTTATATTTTTCCGAGCACCGAGTTAAAAACTCGTTTCCCGGGTCGATCTCAAGGACTGGTCAATCGAACTATATTATGTGTAATTCAATTTCTTTTATATATATAATAATGCAGAAAATTAATCCAGATTTTTGCTTGATTACAACTAGAAATTTACATAACATTACAGAAACAGAAGAAAGACATTAAATAACAGAAAGTCAACTGGAAAAGCAAAACAGTAAATAACAGAAATAATTTACAATAGTAGTAATAATAGTAATAATAATATTAATAATAATAGTAATAATAATAATAATAATAATAGTAGTAGTAATAATAGTATATAAACAGAAAGTAAATTGCAGAAAGTAAAGTGCAGAAAGTAAAGTGCAGAAAGTAAATTACAGTAATAATAGTAATAATAATACTAATAATAATAATAATAATATTTCTATATATATATATATGTGATAAGTAATTGGCAGGGAGTAAAGTGCGTAAAGTAAATAAAGCAATAAAATTACAACAGTAGAAATAAGCAATAACATTAAGCAATAATAGTTAATATTTATAACATATATATATATATATATATATATATAAATAAGTATCCACAACTATTATTATTGTAGTAATAATATTCATAATCATTCCTTTAGGAACAATAAGAATAATTACGACTGCAATAACAATAATCGGAATATAAATTTATAACGTCTTAACGGAACGGAATTTACAGAATAACACTCGGATTTTAACTGGATAAACACTCGAATTTTAACTCACAACATAAAATAAAATTACACACACAAGTGTTTCAAGTACCAAATGAAAATAAAAACAAGAACAAGAACATCAAGAACACTAGAAAGTGTTTGTACTAATTCTAATATTTGTATCTAAGAACTCAAGCTAAAACTTCCTTTCCGAACTCTCCCTTAAGACCTCTCACAAATGATGTATTTATACTAGTTCAAGAGGGGACAAAATCACATCAAAATCATCTTAAGATCATTATGTATTAATGGCTAGCATATCTATCAAAAATCAGCCCAAAATCTTCCAAAATCCGCCCAACATCCATGTTTGAAAAGTGGGCGCCGCCCATGTTGAACAAGACTTGGCAGCTTGCGCGGTTTTACGGTTTTGGCTCGTACGGGCTCGTCCGGACTCGGAATTGAGTTCCGTTTTCTCCTACGCGTAGCTAACGAACCCCTCTTCAATTCAATGTCATATACTGGCCATAATTAGTTACAAAAGTTGCCCCAAAGTTATGCTGAAAAGTGGCCGCGGCGCGAGGCTTGGACAGCTTGCGCGGCTTTACGGTTTTTTCTCGTTTGGGATCATTCGGACTCGAAATTTAGTTCCGTTTTCTCCTACGCGTTACTAACGAGCTCTTCTTTCCAGCTATGCTCAAAAGAGCAATTTATCTTGTAACTCAAATCTTCACGGGGCTCGATACCAATGCGTCGGAAACGATAACTCTCGAAAATCCAGACTTATTATACTTGAAATTACACCAAAAACCGGAAAAACACAAAAATACACGAAAACACACGAAAAACCACAAAATACACAATAAACACTAGAACAACAAAAATAACCAAAAACAACTAAATGGACCGAAAGACCTTCTAAAAGACCTAAAAATGAGGGAAAATAAATGTAAAATAACAATAAAAAACGTAACAAAAATAATCACAACAAGGAGAAGAGAAGAGGTTTGAGGGGGTGAATGATGAATGAAAAAAGTGGATATTTATAGTGGAAGGTAGGTGAATCTTGGTTGATCTGAACCACTCATTCGAAATTTGATCTAAGGTGGAAAAAGAGGCTTGTAGGGGAAGCTTAATGGTGTTCCGAAGGGAGGTGGTAGGTGAAGGAAAAGAGATGGAGCATGTGCCGTGAGTAGGTGTAAGTGCATAGACTTTTCTATTTTTTGGCCTAGCATCTCGGCTCGGCAGCCTAGGACTCGTCACCTCGGCATCGGCAACGGTGACAGCTCTGTGCGCCTCGGCTTCGCTAGGAGCTTGACGTCGTGGTAGGACCAGCAGCTCGGCATCGCGATCAGAGGGCTGGCATCTCGACATCCGTAGCTCGGCGTCGGCTCCTCGGCAGGACAGCTCGTCGGCTTGGCAGGGTAGTGTGGGCAGCTCGGCGTCGGCGCACCTGGGTGCTCGGCGTCGCAATCAGCTCGGCATCTTCACTTCTGCTCGGCGGCGGAGTGAGTAGCCCGACGTCGGTGTCCTATGGAGAGCTTGGCGTCGCATCCTCGGCAGGCCAACTCGTCGGCTCGGCGGAGCGGAGTGAGCAACCCGGTGTCGACATTGAGGGCCGGCAGCTCGGCATACGACCAGCTCGGCAGGTCATGGCTCGACAGATCGGCGGATCCTCAGCATCTTCACTTCGGCTCGGCGGCGGAGTGTTCGGCGACCCCAGCTAGAGCTCGGCATATTGGGGAGCTCGGCGTTGGCTCCTCGATAGGTCGGCAACGATGGCAGCTCGGCGTCGCTATGTGGCCAACGGCTCGGCATCCTCAGCTCGTCGCGGCCAGCTCGACATCACTCGCCATAGCTCGGCATGGTGTACAGCTCGGCGGGCGGCCTGTTGGCTCGGCAGGGCGGCGTGAGCTCACGCGTCGGCGCATTCCATCGGCTCGGCGTCAGCATTGAGGGCTGTCATCCCGGCGTCTATATACTAGTAGCTCGGCACTGTTTACTCGGCATCCTCACACCGGCTCCGCGGTGGTAAGAGAATTTGAATGAGGTATGCGCAGTTGAGGTGGACACTGGATAATTGTCCCAACCTAAGGCGCGAGTACTTACTATGGTGTGTAATTTTTACATTCCTTAGGACAAGCTCCGATGACTTGTCTAAGGAATGGGGGGGCCTATACAGCTATGAGTAGTGGTTCATAAGGGACCGGCCATAGGCCGAATTTAGTGGCAGTTAGGCGTGGCCGCTTCATGGGTGAGGGAGCTCGGCATGGGCGTCCGTGGTGCCTCTGGTGGATAGGAGCTAGGCGTAGTCCAGTCAGCTAGGCAGGATTTAACCAACTAGGCGAAGGTTAGCTCGGCGTGGGTTAGGTGGAATACCTAAGGCTGGTCACCTAGGCGGAATATATAAGGTGATCACCTAGGAACCTCGACGCCTGGGCGGCTCGGCCAGAGGGTTCATGACCGAGGGGACCAGAGCCTGGAGATGGCTTCATGGTCAAGGCACAAAGAAGTTGTGGTGATGAGGACTCTAAGTTTTGGATATGTCTGACCCAGATTAGAGATACACACGAGGAAGACTTCTAGATCGATAAGAACTCTTCCACCCGTACATGACCTCACCTATAAAAGGGAACAAGTTCATTCATTTTACACAACACACATACACATATTATCTCGTTACTCTGCCGCTTTCTCTCTGAAACACCACCATTGACTTGAGCGTCGGAGTGTCCACGCCGGGACCACCCCCGGCGTGTTTTGCATGTACCGACGATCAAGGAAGCGCAATCCAGTTCGAGAGGGGCGGTCGAGCGGTTCAGGTATTTGTGGTGTAACAAAGTCAGTCAAAGATGCCTCCTCATGACCCCAAACCCATGCGCATGGGGAAGACCATGTCCCCCACTCATTCACCTAGTTATTTCCGCCCCCATGCCTATTTAAGCCTTTCCAAGTCAATTGGTATTAGCTCTTGCCTCCTTAAACATTCCAAGACTTAGTAAGTTCAACAAAAATAGAGAGGAAAGGGAGTTAAGGCCGAGACAAGCCCTTTTGGCCACTACCGAGCGCCGCGACCCGGGGGAGGGGGAGGACCAGCCATCTCGAGTTCCAAGCAAATTCTTCCAGGGCTTATTATCTTCTAAGTGTTTATTAGAATTTTTTAAGTCTTGTGGAGTTCCTAAGCTCGGCCAAATTACACCACAAATTGACCTAAGCCCCAAAAGTCGCGCCTAGCCCATTCCAAGCCCTAGGTATCGTTTCTTGCATTTTGGTGAAGGTTAGTTCGAGTCAACTTCTTCCCAAAATTATTTTATGATGTTTTAAGATTTTTAATGAAGAAAAACCGAGCCATGCATGAGTTTATAAGCAAGTTTCGGATTTAATGATTAAATGGCCTTAAAAATGAAAATTTAGTAGCAAGCATGCCAAAGTCGAGACTTGTGGTTAAATCACTCTTAAAAATCATGTTATTGATGATGTTAAAGTTTGAGAATGAAATGAGTTCATTAACTTAGTCAAATCATTCATGAAAATGGGGTATTTTGAGCACCCGAGGTTTACCCTTATGCATGCAAGTTATGAACCATGTTCTTAGCCATTTTAGCCATCATTTATCATGTTAAACATTCGGCCCTGAGTGGATTTGTAAGTTCTGAATGTTGGTTCGGACGTCAAGTGCTCGTACGTGCCATTTAGGCCCTATCGAGTGAACAAGCATGTGGACCCGGGTCGACTAGTGTTTCATAGCATATTTGTAGCACATTCATCATATTATGTTCATATGTCATGCATGTTACCGGAGAAAGTCGCCGGAGGTCCGGCAAGGGCCAGCCTTTGTCACTGCCCGCGCACACAGCGCGGCAGTGCCCGGCCCCGAGCCAGTCCGTGCCCGCGAGGTCTCGATGCCAGTCGCGCCCAGCACCTCCGACAGCACCCGGCAGCGCTGTCCACGCCCATGCATGTGTGGTCCCGAGCCAACAGCTCGTGCCCCGCATTGAGTCATCCCGAGAAGCCTCAGCAGGCGTGGCCACGGCACCCAGCGTGCCCAGCCCATGCGCACGGCGTCCGACAACGCCGTGCCAATCCCGGTGCACGAGGTCTCGCGCCAGAGACTCGTGCCATGGCCAATGCCGACCCGAGCAGTGTCTGTCGGGTCCGGCAGTGCCCGCGTCGTGTCAGCCACACGACCCCGCTGTCATGTCCCGCTTCCTTTGACCCGAGAAGGCCCGCGCATGGACGCAGCACCCATGCGGGTTCTAGGCACGAGGATGCTTTGAGCAAGCACGCCGGGGCACGAGCAGACGCGAGCAGACCCGAGGAGACCCGAGTAGTGCCGCGTGCGCGCAGGAAGGGCGCGCACGGAAGCGGGCAGCACGCGCGGACGCGCGGGGTCTGCCCGGTCTATTGAGGACTTAGGCCGTACCATACCTAAGTCTTGTACATAGAAGCGTCTAGTTTTGTCTAGGAGCTTCTAGAAGGTCCTAGAATTGTATAGATACGTGTAGTAGGGACTTGAAGGGCTTAGAGCCATGTAGAAGGTTCTAGGACGTGTAGGAATTTTGTAGAAGGGACTAGAACCCTCAAGACCATTGTAGGATCTAGAGAGTTCCTTAAAGGCGGTGGGGCAACTATAAATAGGGGACGCCCCACTCATTTGGTCCCCATCCAAGCAACAATCAAGCTCTCTTGTCCAAAGTTTGTGTGAATAATAGTACAAGTACTTTCCTTTTCATTCTCCCTTGCATACCTTTTCCATATTCTCTTGCCAAGCACTTGCACACACCGAGCACGTTCCAGGCACGGTGAGGCTGACTTAGCTAGCTGCGAAGGGCGCACGAGGGGCTAAGGCCGCACGCAACCAAGGTTCGAGGAACAAGGGCGTGACAAGTGGTATCAGAGCCACGCTCGGTACCGTGTAGAGTATGGCAGGAGACAAGGAGTACGAGGCATCTGGGTCTGGGGAAATCGAGGAGCAACCGCGAGGGCGGGAGCATACCACCGCGACCAAGGACAAGAAGCGTCGGGACCAAAGCCGCGCCCGCGCCGAGGTCTCGGCCTTGGACCAAGTTGTTAGGGAGATGGGCGAGAAACTCGAGCGGGTCGAGTTCAACTTCCAGACGCTGGAGACACACGTCTTAGAAGAGATGGAGTCCATGAAGCGCACGATCCAGGAGGGACTGGAGACGCGCACGTCGGCAGAGGACCGCTTGGATCAACTGGAGGACTTTGTCAAGGGTCAGCTGGTAGACCTTGTGAAGGGCCTCCAAGCAAGCATCGAGGGGATGCGCGAGGACCTTGCAATGTGCAAGCGGGTGATCGCTAGTGGAGAGGCTAGTCACCCGATGTCCTCTCCAAGGGTGGAATACCCGAAGCCGGTCGGGTACAACGGCGCGAGGGACGCCAAGGAAGTGGATAACTTCCTATGGAGTATGCAACAATATTTTGAAGGCATGGGACTCAAAGATGAGTCTACCAAGGTACGTACCGCTGCTCTTTACCTTTCCGATAACGCTATGTTATGGTGGCGTAGGAAGCATGCCGACATCGAGAGGGGCGTTTGTCAGATCGAGTCATGGGATGACTTCACGAGGGAGCTCAAGAAGCAATTCTACCCCGAGAATGTGGTGTTCCAAGCCCGCAAGAATCTTAGGGAGTTGAGGCAACGAGGCACGATTAGCGAGTACGTGGAACAATATACAACCTTGATGCTTCTTATCCCAACCTTGACCGAAGAGGACAAGTTGTTCTATTTCATTGACGGTCTACAAATGTGGGCAAAACAAGAGTTGCAACGTCGGGGCGTGAAAACGGTCGATGAGGCCATCGCCGCAGCTGAGTCCCTTACCGAGTTTCACCCGCACGCTCGAAAGGGGTCATCGAGGCACAAAGGGGACTCGGACCAAGAGGAGCCTGATAGCGGACACCGTGAAGCCATAGACCAGGGGAGGTCTCCGGCTCGACGTGATGGCAAAGGGTCGACACGTCAATCTTACGAGGAAAAGAAACAAACTTTTATGCCTCAAGTCAAATGCTTTGTGTGCAAGGGGCCACATCGCATGAGGGACTGCCCGAAGTTAGGCTCGTTGAGCGCTATCACCGAGGTACAAGCGGACGACCAGGAGGAGGTCCAAACCATAGGGGCACTTCAACTCAACACTGTCGTAGAAGGCACGTCAAGCGGGGAGGGACCGCATGAAGGCCGTTTGATGGTCGTTGAGGGACGCATCAACGGTAAACCGATCAAGGCCCTGGTGGACACAGGGGCGAGTCATAGCTTCATAACCGAGGCCGAAGCTCAACGACTAGGCATCCGCGTCTGAAAGGCAGAGGGGTGGATGAAGTCGAACAACGCGAAGGCCGTACGGGTGACAGGCGTCGCCAATGGGGTACAGATTCACTTAGGCACCTGGGAGGGACACGTGAACTTTAAAGTTACCACAATGGATGACCGAGACATCATCTTGGGGATGAACTTCTTTGTGGACAATCACATGTTCCCAGTGCCACATTTGAGGACACTTTGTGCGCGTCAAGGGAAGAAGCCGCACTGGATACTGGTTGTGGAGTCCAACTCAGGGAATTACTTGACAGGGCTCAAGTATCACAAGAGGTCACCATCGGAGCCGACTTCATACCGTGGGGCTATGCAATGCATCACGCTACCTAGTGGGAGGACGGATCCCACACGACGACGAGGGCGTCGCCGAAATAGGCGGGGGAGAATGTCACGTCCCGCTTCCTTTGACCCGAGAAGGCCCGCGCATGTAGGCACGAGGATGCTTTGGGCAAGCACGCCGGGGCACGAGCAGACGCGAGCAGACCCGAGGAGACCCGAGCAGTGCCGCGTGCGCGCAGGAAGGGCGCGCACAGAAGCGGGCAGCACGCGCGGACGCGCGGGGCCTGCCTGGTCTTTTGAGGACTTAGGCCGTACCATACCTAAGTCTTGTACATAGAAGGGTCTAGTTTTGTCTAGGAGCTTCTAGAAGGCCCTATAATTGTATAGATACGTGTAGTAGGGACTTGAAGGGCCTAGAGCCATGTAAAAGGTTCTAGGACGTGTAGGAATTTTGTAGAAGGGACTAGAACCCTCAAGACCCTTGTAGGATCTAGAGAGTTCCTTAAAGGCGGTGGGGCAACTATAAATAGGGGACGCCCCACTCATTTGGTCCCCATCCAAGTAACAATCAAGCTCTCTTGTACAAAGTTTGTGTGAATAATAGTACAAGTACTTTCCTTTTCATTCTCCCTTGCATACCTTTTCCATATTCTCTTGCCAAGCACTTGCACACACCGAGCACGTTCCAGGCACGGTGAGGCTGACTTAGCTAGCTGCGAAGGGCGCACGAGGGGCTAAGGCCGCACGCAACCAAGGTTCGAGGAACAAGGGCGTGACACCGCGCTCCAGTCGGCCTCGTTGCGTAGCCAGCAGCTCGCCCGAGTGCCCAGTGACCTCGGGGACGCCCGGCAGCGCCCGAGGGCCCTCTGTCCGCGCCTTCCCGGTGCCAGCAGTGTCCGGCCAGTGTGATGAGAATGTGGTCATCGACCCATCCGAGCACGAGGATGAGGCGCACTCGAGTCACGAGAAGTGGCGCAAAAAAGGTCGGGACGACCGCCGGGGCCATGCGAAGGGGGCTCGCGAAGGCTGCGCGAGGGCGAAACACGCGGGGCATAGACGCGCTGTACGCTGGAGTCGCGTAACCCGACGTGCTGTGACGGGGCACACGAGACGGGGTCGCCACGATGGCGTGACGAGAGGTTTGCGGCCGGAGGCTCACAAGAGGCGCAAGTGCGAGAATGGAGGATGGCGCGAAGGACTCAGCGCCATGGGCGAGATGAGGTCGATATGGGGGGACAACTGCGGACAGGCGAAAGACGCGAAGCGTGAACATGCGGATGGCGTGTACGCGATGGAGGTACCGTGTGGTGCGCGAGGGGAGGATGTTGGGTGGCTAGCACGCACCGCGACCAGCCAAGGACGAGCAGTGGGGACCGATGTGCGGGCTACGCGCGCGAAGGCTGAGGGCGCGCGAGATGATGCGCGCGAGGGAGGCGTCTGCGAGGAAACCGCATCAGTGCACAACGAGTGCGGGCACGCGGGCGGGTGCGCGCACGAGGCAGCCGCGGGGCACAAGGGCGCGCTGATGAAGATCGCATGTCCCCATTGCTGATAAGCCACAAACCAGTGCCTTGAATCTCCGATAGGTGTCTCGAGGTTTGCACAATCGCACCCCATGAAACGATAAAATTGCAAAAGAAATCAAGAAGAAATCTAAGACAAAGTGTTTGAACAAAAGTTCGGTTTTTCTATTAATTTTTGAATAATATTTCGAATGACAAGGGGCCCTATTTATAGGTGCCAAACTAAGTCTATTCCTAATCTAAGAAGAACTCCTAATGGTTGGAAATAAATAATGTCCTAAGAAACTAAATCACTAATTAAAGCAATAAAATATTAAAGTCCTAAACAATCTAGAAATCATAATGGAATAAGGAAACCAAATATCTAAGGGATCTTGGGAAGTCTTGACTTGCACTCCAAGCCAAACATCCCAACTCGCCGCCTTAAGGACCTGCGCGTCTTGCCTTAGTCCTCGAGGACTAAGGTCGCACCGCCAGTGCTAGCACGTGCTTCCCCGTTTGCGCCTTCCGCTCGAGTCCTCGCGCCCAACGGTCTTCTCGCGCGCGTCCCAACCACCCGAGGTCTTATCATGCGCGTGCGTCGCGTCGCCCTCGTCCGCGCCACTCGCGCTATTCGCCTTAACGTTCGCGGCCGCCTTTTCGCTACGCGATAGTCGCGCGCTATCGCCCATCGGACCCTGGTCGCTGTCCTCGCATGCCCCACACGCGATGGCCTGTGTTTCCCCCGTCTGCCGCGCTAACCTCTTGCGCGCGTGATAGGCCCGGCTCGAGGCGTTCTTCAGCTGCTTAGCCACATCCGCATCATTCTCGTCCCCTTCAAGCGCTTCTTTGTCCTCAAGGATGAAATCAGGGAACTGCTCGCGCATCTCATCTACATCCTCCCACGTAGCCTCCTCCGATGGCAATTCTTCCCACTCGACTAACACCTCCCAACGGTAGCGCCCCGCCTTCCTTACTTGGCGATATTCGATCCCACGGCTAGGCCTCACAATGGCCCGCCCATCCGTTGCCGTCGTGGGAAGCTCTTCGCACCACTTGTGCGCCTCTCCTAGACTTCTTTTGAGCTGCGAGACGTGTATGACTGGATGGATGTGCGAACTCTCTGGTAACTCTAGGCGATAAGCTACTTGCCCTATGCGCTTCAGAATTTGGTAGGGTCCGTAATAGCGTACCCCGAGCTTCGTCGCAGCCCTTTGCGCCGTTGTTCGCTGCCTAAAGGGCCGCAGCTTCAAATAGACATACTCGCCTGGCTCAAAACTGTAATAGCCCAGTTCTGAATTAATAAAAATGATAGTTTTTAGTTCCCAGTTGAACTATTTCTTTTTATTAATACTGCTCGTCTTGAGTTCCGAGCCCAGTTATCAGCTATTCAATCTCAGTTATTAATTCCGGTCCATTTATTTTATTAATGGATTTTATTCAGTCGGAATTAGTTATTCCAGTTGACGAATAATCGAAACCGAGTTTGTTTCGATAAATCGTCCAAGTTTAGCCGTGTCCGGAACCGAGTTGTTCGGTCGCGAGTATCGCGCCTAGTTCGCGCCTAGCCAATTCTC
>BKCP01006826.1:146432-173136 GCA_008636005.1 Striga asiatica | reverse complement strand
ATCGCACAAATAATCACATCTCGTAAATCAAACATATACGAATTCACATATCATCATATAACACATCGATAATTAAGTAAATAAACGGGAAGTTGAGACTCGATACCGTTCTCGGGAAACGAGCGAGAATGGTTCAAACGGCTCGACGGTGAACTTCGTCTCGCGAAGGAAGGGCAGCGGCTCGGAAGAGGGTCGTCGCTGCTGCTGGTCTCGGCCAAACGTCGCCCGTCGAGCTGCTGAACGGACGTTGGTTCGCCAGAAAGCTGCGCGTGGAGGCTGCTCGTGATCGGGGACTCGCGATGGCTCGCCGGAATGGCTGGGCTGCAGCGAGGGTCGCGGACAGAGGTGGTCTCGTCGTCGGAAGTTCGCGGGCTTGCTCGTGGGAGGAAACAGGCTCGCCGAAAACCGCAAGCAGAGGGGTCGCCGGACTTGCTTCTGTGTGTTGGCCATGATAACGCCGGGACTGATGGTCGCGGACGTCGGAGGAGAGCAGGTCGCCGGATTTCGAGCGTGAGAGGTGATGAGGGGCGATCGGATTTCGACTGGGGAGATGATGATGGTGGGACGATGAAAAATAACGAGAGGGGGAGATTGAGATGCGTTTTCTTCTTCTGTTGTGCGATCGATCAGGTGACGAGAGAATAAGGGTTGCGGCGATCGAAGAAGAAAAAGGGTTCTGCCTTTTCCTATGTCAGCCCGCGAGAGAAAAAAAAATATTGGGCCAAACTTTCAATTCACAAACTGGGTCTAAAGATTAATTCGAGATGGGCCAATGTCAAACGAAAGGTTCGGGCCGAAATATTTAATTCAAACAGTCAAATTAGGCCTGAAATAATATTAGCAAAAATGATCCGAGAATTAAAACAAAACTGGGCTGGGTCCATGGCCGGTTTCGACTACCGGTCTCTCGGGCTCGATTTAGCCAATAAATTATCTATTCGGTTCGATCGAACAACAATTAAAATAATAACTGGGATAATATTTACATATATAATACACACATTAATTAATTCATAATAATAAACATTTAGACATTTAAAGACAATTAGGCATTTAATTTAATAATAATAATAATAATAATAATAATAATAATAATAATAAAACAATAATAGTAATGGCAATAATATTAATTAAAAAAATTCCAAATATTCCATAAACGAACGGGGCGCTACAGTCTACCCACCTTACAAAGAATTCCGTCCTCGGAATTCGAACAACAAACTACGACGAGAATCTAACGAGGAATAAGAGGGGACAACATCAGCACATGAAATTCAGGTGCTTCCTCCGAATTTCGGTCTCCCTCTCCCAAGTCGCCTAGCCTTGACCACCCTCCCACTAGACTTGACGAGTACCCCTCCCAGCCTTATCCTAATGGACCCTTTGATCCAATAGGTCACCGATACCTCCATACAGGTAGGGTTCTGCCTATCACGCAGCTCGTCACATCTCACTTGTACTCCGAGATCACGCACACGTTTCCTCCATCAAGAGGCACAGAACGTGTCATGCATCCTCGCGAGTTCCGGTGGTGGAGTCAACCATCAGGCTAAGTCATCGACTTGGTCGAGAATCATAATAGGACTGAGTACACGTGGCAGTAACCAGAACAACGACATACTCCACCCATATCCGTACCAGCCACCTCACATGGTAAGGAATTCTCACTCTACTCATCTACGAATACACAAGACCCTAACTGGTCCTTTCGTGTCTCGATAGCATACTCCAACATAATCAACATATAGGGTTGACTTGTTGTATCGAGCTTCTATCTCGTGCCCGGGCCACGGTAGAAAACTCGATTACTACAACGACATGATCTGTGCGTCTTATAAAACAGGCCGCCACAGAATCCTATACGGATGGGCTAACAATCCACAATAACACTATATCCTCAACACTGATGCCTACAGAACACACGGCTCTGTTTGATATCGTTGCCAACAACTCTACCCTTGCCGACTCGAATAACACTTCGAATGCGGTTTAGGAAATATCGACTAGATATTCGAAAACAATCTCCTATCGCAAAATCAGTCTCACGATTAGGGATGCCTGATATTCCCATACTAACGATCTAACACCAATACTCTCTCACTCTTCGTAGGTCTCGATCGCTACGAAGTATACATAGTCTCCAATGGAGATCGGGACACTGCCCGAAAACGATGAGGGACCTAAATCTCGCTAACACGAGAGAATTTTGCATAAGACAAAGGAAAACTAATCAACAAGTCTCACATATCGAGAGTCGTTGATTAGGGATTTCATACAACGGTTTGGCTTGGGGTTTAATGCACTGTCACCCGAGAGATGACACACACACAGGCGCTGCATAAGCGGGGCGCCAGGACGTGTGCATGCATCTGTTCAGAGACCAGCTGCAAGATCGAGGTTTGGCCGTACACACTGCCTGGGGAGTTCCTGCGTTTGGTGATGGCGGCGACAGCTCTCGTGCGAGTCAACGGTCAGCCACTGCAGTTGGCCTTACGTCTCCCAGCACGGGCATGCGGCTCGACCACCACTTCAAGTGGCTACACCCACCCAGGTTCGGCGTTCAGTTAAGGTATACACCAGAAATTTCAATTTCCGGTTCATAATCCTAGGTACTTAGATAGGAAAAAGACCTCCTTACAATACTCCTCAAACTACAACAGTTTAAGCATTACTGTTGAGCTACAATTTCCCATAGGAATCAAACATTGGCACACTGCCCGGAAAAATCCTAACCTCGGCGGTCATCGCCGAACAATAGAATGGTTAGCTCGCTTGACCCTTCCGACTAACAATGTCGGCCGTCACGACAGCTTTTACTCAAGTAGCTAATCGTGCCGGTGGTCCTAAACGAGATCGACCACATATACAACTATAGCCTCCACACTTCGAGGTCTAGCGTAAAGCTTCCCTCGCAAGTGTTTCCAGGTAACATCATAATACCAATCAGATTAAGTCACATAGGGCACATGAACATGAAAGTTGACGAAAAGCTAAATTTTTTTAAAATTGACAATTCATTTTGAAAACCTAAACATGAACTAGCACAAATTTCCAGCATGCGTGGTGAATTAAAAATGCATGTAGCTTTCAGTCCACAAATCATATCATGATGAAACCACTTGGCAGATATCCCTAACTCATGTCTCTATCACTTTCATGAAGAACACTCAGGCGGATAAAGTCATTTAAAGGCACATAATACAGCAAACATCCAAAACATGGGTGCAGTGGATAAATAAAGATATGCAGCTTGACAGGTTCTCAATGTATGCACAATAACCGAAGCTACAGACATAATATTATTGAAATTCAAAAAACCCAAGGTATCTAAATCAATTCCCTACCTCTTCTCTGAAGACCCCATTAGAAAATTATAATATTATCAACAAGTTTGCATATAAAACATTTAGTTTGCAAAAACAGCCAGAGAACATTTTTTTGAAAATACAGCACCTTAGTAAAATAGCAACAACTCACGCCACACAACTCCAATCTATACAAAATCAAAACCTACATAATCTAAACATGGAAATATACAAATTTCATGAGGACTACCGTTTCATAGGAACACGTTTAGGTCACCTAAACAGAGTACATAATCAACACTTAAACAAAATCCTGGTTTCATAAAAACTGGGTGTACATCCCACTTAGAAAACTTATATAAAATCAACTAGAACTCCAAATCATATAAACCAAAAACCTACAGAAACTTCACAAGGAAAACTACAAATTTCGTGAAGAGAATGTTTACATATCATCATGTTAAAGGCATCTATTCTGAGCATATATTTCATGCATACACACAGCCACTGTTTCAAAAATCCTGGGCATAAATCCAACTTAGAAAAAAAATCATATAAAATCAACCAAAACTCCAACTTGCATGAATTCAACTCTCAATGAAAGCTTATAAGATGTACTACATGTTTCATGAAGAATACATTTTCATGCAGGCACGTTAAGATCATCAAAACAGCCATGAATTAAGGTCAAAGTTTCTGTCCGAGTTTATAAAAAAACTGCATGCTTGTCTAATTTTGAAAAATCGTAACAAATTCATTTTAACCCCAAATCACAAAATTCGAAAACTCACAGAAACTTCATTCAGAGAACTACAAATCTCATGAAGAACACTTGTCCAAGAAACATCATCTTGTTTGAGAAAAATAGAGCCTAACTGAAGCTCGAAAAATTGAATTTTCATGTCTTCCTCAACTCAAAATGATCACACAACAACATAGCCTCGATATCAATACCTTAAGACATAAACATTTGATATATCATCAGACACATTGTCCGAGGTCCAACTCGGTCTTATTAAACAAGATAGAAAAATAAAGTCTTATGCCTTTCACTTGAATTATTACATCTTTTGGTTTGATAATATATAACAACTCACATTAATACATAAATCCAACCTCAATCATCGAAGATCACATAATCCTATCTCTTACCCAACTAACAATGCTTCGAGCTAGCATGAACTCACCCTACTAAGGCACAAGAGGCACCAAACACATAACACACCAGAGGTTGAACAGAGGCCATGAACCTCCATGATACTGACAACCTATAAAACATCGACTCAACTCATAATTTTCGAAACCTGGCAAAGGTCCGAAGAGGGCGAATACATTCCCGGTTCTCATTGACCGGGTCTTCCCTTGAAGACATTGAATAAAATTATATAGCAAGGGAAACTGCTATGGACATAACTTATCTCGATAACAACATACTGAACCTCATAGCGAGGAACCTCTAGAGTCCGAATTTAACTCTATATCACTAGAGTTCAACATCAAACACTAGAGTTCACATTAAACGAAGGTGGATAGATTTCCTAAGCCCCAAATAATTACATGATATATATATCCATATATCCATTCACATCACAAGTAGTTTCATTGCTACTTATGTAAAAATACAAAATTTCACATCTTCACATTATAAGTATTTTCATTGATACTTATTTAAACACATACCTTAAGCAACGCGGCGTGACGAAGACGAGTGGTCATATTTCAAAATCTAAACACTTAACCATAGATAAACCAGTCTACAGAAACGCAGACAGGCTCTGATACCAAACTGTAACGCCCCACTTTATTTTAAAAGATTTATCTAATTTATTTAATAAAAATCACAATAAATTTTTTTCGCAAACTTTAATTTAATTAAAAACTCAGTGGGCGGTACTCAGATTTACCAAAAGCCTTTATCCAAAAAAAAAGCAACCACATTAAAACGAAAGATAGCATGCTCGAATATTAAATCATAAACCTTACTAGCATTCATTAAGTTCCAAATCATAAAGATAATTCACAATTCCAAGTTCAAAACGACACAGTCATAATATCTCAACATAAATGAGCGGAAGCAAATAAATAAGCGATAAATAAAAGCATGACCACCACCCGTCTTGTCTCGTCACCCACCGACTGCTTAACCTGCATCAGTTACGAGCAGGTGGGAGTGAGTACAGTTAACTATCGTACTCACTATGCACATGAATAACTTATAAATGGTATGGTCGCAGCATGAACATAAACAATTAAATCATGTCACATCTCTAGTCACATCACTGACTCTAGTCTCATCAAAGACTCACTCATGTACATCTATGCTCATCAAAGCTAAGCCATGCCATATCAGTGAAACATGGGAGTGCGTGCCACATCAATGACACGGCCTTCTCATAGGTCTAATGAGATTTACCTCACAGGGTAACCGTATCTTATCATACGGGGACAACCGTATCGACGGCCATCAAGCTCACATCGATAGGCTACATGTTCATTTTCATACATAGATCACACCAAATTTGCAACATAATTAAAATCAAACATATGCATAGATAATTTTTTAATAACAACCCACCTGGATTCTGGATTGATAATAACTCAAAGCAATTGGTAGTAGGTCGAGGCTGGACTCCTCAATTACCTACATTGAGTCAAGATGCTACAATCAACATCTATCTTGACTTTAAACGGAAAACACAAAACAGACCTAGTCGAACTTGTTTCGACTAAGTAGTTCGTGAAGTCCTGTGGATGTTGGAACACTAAGACTCGGCACTAAACTCGACCAAACCACATATGGGAGTTCAAATAATTTCATCTAATGATAGACCAAGTCAAACTCACAACAGAACGAGAAGCAAGTCGATTACCGTTTTAAATTCCAAAATACTTTAAAATTTACTAGCTATTAATCACATGAAAAATCATTGACCAGGCTGCCCTACGACTTAAGCTGTGAAATTTTAGCCAAAATTACATCTCCCAGTAATTAGTGAAACCACCAAAATTCAGCTTCAAACTCAAAGCACATAAATTTATAAAATTCCTACAAGAAATCAGCAAAAATGCACATGGATTTATATCTGAACCTAATGAATGAATCAGGACTTGAAAATTTAACCTCACAATCTACAGTATGATGTAAACAACATGTAAAAATCCCAGCTCTGGACATTAACTGTGCTATTTTTTAAAAATTCACACAAGATTCAGCAATTATTGAATTTAAATCAAAACCGAATGAAATTGGACTCCATAAATTCCCATCTTTTAACAGCATCAATATAAACATAAAATAAGCATCTCAACCAAGTTTCAGAATTTTTCATGAACAAACCGATTTATAGTAATTCATAAAGTTTTCAGCAGAAACAGAAATTAAATTATTAACCATATCAAATTTACTCCAAAAATTCTAAAAATTTAACACAGCATATAAACACATCAGAGGCACAACATATCAAAATTTCAGCTCATTTGAATCACGAACCAATTTATTAAGCATTAAACACTATTCTGATCAGAATTCACTTTAATTATTAAAAATAGCTACAGGCCTCTAAAAATTACGAAATTTTTACACAAGGCTGGAATGAACAGATAACATATCCCTCAAAATTTCAAGTCATTCCGAGCAGCGAGCTATTTTTAAAAATTCGAACACCAAAACAGCGACAATCAAGCTCGACAATTTAACGATTAATTGAACACACGTAATTTCTCGTCCGAGGCCTTCCCATAAGGCCAAGGACTCGACATTGTTCCAATATCCACTAACTTACACGACTTTCGAGGTCTCGTTCAGTTTTTCATAATTGAAGAGATCCTCGAACACTTAAACGACACACATAAAATCACCATTATCACATAGCTCATATCGAACACATTATCGCACAAATAATCACATCTCGTAAATCAAACATATACGAATTCACATATCATCATATAACACATCGATAATTAAGTAAATAAACGGGAAGTTGAGACTCGATACCGTTCTCGGGAAACGAGCGAGAATGGTTCAAACGGCTCGACGGTGAACTTCGTCTCGCGAAGGAAGGGCAGCGGCTCGGAAGAGGGTCGTCGCTGCTGCTGGTCTCGGCCAAACGTCGCCCGTCGAGCTGCTGAACGGACGTTGGTTCGCCAGAAAGCTGCGCGTGGAGGCTGCTCGTGATCGGGGACTCGCGATGGCTCGCCGGAATGGCTGGGCTGCAGCGAGGGTCGCGGACAGAGGTGGTCTCGTCGTCGGAAGTTCGCGGGCTTGCTCGTGGGAGGAAACAGGCTCGCCGAAAACCGCAAGCAGAGGGGTCGCCGGACTTGCTTCTGTGTGTTGGCCATGATAACGCCGGGACTGATGGTCGCGGACGTCGGAGGAGAGCAGGTCGCCGGATTTCGAGCGTGAGAGGTGATGAGGGGCGATCGGATTTCGACTGGGGAGATGATGATGGTGGGACGATGAAAAATAACGAGAGGGGGAGATTGAGATGCGTTTTCTTCTTCTGTTGTGCGATCGATCAGGTGACGAGAGAATAAGGGTTGCGGCGATCGAAGAAGAAAAAGGGTTCTGCCTTTTCCTATGTCAGCCCGCGAGAGAAAAAAAAATATTGGGCCAAACTTTCAATTCACAAACTGGGTCTAAAGATTAATTCGAGATGGGCCAATGTCAAACGAAAGGTTCGGGCCGAAATATTTAATTCAAACAGTCAAATTAGGCCTGAAATAATATTAGCAAAAATGATCCGAGAATTAAAACAAAACTGGGCTGGGTCCATGGCCGGTTTCGACTACCGGTCTCTCGGGCTCGATTTAGCCAATAAATTATCTATTCGGTTCGATCGAACAACAATTAAAATAATAACTGGGATAATATTTACATATATAATACACACATTAATTAATTCATAATAATAAACATTTAGACATTTAAAGACAATTAGGCATTTAATTTAATAATAATAATAATAATAATAATAATAATAATAATAATAATAAAACAATAATAATAATGGCAATAATATTAATTAAAAAAATTCCAAATATTCCATAAACGAACGGGGCGCTACAGAAAATTTTGAGAAGGAGCTCATCACAAGGTTTGGCGCATCGGACTACCACAACTACGACGAGGCGCTCGCGCATATCAAACAGACAGGGAGCTTGCACGACTACCAACGGGAATTCGAGCGCATCACATGTCGCGTACGCGGATGGCCCGAGGGAGCACTTGTCGGGGCGTTCATAGGGGGACTGAAGTTCGAACTGGCCGCGGAGGTTCGGTTAGTGAGGCCCGCGACAATGCGCGAAGCCATGGAGGTCACGCGAAGGCGCGACGATCACTTGGCCGCGACGAGAAGGGTCGGGCACAACGATACTCGCCCCACCGAGCCGCGACGAGCAATGACCAGCGAGACCAACCATACCCGAGACGCGAGCAACGTGCCGCCTAGCAATTTCAGGACACGACCATCAGAGGTAAAGAACCTAACCTATGAGGAGATGCAAAGAAGGCGAGAAAAGGGTCTCTGTTTCAAGTGCGAGGAGAGGTTTACTCTGGGCCATCGTTGCAAACAGGCCTACTTAATCCAAGTGATCGATTCCGAGGATGACGAGACCACGACGGACGAGCCCGAACCCGAGGAAAAGCACGAAGAAGGGAGAAACTTATATATAAATCCCCAACTGGAGGTGATGCATATGGTCAAAGCAAAAAAGGGACCTAAGATGCTTGAAGTGCCCGTGACTAGAATTATACCATTTGGGGTTAAAGTTGCAAATGGCGAGGAGCTTTGGAGTTCGGAATTGTACAAGAAGGTGCCAATACGTGTACAAGGTGAAGTGCTAAGGGTAGACTTGTATACGCTAGAGCTAGATGGACCCGAGGTGGTGCTTCGGGCCCAATGGTTGGAGACACTAGGGTCCATAACCACAAACTTCAAAAAAGGCACGATGGAGTTTGAACGAGACAAGAAGCAAATCAAGTTGTGCACAATTGATGAAGGATCCGTGCGGTCAAGTTAAGGAGTCTTCAATTCATTATCCTTGAGGACAAGGAAAGAATCAAAGGGGGGAGGAATGATGAGGATGTGGTCATCGACCCATCCAAGCCCGAGGATGAGACGCGCTCGAGTCACGAGAAGTGGCGCGAAAAAGGTCGGGACAACCGCCGGGGCCATGCGAAGGGGGCTCGCGAAGGCTGCACGAGGGCGAAACACGCGGGGCGCAGACGCGCTGTACGCAGGAGTCGCGTAACCCGGCGTGCTGTGACGAGGCACACGAGACGGGGTCGCGACGATGGCGCGATGAGAGGTTTGCGGCCGGAGGCTCACAAGAGGCGCAAGCGCGAGAATGGAGGATGGCGCGAAGGACTCGGCGCCATGGGCGAGATGAGGTCGATATGGGGGGACAACCGCGGACAGGCGAAGGATGCGAAGCGTGAACATGCGGATGGCGTGTACGCGATGGAGGAACGATGTGGTGCACGAGGGGAGGATGTTGGGTGGCTAGCACGCACCGCGACCAGCCAAGGACGAGCAGTGGGGACCGATGTGCGGGCTACGCGCGCGAAGGCTAAGGGCGCGCGAGGGAGGCGCCTGCGAGGAAACTGCATCAGCGCACAACGCTTGCGGGCACGCGGGCGGGTGCGGCAACGCGCACGATACTTAATATTTTATTGCTTTATTAGAGTTATAGGTAGATTAGGACTAGATCTATGCGGTGCCTATATAAAGGCCTTTCCTCTTGTTATTTTAATCATGCAGAAATTAATGAAAAAGTCGAACCTTGTGTTCAATTTCTTGTGTTAGATTTCTTTTGAGATTTAGTACAAAACCCTTGTTACGAGAAGGGCGTTACACCGCATAGCTCGAGCAAGACGAGTTTGGCAAGGACTCACGTCCGAGCTGTCTCACCTATCGCGAGAAGATAAGGAGCTCAACCTCCGAGTCGTCCGCAATCCTACCCGAGGATCTACGCACATGCCAAGTCCGAGGCTAGGTTCAAGTCAGAACACGCTATTATTCATCACAGTGCCTATCCGTTCCCAGCGTGCACCCGAGAGGCACCAGCCGTGCCAGCAGCCTCTGGTCGTGCCGGTCCGCGCCAGTGCGCGGCCCGGGCACCAGCTGGCCCGGCACGGGGCTGAGGCCGGTCCAGCCGATCCAGCGCCCGACCTCCCGGTCCAGCCGAGCTGGCGGTCCGGCCAGTCAGCGAATTGGCCAGTTCGACTGGCGGTTGGAGTTCGTTTTGATTCGTGACTTTTGGTCCGAGTCTATTTTCGGAATTTTAGTATTTTTCCGAGCCAGTCCAGTCCAGTTTAATCGCGTAAATAAGTCTGAGCATTTTAGCATATAATTTATTATTCCGAGCATTGTACTTAGCATTATTTTGCTTAAATATTTATGTAGCCCAAGGAGAGTCGAGCCTCCGACCGCTACCCAGTATAAGCACTTGCATCAGATTCCAAGTTTTCAGGTGGGGGTCATGTACTTCCACATTATAGATAATATTTGTACCATAAGAGAGATATGTTTGAGACAGTTAGTATCCAGGTGGGGGCCGACCTAAGGGCTTAAATATCCCATCTGATGACCGTTGGGGGGCCGACCTGAGGGCCTTTACACCCCATCGGTGGTGCACACGAGCGGCCGACCTAATGGCCGAGGGTCTTTTGACCACAGAAAAGAAAGAAAAGAAAAGTTTACAGTTTCAGCTCTTGTATATTTATGTTCATGACACGTTATTATAGATGATGTTTTATTCAGTACTGGTCTTTGCGGAGCATAGTGGTTTGCTCACGCCCCCATTGTGTTTTTCAGGAGATGGAGTCGAGCGTGCCGGATGAGCACAGATGTGGCAAAGCGTGGTCATGAGAGTTGGACATATTTTACGCACATTTTTATGTCCTAGTTTATAATCATGTATTATTCGGATATGTATGCATGTATTTCTGTATTTCGGATGTTTCCGCTAGCAGACTTAGACTGTGCGAGATAGTTCAGACATTGCATGTTTAATTCCATTATCCGCAGCGGATAGTTTGGTTGCATGTTTTATTTATGTCTATGAGTAAAATAAGAAAGTTTTTATCTGTGACATCCCGCAACGAGTTAGCGTTTTCGAAAACGAAGCTCGCACCACCTTTCGAAAACAAAAGCAAAAATTTTACTCTGATTTTTCAAAGCTAGTAAGGCGGGGTGTGACACAGTGAGAGCAATGGGAATAATGGGAGCAAAGCTATAGCGCCTTCTGGTGGCGTGCAGAAGCCGAAAGGCAAGTTCTTCAAATACAACAAGACAGGATATTGGAAGTCAGATTGTCCCCTCAAGGACGTTCCTGGTACGTCTCTTGCTTTAGTTGTCGAAACATGTTTTGCAGCTTGTTCTACCAGTTCTTGGGTAGTAGATGTAGGAGCCACTAATCATGTTTGTTATACTTTGCAGGGGTTTCCGCAAAGAAGGCAGCTCAGTGAGGGCGAGATTACCATCAGCTTGGGCAACGCTGCACGAGTGGTGGTGGTTGCAGTGGGAGATGTGCACTTATCATTTTCCGATTCTGTTTTAGTATTAAAGAACGTTTTATACGTGTTGAGTTTTTGGATGAATTTAATTTCAGTTCCGAAGTTGTTTTTGGATGGATATTCAGTTATTTTTAATGACAATGTTGTTATTATGAGGAATAACTCTTTTATCTGTTCTGGCATGTTGGTTAACAATCTTTATACTATTACTTGTGCATATCATACTATGACTGAGGCTCATGCATCTTCATCACTAAACAAGAGAAAGGAACCTTCTCAGTCAAATCAAACATATCTTTAGCACCTAAGGTTGGGTCATGCTAATCTAAGGAGGATCCTAAGGCTGGTAGGTAGTGGCTTCTTGGATATTTCGAAGTTGAACCATTTCCAATTTGCGAATCCTGTTTGGAAGGCAAGATGACTTCTAGGCCTTTTAAGGCCAAGGGGAATAGGTCCAATGATGTGTTGGAATTGATTCACTCTGATTTGTGTGGGCCTATGTCTATTCAAGCTAGAGGTGGTTTTGAGTATTTCGTTACTTTTATTGACGATTACTCGAGATATGGGTACATTTACTTGATGCGCCACAAGTCTGAATGCTTTGACAAGTTCAGAGAATTCAAGGCAGAAGCGGAGAACCGTCAAGGGAAAAGTATCAAGTCACTGTGATCTGATCGTGGTGGTGAATACCTTAGCAATGAATTTAGGCAATACTTATTGGAGAATGGGATTACATCCCAGCTGACTGCGTCTGGTACTCCTCAACAGAACGGCATAGCAGAGAGAAGGAATAGGACTCTGTTGGAAATGATGAAATCGATGATGAACTATGCTTCATTACCTATCTCGTTTTGGGGATACTCCTTGGAAACAGCGGCGTACCTTCTTAACTTCGTGCCTTCTAAATCAGTTCCGAAAACTCCAATAGAATTGTGTTCTGGGCGCAAGCCCAGTTTAAATCACATTCGGATTTGGGGATGCCCAGCACACGTGTTGGATAAGAAAGCTGATAAGTTGGCATCTAGAACAGAAGTACGGTTGTTTGTAGGTTACCCAAAGGGAACGAGAGGTGGTTACTTTTATAGTCCCAAAGACCAAAGGGTGGTGGTACGCACCAATGCCCTGTTTTTAGAAGAAGACTATGAGTGAGCATAAGTCTGTAACACCCCGTTCAGTTAATAAATAGAACCGATTCACTTTACTCGACTCTAAAGTGAAATCGGAAGTGTTTTTCATAAAAAATTTAGTTAGTCGTCTAAATGATATAAATTTCCTAAGTATGTGATCAAATTGATAATTTATAAGGTTCTATTGATTTAGACAAGATGGTTTATTTAAATTATTAAGAGCATATTTGAAATATTCAATTTTTTTTTTCAGTTTTCGGTTATTGTCGGAATTTAAGTCCGATTTCGATTTGGATTTTGAAAAAAATTTATATATATATATATATATCGTAAACATCAAGATGAACTTTAACATGGATTTTCAGAAAGGAAATCAGCACAATTTTAGAAAATAATAATAATAATAATAATAATAATAATAATAATAATAATAATAATAATAATAATAATAGTAAGTGATATTGTTTTTAAAATAAAGTTAAAGTGTTAGATTTAAACTATATTTTTTTTTCTTGATATTGATATATATATCATGTGATATGTTATTATAAGTTGGGGAATGATAAGAATAAAAATTTTCAGCATAAATAGGAAAAATGCAGAAAGCAAAAGCGAGAAATTTAAAATTTTCGATTTTACGGTAATCGTTCGTTTTAAGTCGGAATTCGGTTCTGTAAATTCTATATTTTTCATTAAGTCACGAATTTTACCATGAAAAACAGATTAGGATCACATGATGGCCCTTTCTAAGCATTGACTATAAATGGAGAAGTTTACAAGTTATGATTTCTATTCTTTATTTTTATTTATTTTTATAAAAATTGTTTTAGTATTCTTAAGCAATAAATGAGCCATTTTAGATTAAATTCGAGCTATAATTAAGGTCTAGTCAAATGGAGGATTTTTGTCTTGATATATGCAAGAGAAATCATGCCTTACAAGTAATTATCAAAGCTTACTCACATTTGTGCAAGATTTTAGAAAAACATTAATGGCAAGGGCCCTAATGAGTTTATTATGATGGAGTGTTGATGTAAAGAAAGTGATGTTGTCTCCTTTGCTCCTCTATATAAAGGGCATCAGCTTAGAATCGAAAATCAAACCATAATAAGCAAAGTCTTAGCTATAGAGTGAGGAAGAAAAACTGAGAGTAATCTTGCTGAGGATAAGTCGAGATCAACTTCCGTAGTTTCATATTCAAATTTCTTGAAGGAGGTTAGATGCTAAATTTTTATCATGTTTTGTAGTTGAGATTAAGTGTATAATGATGTATTTGCATGTTAGATATATTAAACTTTAAGAAATTTTAAGCATGAAAAATGATAAGTTGTCTCCAGCTCAATCACATGTTATATATGTCATGTTTGATTTTAATATTAACATGATATGCATAACTTGGGATAGTATACTTCATATGGTTATTTCTTGTGTAAATGATGATTATATAGGAACAAGAATTAAGTCATTTGGTTAAGTATAGCTCGAAAAATAGATTTTTAAAGTTTATCATGTAAATTGATTTTTTAAACTCGAATAAGTTAACCTATATGCATGATAAAAATGTGAAATTTTAATGACATGTATACCTATATATTAAGAGTTTACCTGTTAAATTTCAGAATTTTATGTTGAGAAATGAAGGAGTTAAAAATGCTAAACCCTATTCCTTTTAGGTTGATTTTACATGCAATAGAACTCACCCCACATTCAAGTTTTTATTATGAAACTTTTATGAATATTTCTTGTATGAGTATTTGCCAAGATGACCAAGTTTCAACTTGATATGATAAGTATGAACTATGATAAAATTATTTGAAGTTAGGCGTAAAATTATCATAATTATATGTTAATTTTAACATATGAGTGGTTTGAGCTATTGAAGTGCTTTTGGTCTAAAATTTTATAAGAGAATATATAAATATATCTACTATTTAACTGCCAAGTTTAATAATTTTTAGAGATATATGTGATTTTTGACAAAAGTAAAAAAAATACTTAGATATATTTGTTTTTATATGTGGTAGTTGTGGAGAGTAGAGCCTCCAACAGCTACATCAGTTATTCAGCACTTACAATGTCTTTTCAACATATCAGGTGGGGGACCTGCACTGGGTATTACATTGCTTATAATCTTGTACCATGTATGAGGTATGTATGTAGATATTTTACCCGAACGGTCAAGTTATTCTGTTCGTGGTCCAGTTAAGATGACGTTATGATCACCCGGTCTTGTATGGAAGGTTTTCCCATCATGGGTTTCTGGGGAGGCGACCCCCAGAGTCTGATCACATGATAATCCGGACAGTTTCCGGATGTTGCACCAGTACAGTAAAGTTTTATTTATGTATATATTTAGTTCATGATATGGGATTTTATGTGCTGTTTATCCAGTGTTGGTTTTTACAGAGCATAGTGGTTTTGCTCACGCCCCCATTATGTTTTTCAGGTGATGGAGTTCAGCATGGAGCGTGAGCCTAGCAGTGGTGTGGTGACGTCAGAATAAAGCTGGACAATTATTTTATTTGTGTTTATGTTGGTTTGTATTAAAATATTTATGACTATATTTTATTTATGTTTACGTATGGATAAACCAGAACAATAAGTATGTATGTATAATTATGTTATGTATAATTATTCCTTATCTATATTCTCCAGTTAGATTTTATATGTTAATATATTCATGAGCAAAAGAAAGAAAAAGTAAGAAGTCATGTTAGTAAGTAAGTAATATCCCGCAAGTTAAGTTTCAATATTTTCGAAAAATAGTACCTCTATCTTTCGAAGATAATTGCAAAAATTTTAATCAGAAAAGTTAGATAAGGCGGGGTGTTACAGTTTGATATCAGAGCCCAGTTAGAGGTTTTGTAGACCAAGAGTTAGTGAAGTAACCACACCACGCTCACGCCCGCGCTGACTCCGAGGTAAGTCATCTAACCTTGTCTTTATTTTTGCAAGTGCTTTATCTATTTAGTATGAGAATTTTAGGGGGCTTAGAAAACTATCCTCCTATAAGAATGAGAACTCTAGACAAGTTAAGTTGTATGATAACGGCTCGGCAATAAATTTGTAAACCATCGAGTTGTTAAATATTTCATCTTTTCTACCAAACTCCTTCATGTGCTAATCCCGTCAACTGGCCATTCAGATGGCTAATCGCAGAAATACTCCAGTCCAGCCAGTCGCAGCCCCTGTAGTAGTTTTCGAGCCAAGTCAGGGGCAGCTAGTCGCACAGTTCTGAGGGTATCACCCTGCGACATTTAATGGACAAAAGGAGATCCTAAACAAGTTGAGGAATGGCTACGCAACCTTGATCTTATCTTTGAGGTCATGGGTTGCCCAGAGCCAGTCAAGATCATGTGTGGCCAGTTCCAGTTAATAGGGGATGTTGGACTTTGGTGGACAGCTTACTGGGCTATGAGGCCTGGGGAGAAGATAAATCTCACATGGGAAAGGATGAAGGAGATAGTTCGGGAGAAGTATTATCCTGATCACTACTGGGATCGGATGGAGAGGTTGTTCCTGAGCTTGGAGCAAGGTGGACGAACCGTTGACGAGTACGAGTGCGAGTTCACTCGCCTCGGCTTCTTCGTGCCATATCTTATTGACACGGAGGAAAAGAGGACGAGGCGTTTTCGGGGAGGCTTACGTGGAGAGATCCGTCATACCATCAGTGCCATGGGTGCCATGTCATATGCTGAGACAGTCTCTCGAGCCCAGCAGATGGCCGAGAGCATGATGGTGGAGGCCAGCAGAGTCTGTGTTCCAGTTAAGCAACCAGTCCAACCACAGGCATTGTCAACTCTGCCAGCCCCACTACATCCAGTGCCACCACAGCTGGTGCAACCTCAGCAGGCACAGAGACCCCACAAGAGAAAGTGAAAGTGTCGTAATGATCGGAATAATAGACAGAGAGTTCCAGCACCAGCCCCAGCTTAAGCTGTGCAGCTTATCCGTCAGGTTTTACCACCATGCGCCACCTGCGGCAAGAATCACTGCGGAGAGTGCTTGGCTGGACAGAATGTGTGCTATCATTGCCGTAAACCTGGCCACATAATTATGAATTGCCCAGATCGCCTTCAGAACCAGCAGGGTCAGCGTCAGCAGGGCCAGAACCAACCACAAGGAGGACCTGCGTATATCTTTGCCCTTAACCAGGCGGAGGTAGCCGAGCAGCCAGGTACGATGTCTGGAATGATTTCATTATTCAACGTACCAGTCTTTGCCTTATTTGACACTGGGGCGACCCATTCATTCCTTTCAACCAAGTGTCTAGAAGTCGTGAGGGTACAGAGAGTGAGTACGATCGACCCCCTTAAGATCAGTCTAGCCTCAAGGAGGAAGATAATAACGCACTCTTTGGCCAAGAACCTTAGTACTGGCATATGTGGCAAAACTCTAGAGGCCAATGCATTTGTGATCGAGATGTGAGACTTTGATCTCATACTCGGTATGGATTGGCTAGAGAAGTATCAGGCGGACATTGAGTGTCACGACAGAGAAGTGACTCTTAAGTTGGCCAAGGGAGAGTATATCACGGTTTTCGGGACGAAGGCGAGAACTTTATCACGTGTCATCTCCATGGAGAAGGCGGCTAAATATCTGTAGAAGGAGGACTACCAAGGCTATCTGGTAAGCTTAGTCGGGGAAAATTAAGAAGCAGTCACCCAAGGATATTCCAGTTGTGCGCGATTTCGTAGATGTTTCTCCGGAGCAATTGCCAAGAGTACCACCAAACCGCCAAGTAGAGTTCACGATCGATCTGGTGCCAGGGGCAGGACCAGTATCAAAGGCGCCATATAGAATGGCCCCGAAAGAGCATCAGGAGCTGAAGTCTCAGATCCAGGAGCTACTCAAGCTCGGTTTTATTCGACCGAGTGTTTCACCCTAGGGAGTACCTTTCCTCTTTGTCAAGAAGAAGGACGGGACCTTACACATGTGCATCGACTACCGGGATCTAAACCGACTGACGGTGAAAAACAAATATCCACTTCCCAGGAGAGAGGACTTGTTTGATCAGTTGAGGGGAGCCAGAGTATTTTGAAAGGTTGATCTCTGCTCTGGCTACCATCAGCTGAGAATCAAGGAAGCTAACGTGGCCAAAACCACTTTCCGAACGAGATACGGTCATTATGAGTTTGTTGTGATGCCGTTTGGTGTGAGTAATGCACCGGCGGTGTTCATGGATCTCATGAACCGTGTCTTTCATCCTTTTCTAGACCAGTTTGTTATCGTCTTTATTGATGACATTTTGGTCTATTCGCGTAGTCCGAAGCAGCATGAAGAGCATTTGAGAACCGTGTTAGAGACTTTAAGACGAGAGAAATTGTACGCCAAGTTCTCAAAGTGCGAATTTTGGCTTGATCAAGTAGTTTTTCTAGGCCATATTGTAACGGAAAAAGGAATAGAGGTTGATCCAGCAAAGATTGAGGCCGTCTAGAATTGGTCAACACCGAAGAATGCCACCAAGGTTTGAAGTTTCCTTTGATTAGCTGGCTATTACAGGCGTTTCATCGAGGGGTTTTCTAAGATAGCCCTACCTCTGTCTCGTTTAACGAGAAAATCGGTGAAGTTTGAATGGAGTGACCGTTGTGAGGCGAGTTTCCAAGAACTCAAAGAACGGCTTACAACGGCGCCTGTGTTAACTATACCGGATCTCACTCAAGGTTTCACTATTTATAGTGATGCCTCGAAACAGGGTATAGGCCATGTACTAATGCAAGAAGGTAAAGTTGTGGCTTATGCTTCTCGACAGCTAAAGCCGCACGAGGAGAACTACCCAACTGATGACCTTGAGTTGGCAGCAGTGGTACACGCTCTGAAGATATGGAGGCATTATTTGTATGGCGGCAGATGTGAGATTTTTACAGACCACAAGAGTTTGCAGTATATCTTCACCCAGAAAGAGCTCAACATGCGTCAGAGGCGATGGTTGGAGCTGGTGAAAGATTATGACTGCACTATTAACTATCATCCAGGAAAGGCGAACGTAGTCGCCGACGCTCTCAACCGGAAGGCAAGGGGCGAGCTGGCCTGCATGATAACCCAGCAGTGTCAGTTGATCAAAGATTTTGCTCGAATGCAGATAGAAGTGGTTGAATTACTTCCTCATTCAGATATGATGGAAAGTATCAATTCGATGAGAATGTGGCCTACACTCCGAGATAAGATTCGGCAGGAACAGACTTCCGACGAGTTCATTCGCTCGTTGGAGGCCAAGATTCATGTCGACAGAGTAGAGGGTTTTGATTTAGGCAAGGATGGTGCCTTACAATACAAAGGGAGAATCGTTGTGCCAAACGTAGAAGCCTTGAGAAAGGAGATCTTGACTGAGGCTCACAGTGCACCATATTTGGCACATCCCGGCAGCACCAAAATGTATCACGACTTAAAAAGGTCGTTTTGGTGGAAAGGCATGATGAAAGATGTAGCTGAGTTTGTGAACAAGTGCTTGATTTGCCAACAAGTGAAGGCTGAACATAAATATCCACCGGGATTTCTCCAGCCTTTAGAGATTCCGCAGTGGAAGTGGGAGGAATTGACCATGGATTTTGTCACAGGATTACCGAGGTCGTCTGAGCAGCACGACGCGGTATGGGTTGTAGTGGACCTTCTAACCAAGTCGGCCCACTTTATGCCCATTAGTATGGAGATGTCCATGGAGAAGCTAGCCGAGATTTACCTTCGTGGGATCGTTAGACTCCATGGAGTACCAGCCTCGATTGTATCCGATCGAGATCCCAGATTCACAGGTCGATTTTGGGAGAGTTTGAATGATTCTTTGGGAACGCAGTTAAAATTCAGTTCTGCTTATCACCCACAAACCGACGGACAATCAGAACGGACTATTCAGACACTTGAGGACATGCTTCGAGCTTGTGTCCTTGAGCAAGGCAGTTCATGGGAGAAACTGTTACCTATGATAGAGTTTGCCTATAATAATAGCTATCACTCGTCGATCAAGATGGCACCGTACGAAGCTTTGTATGGGCGCAAGTGTCGATCACCCTTTTATTGGGATGAGGTTGGTGAAATGCAAGTTCTCAGTCCTGAGTTGATTGAGGACACAGTGTAAACGGTCACTGAGATTCGAGCGAGACTGAAAGAGGCACAGAGTAGACAGAAAGCCTATGCCAACAAGCGTAGAAGAGAGATTGAGTTTGATGGGAACGATAAAGTGTTCTTGAAAGTTATGCCGATGAAAGGCGTAGTTCGGTTCGGGAAGAGAGAAAAGTTGCAGCCCCGTTTTATAGGGCCATTTGATATTCTCGAGCGAGTGGGCGAAGTAGCGTATCTCCTGGCATTACCTCCTGAGCTCTCTGGTGTACATAATGTTTTCCATGTTTCGATGTTGAGGAAATATGTGTATGACCCGAGTCATATAGTTAGCTTTGACGGGTTAGAAGTCGGGCAGAACCTGACTTATGATGAACAGCCGATAGCTATTCTGGACCGAAAGGTTCGACGGCTGAGAAATAGAGAGATACTGCTCGTCAAAGTACGTTGGAGCCACCACAGTGAGGATGAAGCCACTTGGGAGAGAGAAGCCGAGTTCAGAGTTAGGTATCTGATTTTAAGTTTTAAGTGGTGCATAGTTGTAGTTTTGACCTCTGTACTTTAGTTTGTATTTCCGAGGACGGAAATATTTTAAGGAGGATAGGTTGTAACACCCCGTTCAGTTAATAAATAGAACCGATTCACTTTGCTCGACTTTAAAGTGAAATCGGAATTGTTTTTCATAAAAAATTTAGTTAGTCGTCTAAATGATATAAATTTCCTAAGTATGTGATCAAATTGATAAGTTATAAGGTTCTATTGATTTAGACAAGATGGTTTATTTAAATTATTAAGAGTATATTCGAAATATTCAATTTTTTTTTTCAGTTTTCGGTTGTTGTCGGAACTTATGTCCGATTTCGATTTCGATTTCAAAAAAAAATTATATTTATATATATATAGTAAACATCAAGATGAACTTGAACATGGATTTTCAGAAAGGAAATCAGCATAATTTTAGAAATAATAATAATAATAATAATAATAATAATAATTATAATAATAATAATAATAATAATAATAGTAAGTGATATTGTTTTTAAAATAAAGTTAAACTGTTAGATTTAAACTATATCATTTTTTTTCTTGATATTGATATATATATATATATATATCATGTGATATGTTATTATAAGTTGTGGAATGATAAAAATAAAATTTTTCAGCATAAATAGGAAAAATGCAGAAAGTAAAAGCGAGAAACTTAAAATTTTCGATTTTACGGTAATCGTTCGTTTTAAGTCGGAATTCGGTTCCGTAAATTCTATATTTTTCATTAAGTCACGAACTTTATCGTGGAAAGCATATTAGGATCACATGGTGGCCCTTTCTAAGAATTGACTATTAATGGAGAAGTTTACAAGTTATGATTTCTATTGTTTATTTTTATTTATTTTTATAAACATTTTTTTTAGTATTCTTAAGCAATAAATGAGCCATTTAAGATTAAATTCGAGCTATAATTAAGGTCTAGTCAAATGGAGGAGTTTTGTCTTGATATATGCAAGAGAAATCATGCCTTACAAGTAATTATCAAAGCTTACTCACATTTGTGCAAGATTTTAGAAAAACATTAATGGCAAGGGCCCTAATGAGTTTATTATGATGGAGTGTTGATGTAAAGAAGGTGATGTTGTCTCCTTTGCTCCTCTATATAAAGGGGAATCAGCTTAGAATCGAAAATCACACCATAATAAGCAAAGTCTTAGCTATAGAGTGAGGAAGAAAAACCGAGAGTAATCTTGCTGAGGATAAGTCGAGATCAACTTCCGGAGTTTCATATTCAAATTTCTTGAAGGAGGTTAGATGCTAAATTTTTATCATGTGTTGTAGTTGAGATTAAGTGTATAATGATGTATTTTCATGTTAGATATATTAAACTTTAAGAAATTTTAAGCATGAAAAATGATAAGTTGTCTCCAGCTTAATCACATGTTATATATGTCCTGTTTGATTTTAATTTTAACATGATATACATAACTTGGGATAGTATACTCCATATGGTTATTTGTTGTGTAAATTATGATTATATAGGAACAAGAATTAGGTCATTTGGTTAAGTATAGCTCGAAAAATAGATTTTTAAAGTTTATCATGTAAATTGAATTTTTATACCCAGTTACAGCTGCTTATTTTAAACTCGAATAAGTCAAACTATATGCATGATAAAAATGTGAAATTTTAATGACATGTATACCTATATGTTAAGAGTTTACCTGTTAAATTTCATAATTTTATGTTGAGAAATGAAGGAGTTAAAAATGCTAAACCCCATGCATGTTAGGTTGATTTTACATGCAATAGAACTCACCCCACACTCAAGTTTTTATTATGAAAATTTTATGAATATTTCTTGTATGAGTATTTGTCAAGATGACCAAGTTTCAACTTGATATGATAAGTATGAACTATGATAAAATTATTTGAAGTTAGGCGTAAAATTATCATATTTATATGTTAATTTTAACATATGAGTGGTTTGAGCTATTGAAGTGCTTTTGGTCTAAAATTTTATAAGAGAATGTATAAATATATCTACTATTTAACTGCCAAGTTTAATAATTTTTAGAGATATATGTGATTTTGGAGAAAAATAAAAAAAAATACTTAGATATATTTGTTTGTATATGTGGTAGTTGTGGAGAGTCGAGCCTCCAACAGCTACATCAGTTATTCAGCACTTGCAAAGTCATTTCAACATATCAGGTGGGGGACCTGCACTGGGTATTACATTTCTTATAATCTTGTACCATGTATGAGGTATGTATGTAGATATTTTACCCGAACGGTCAAGTTATTTCGTTCGTGGTCCAGTTAAGATGACGTTATGATCACCCGGTCTTGTATGGAAGGTTTTCCCATCCTGGGTTTCTGGGGAGGCGACCCCCAGAGTGTGATCACATGATAATCCGGACAGTTTCCGGATGTTGCACCAGTACAGTAAAGTTTTATTTATGTATATACTTAATTCATGATATGGGATTATATGTGTTGTTTATTCAGTGTTGGTTTTTACGGAGCATAGTGGTTTTGCTCACGCCCCCATTATGTTTTTCAGGTGATGGAGTTCAGCATGGAGCGTGAGCCTAGCAGTGGTGTGGTGATGTCAGAATAAAGCTGGACAATTATTATATTTGTGTTTATGTTGGTTTGTATTAAAATATTTATGACTATATTTTATTTATGTTTACGTACGGTGTAGCGCCCCAAATCAGTAATAAGAATAAGAACGGTTTCACTGCTCGACTATAAGTGAAATCCGTAATTTTTCAGAAATTCCGAGTTATATTATATATGCTAAATGCTCAATTAATTCCTAATTATGATAGATTATTCTTTGGAATTTTCTATGTTAAATATAAGTCAAGATCAATCCATTAATTTGGTTTGATAAGTTATAGTTAATCGACTTGAGAAATTATCGGCTTCAAACCCTAGTTTGGTTCCGATTATTTTTCAAGTTAATTCTCGAGCCTAGCCAAGTCTTGATATGTTGTACTTAGAATAATTTTCTAAGTCTTGGAATACCAAGAAGTAAACCTTAGACAATTTATAATCGAGCCTTAGAATATGCCGAGTCCTAAAGCATAATACTAAGAATTTTTTAAGTATTATGAAGTGCGAATTCAAGTTATAGACCTCGTTCGGAAAATCGAGAAGTTAACCGAGCCACTCGAGCCGCGACCCCGCCCAAGGCCCCGGGTCGAGGTCCGAGACCAAGCCTAAGTCTTAACCAACACTTGGTATATTTTTCTAAGTCATAGGGACTCAAGAAAAGCCTAAAAAATCGGTTCGAGTGTCATTCACGCGTCGAGTCCATGGTCCCCGCGCCAGCCCAGCGCCCAACAGCGACAGTCCAGCTTCCAAGGCCCAAAACTTTTTTGGCCCACTTTCCTCATGACCCATTTCTTGCGTGTAATTAGGACCTAATGAGGGTCTAATTAAGATTAAGTTTCCCTAACAAAAGATTAACCAAAGGCATCTAACATGGGCAATATTTAATTGGTAGTGCATGATGTGTCCTTCATTATTTTAATCACTTGTGCATGTCTTTGTCCCCTAGTCTTGAACCAAGGCTGACCAGATTCCTCCACCATGATTTAATACTCTATAAAGAGCTTCAAAGACCGTGCAATGCCATGACAATCATGCCCCATTACCTCAAAATCCATACTCTTGGAAAAATGGATGTTCCCACCATGGAGCCTTGTTATATCCGCCCCCAAGCCTTATTTAAGCCTCTCCACCTCAGTTGGTGATAGTTCTTGCACCCTCAAACATTCTAAGACTTCATAAGTTCAGCATATTTCGAGAGGAGAAGGGAGAAAATCGAGCCAAAGTCCTTTTGGCCTCTACCGAGCGCGCGCGACCCGAGGAAGAGCACCACCGCACTCCAGCCATCTCCAAGCATAATCTTTCGAGGCTTAGCAATATCTAAGTGTTCCTTAGAATTTTCTAAGTGTTTTGGAGGTGATACGCCCGAGCAAATAACGGGATCCACCTAGCTCGTCGAGTATGTCGTCGACACTTGGTATAGAAAATCGATCTTTAATGGTTGCGGCATTCAGTGCGCGGTAGTCGGTGCAAAACCTCCACGTGCCGTCTTTTTTCTTGGCTAGTAGCACCGGTGATGAGAATGGGCTTGAGCTGTGCTGAATGAGCCCGGACTCAAGCATCTCACTAACTTGCCTCTCTATTTCGGTCTTCTGAAAGTGCACATACCGGTATGGATGGACGTGTACCGCATGCTGCTCATTGACCAAGGGTATTCGATGGTCAAACTCCTAGTGCGGCGGCAAGCCCTTAGGCTCACCTAAGACTTGATCAAACTCCTCGAGTAACGTGCGCACCTCGCTTTGATGTATGTCGGGCTCGGATGTGGTCGTGCTTGCGTCTTCTACCACGACGGCGAAGATTTGGCCACCCCCCCGCCAAACCCTCTCTATGCTCTTGAGACCAACCTCCTTGGTCCCACTAACTTCACTAGCTTTTAAGGTAACTTGCTGTTCTCCCGCTTTGAACTTGATGACCCCAGTTTTGTAGTTGGTGGTCACTTCTTCTAATCCTTCGAGCCATTGGACTCCTAACACCACATCGGGTCCAACCAGGGGTAATGCGTAGAGATCGGCCTTGATGGTGACTCCTTGGAACTTGATTGGCACCTTGCGATAGGACTCGGTGCACCTCAACCGTTCACCATTAGCTACTCGGATTTCAAATGGCTCGATCGTGGTGGTGGACAAATTTAGCTTTTGGGACAGCGTGGTGTTGATGAAATTATGGGATGACCCATTGTCCACGAGTACGACCACGCGGCGGTCCTTGACCCACGCCGGTAGCCGCAACATCCTCGGCCCTCGGGTACCAGCCATGGCGTGCATCGAAATTTCAGCTTCATCTTCGAGCACTTCAGTTCAAACCTCGCTCTCCTGAACCTCGGGTTCTTCCTCATCATCGGAGTCCGTGACATCGATTAAAAACGCCTGCTTGCATCGGTGGCCCGGCGTGAATTTCTCTTCGCATTTGAAGCACAGGCCTTGCTCGCGTCGGCGCCTCATCTCTTCAAGCGACAGACGCTTGACTTCTGGGGTATGTGGTCGGGCGTTACTTAGTGGCCGTATACTGGGTGCGATATTCGTCGTGCGTCGTGGCTCGGGGAAACGTGCGTCCGCCCGTCCCCTTCGCGTAGCGGCGAGGTGATCGTCGCAACGTCGGGCGATCTCCATGGCTGCATGCATCGACTCAGGCCGCTCCAATCGAACCTCTACGGCGAGATCATACTTAAGTCCACCGATGAATACCCCGACCAATGCGGCCTCGGGCCAGTCCCTGACGTGACATGCCAACTTTTCGAACTCCTTCATGTAAACGCGCAGGCTGCCGGTTTGGCGTATGCGCGAAAGGGCCTCATCGTAGTTATGGTAGTTGGAGGTCCTGAAACGCGTGAGTAACTCGCGCTCGAAATCTCCCCACCTAATGGCTCGCTGTCGTTTGCGGTATACATTCGTGAGCCATTGCCACCACA
This sequence comes from Striga asiatica, assembly GCA_008636005.1. Taxonomy (NCBI): domain Eukaryota; kingdom Viridiplantae; phylum Streptophyta; class Magnoliopsida; order Lamiales; family Orobanchaceae; genus Striga; species Striga asiatica. The sequence continues at coordinate 147,111 of BKCP01006826.1, read as the reverse complement.
CGTTGGCCTCGCCATCTAGGTAATAGGCCGCGTATCGAACACGGTCATTGGCCTCGGTCTCGTTGAGCTCAAAGTATTGCACGGCCCAGTTGAGCCATGCCTCTGGATCGGTGCCGGTGAAGGTGGATAGCATGAGCCGCGGTTTGTCGAGCCTCGGGCGGTCGTGCGCGTTAGACTGTGACTGTCGATCGAAGTCCTCCTCGTGCTCGCGCTCATCGGGACGATGTTCCTACTCCTCGGGTCGATCGCGCCTTGGTTGCCGTGGAGGTGACCGCGCAAAGCGTTGGAAGCCGCGCGCCATCTCCTCGAATCCCCGGTTCACGGTTTCCATTAGATCCCGAACCGTAGACTTGGTCGTGTCGATGTCTTCGCTCATATTTCGGACTTGAGCATCAAGATTATCAATCTTGTCCTTCATCTCCTTGTTGGCCATGGCTTTCTTCTCTTGTTTTCTCTCTTTGCTTCGTGGACTCGTTTTGAAGATTTTTGATTTTTGATTTTTTTTTTTTTTTTTGATAGGGGGGAACGAAAATTAAGAAGAAGAAAAAGGAAAGGGAATGGGGTAGGAAAAGACACACGATCTAGATCCTCTCAATGAAAGCACCAATGATGAAGATCGCGTGTCCCGATTGCCGATAAGCCACAAACCAGTGCCTTGAATCGCCGATAGGTGTCTCGA
>BKCP01006826.1:116454-136377 GCA_008636005.1 Striga asiatica | reverse complement strand
AGGGACCGAGCCCGGCCGCACCAGCCGTGCCCAGCGCCGTGCCCGGGCACCAGCTGGCCCGGCACGGGGCCGAGGCCGGTCCAGCCGAACCAGCGCCCGACCGCCCGGTCCAGCCGAACCGGCGGTCCGGCCAGTCAGCGAACCGGCCGGTTCGACCGACGATTCGAGTCCGTTTTGATTCGTGACTTCCAGTCCGAGTCTATTTTCGGAATTTTAGTATTTTTCCGAGCCAGTCCAGTCCAGTTTAATCGCGTAAATAAGTTCGAGCATTTTAGCATATAATTAATATTCCGAGCATTATACTTAGCATTATTTTGCTAAAATATTTATGTAGCCTAAGGAGAGTCGAGCCTCCGACCGCTACTCCAGTCAGCACTTGCATCAGTTTAGTTATCAGGTGGGGGTCATGTACTGGATTCCACATTATATATAATATCTGTACCATGGCAGAGGTATGTTCGAGACAGTTAGTTTTTCCAGGTGATTGGCCGACCTAAGGGCCTTTCGAGTTTTACCTGGTACCGGTGGAGGCCAAGGGCCTTAATATCCCATCGGTGTGTGCACACGAGCAGCCAAGGCCGAGGGTCTTATGACCATAGTACAGAAAGAAAAGAAAAGTTTACAGTTAAGCTCTTATATATTTATGTTCATGATACGTTATTATACATGATGTCTTATTCAGTATTAGTCTTTGCATAGCATAGTGGTTTGCTCATGCCCCCGTTGTGTTTTTCAGGAGATGGAGTAAAGCGTGCCGGGTGAGCTATGCGTGGCAAAGCTTGGTCATGACAGTAAAGGACATTTTTACGCATATTTTATGTCCTTGTATTTATGATCATGTATTTTCGGATATGTATGCATGTATGTTGTGTTTCGGATATGCTTCCGCTAGCAGACTTATATTGTGCGAGACAGTTAAGACAATGCATGTTTAATTCCATTATCCACAGCGGATAGCTCGGTTGCATGTTTTATTTATGTCAGTGAGTAAGTTAAGTAAGTTTTATGACATCCCGCAACAAGTTAGTATTTTCGAAAACCAAGCTCGCACCACCTTTCGAAAATAAAAGCGAAAATTTTACTCTGATTTTTCAAAAGCTAGTAAGGCGGGGTGCCACATACGGATAAACCAGAACAATAAGTATGTATGTATAATTATGTTATGTATAATTATTCCTGATCTATATTCTCCAGTTAGATTTTATATGTTAATATATTCATGAGTAAAAGAAAGAAAAAGTAAGAAGTCATGTTAGTAAGTAAGTAATATCCCGCAAGTTAAGTTTCAATATTTTCGAAAAATAGTACCTCTATCTTTCGAAGATAATTGCAAAAATTTTAATTAGAAAAGTTAGATAAGACGGGGTGTTACAAAGTCCAAGAGTGAGATTATTCTCAAAGAGTTGAGGGCAGACAATGGCACACCTAGTGTGTAAGAGGATATAACCACAAGAGGCTGCACAACGTGTTGACTCTGATGTATTTACACCTAAACTGCCTCGTCGTAGTGGGAGGGTTGTTCGTCAGCCCGATCGTTTCATGTTTGTGGGAGAGTCTTCGGACTTGATCCCTAGTGACGAGCATGATAGTGATCCCTGGACCTACAATGAGGCAATCCAAGACGTAGATGCAGATCTTTGGCAGAAATCTATGGAATCTGAGATTGAATCTATAGATGCTATGGAGGTATACAACCTTAGGGACCTTCCTGAGGGCAACAAAACCATTGGGTACAAATGGGTCTATAGGCGTAAGAGAGGATCTGATGGGCAAGTTGATGCCTTTAAGGCACGGTTGATTGCGAAGAGTTTCACTTAGAAAGAGGGAATCGATTATGATGAGACCTTCTCACCAGTAGCCATGCTTAAGTCGATCCGGATTCTCTTATCCATAGCATCTCACATGGACTATGAGGTTTGGCAAATGGATGTCAAGACAGCTTTCCTTAACGAAAACTTGGATGAAGACATCTATATGCAGCAACCCGAGGGTTATGTGAAGAAAGGCCAAGAGCATCGAGTATGGAAGCTAAAGAAGTCTCTTTATGGACTCAAACAAGCTTCTAGGTCTTGAAATATTCATTTTGACGAGGTGATCAAGTCCTATGGATTTGATCAATGTCAAGACGAAAGTTGTGTATACAAAATGAGCAACGGAAACCTAGTGGTATTCTTAGTACTATACGTAGATGATATTCTTCTCATCGGCAACGATGTCAAGATTTTGTCAGACGTAAAGGTATGGCTTTCAGAATAGTTTCAAATAAAGGACTTGGGTGAGGCATCACACATTCTTGGAATCAAGGTCATTCGTGACAGGAAGAAAAGAATGTTGTGTTTATCCCAAGTCGTTTACATTGATACTAGGATTGCTTGTTTCAGCATGCAGAACACCAAGAAAGGGTTGCTACCTTTTGGCATGGAGTTCCTTCATCTAAGGATATGTGTCTGAAGACACAAAAGGAGATGGAGGAAATGGCTAAGGTTCCTTATGCTTCGGCTATAGGAAGCCTTATGTATGCCATGTTGTGCACGAGGCTTGATATTTGCTATACGGTTGGCATGGTAGCGAGATATCAGTCTAACCCTGGTAAAGGACATTGGACTGCGGTAAAGCATATTCTCAAGTATCTGAAAAGAATTCGAGATTATATGCTTATTTACCAGACAGACGGTCTCACTCCTTTGGGTTACACAAATTCTGATGGAGGAGTGTGAAGCAGAAATGCATCGCAGATTCCACCATGGAGGCCGAATACGTTGCTGCATCAGAAGAAACAAGGGAGGCTGTTTGGCTCAGGAGCTTCTTACTAGACTTAGCGGTGTCTCCGAGTGTGCCTAAGTGTATCACAATTTATTGTGACAACGCTGGTGCAGTCGCAAACTTGAGAGAACCCCGAGCACATAAGGCCAGTAAACACATAGAGAGAGAGAGAGTACCACCTTATACGAGAGATCGTAAAACGCGGAGATGTGGTTGTGACTAAGATAGCATCGTTGGACAACGTAGTTGATCCCTTCACGAAGACTCTGACTGTCAATGTCTTCAAGAAAGCTTACGATGTGTTGCATCTTTGAGTATAAGTGGGAGAATTGTTTTGACATGCGGTTGTATACTAAAAGTTTAGCTTTAGTATAAGTGTGAGATTGTTGGAGTATACTGTAAAGAAAACTTTTATGTGAGCTTTTAGATTGTATTTATTCGATTTCCGATTTAACTGAAATAAATATTTTCACATTGTTGCATTCTTTATGATTGCTTGTATGCCAAATGTCCAATTATCTTATATTGTAGACAATGTGGTGTGTTAGTAGTCACACAGCAGATTACATTATTGGTCCTTTATAAGGTATAAATGGTATTCAGCACTGAGATAGTTATGGACATGACTATCAGTGTAGGTTGTAGTATAAACTGGATGTAGCTTGTCTTGGTTATTGGTTTATACTAGTGCGTTGCGTCGCATTGAATGGATCACAGTTGAGACGTGTTCTTCTGTTCTGACTATCACGAAGAACCAAGGTCTCGATGACTCTACTCATTCTTATCCCTAACTGTGATACTTAGATATGTGGGATATTTGTTTGTTACTTTGATTTACCATGGGTGAGAACCAAGCATTGGTTCAATATGCTCCGTATCTTGGGTAACAACATTGTCTGGATGATATCTATTTATTGGCATTAGGAAACCGTGTCCTGGACATCCAGGTTGATGACGTCCCCTTAAGGAACTTAGAAGGATTATCGTATCAAACCCTGCAGGTGGATCTAATCCATACGATAATAAGGTTGAGTGGTACTATTTAAAGAATAAAAGATATTAATTAATTAAAGCAGTCGGAAGCTTTAATAATTAATGGACGTGCGATATCTTAAACACAGAAAATTATATCGAGTCTAATAGAAGCCCTGATTCATTTCGGGATAGGGCGGGAGTGCAATATTAATTCTCTAGTGGAATGAATTAATATTTACGGGACAAATTGTGTTCTAGGCTGAACATAAGAATTTGGGCCCGTAGGAAGCCCAAACCCTATACCTTCTAAGAGATCCCTAGTCAGGCCCAAGGACCTCTATAAAAGAAGGGATTGCACGTCTTGAACCCTACGCATTATCACAGAACTTGACATTCTTCAGCCACCATCGTGGAGAAGTGACGTGAAGGGTTTAGAGAAGACGAGACGCAATCCGCTCCTTTCAACCGTTTGGTAGATCATCGTCCATCTAGCGTCCAAACGTGGTCGGGACACAGACTAGAAGGTCGCTCAGATTGAATCAAAGCCTTGAAGAAAGGTAATTCTCTGTTCGTTATATAGGAGCATGCCTAGGGTTATTCGAAATCATGTATGTACATGTTTGGTATCCATTATCGAACCGTGAGATGAACCGCCTCGCCGGCGTGTTCCAGCATCTCCGCCTAGCTGGTTGAAACATGCCTAGCTGTGACCAAGTTCGGCCTATGACCGGTCCTTCATTAACAGCTCATCTAGCCCCCTCATTTCTAGGACTAGTTGTCGCAGCTTGGCCTAAGAAATAGAGATTATTCATGTTGTGGTGAGCAGTCGTGTAACGCCCGACTTTGATATTAAGGAAATTTCGGACTTTCAGAAAAATCAGAGTTAATTTTTCAAAATTCATTTCAAATATTTGTGGCGTTACTCATATATTTCAAAATCATTTCCATGATATGACTATTGGGTTCGCCTGTACCGTACGAGCTATACGCAGCGGAATTTAAAATTTTTCAAAACAAGTATTTAACCTTTAAATACTTTACTCGTACATACATATGGCGAATTAACAGATCTTCATCTTTAATAACATGTAATAATACATATTTTGATTTGTTGTAAGTAAATTCTATATTTACCTTAGTCTTGAACTCCTTCAAAAATTGTCGATGAATGAGGGAATCGATTCCCGGTTTGTAACAGCAACACTTTGTGTTTACTCGTTTAGGAATCCACGTGTCTTCCCTCTAAATGTATCCACCTTTTGAAGTTCGGTTCCGAACTAGTTCCTTCGCTAGTAGAAACTAATCGGTTTTTATTCAATTAGTTTGGAATATATTTATGAGGAAATTTTTACAAGAACTCTTTCTTGTAGTTTGAAGATTTTGAAGAACACTTCTTCTTTTCTCTCTTTTTCAACTCTTTGAAAAATTAAGATCAAATCTTAATATCAAATCTTATCTTAAGACTAAGTTTAAAACTCCTTTTAAACTTAACTTAAATATCAATATATTTATGATAAGATTTACAAGAACTCTTTCTTGTATTTTGAGAGATTATTCAACACTTGAATTTTCTTCTTAAGAACTTAGAACATTTCTTAGTTCTCTCTTTTTCAACTCTTTGAAAACTTATATGGAATTCATTAAGATCAAATCTCAAGGTTGAATTTGAACATCAAACATGTCCATATTTATACTAAACATTTTGGTATAAAATAATAATATTGGGTAGAATATTTTCATAAAATATGAAAAGTCTTCAAGAATATTTTCATAAAATATTAAGTCTTGAACAAGACTATTCCTCACCCAATATTCAATTAATAAGAATAAGATTAATTATGTTAAGTAGTTAGCATCTCTTAACCACCATAATTAATTATTCTTATTAATATTTAATCTTTAATCATATTAAAGATATATAATAAAATAATAATTCTTGAAAGCATCTTTCAAGACTTTTATTATTTTAATCTTTTATTCCATTTCCTCATTTTAATAATCATATTATTATTTGGATTTGAAATTTAAAATCTAATTTTAAATTCCAAATATTAATTAGTAATTCCATTAATTACTAAATTAATATCCAAAGTTCAATTAATCAATCCAATTGATTAATTTAATATATTCCTTTAATTGACATCTAATCAAATTAGATTTGTCAATTAATTCTAACTCTTTAGAATTACAATTTGAATTTCACCTTCATTCAAAAATTGGTGTGACCTTTTAGGTTCACAATTAATACTAGTAGTGGGTTTACAACTCTTTGTAATTTGAGTTAATCTTATTAACTCTTATTCATGAATTAACTCCTTAATTCAAGAACCCACATATCATGGGAACATCTAGCAAGTAGCATGAATCTAGTATTAAGTGAATAGCGAGTAAACCTATTTCAATTACAATTCCATACATGTAAAATCCTTTCGACATCTAATTTCCCGATTAAATCTTGGGTATGATTTTAGTCGAAACCCAAATTGATTTAATAACTATGATTCAATTTCATGTTTAGTAATTCGTGTATGAATCTCTATTCATCCCGCCTTGGCCAAGGACTTTGAATTACTAACTATGAAACACATAGGAAATTCTCGTATCTTCATACCTGTCGAATCCTTTGTTGGCCACTAACAAACTTCCATACATATTAACATAATACCCAAAATATCCCTTTATACGATTGTGCTAGCAACCAAAAGGATAAATCAAAGTAAAACGTAATATGCACAAAGTTACCATTGTGCCTCAAGTCTAAGGATTAGTCATGTACTATTGTAACATGAAAATTCTTATTCGACAGAATAATTATTTAAAAATAATTCTTCATTAAGAATTTTCATACGGTCATGTTCAGTGAACTTGTTCTCTAACAAGCACCCACATATATGTACTTGCGTCCCACGCTAATGTTGATGGAATGCAACATTCTTGTCGAACAAGCATACATACTATGTACAAGTCTTTTATGGATTATTCGATATCCCTTCTCAAAACATCCATCGACTTGGAACTTTATTTAAGATCACAGCTTTCAAGGTATGTTCCATGATCACCATCTCTATGCACAACCATACCTTATAGCTATATGTGATCTAGGGATTTTATCTTAAGTGCAAATATAAGATAAATGCTTACTCTTAAGATAAAGTAATGCCTTTTAATTAATATAATTCCAATAGATTGTATTTACAAGTAGAATACGTCCAATCTGATTGGAACGTCGGGTATCCTACTCTAACAATGACATCGTCTCATAACATAAATAAATGATCATCAATCATCAATCATCAAACTCCCAAAATGGGATCCCATGAAATCATCAATCACCCAAACCTGGTTTCCAAATCATCGCAGTGTTCACGGGGCATCTCCCCAACATTATTTCAAAAGTCATAAAATCTTAGCGTTCATAATTTCATAAGATAATAAAATCAATTCATAAAATAGCGGAAGAAATGACTAAATAAACGGGTCATAAGAACCGACCACCACTCGCCCCTTCTCGTCGTCATGCCTGCCCTGCTCAACCTGAAATGTTAATTTCAGGTGGGAATGAGCACATATGGAATACGTTGTACTCACTACTATGCAATAAATGATAAACATAATATAAATCAGTATGATCACAACATGTACATGAAACAATTAGGTATCCCAATCTCCCATCATAATATCATCATAAAATCAGACTCATGTGCACACCTACGCATAGACTACTGCTGGGTAAAATATCGAATGACCCTAGGGGTTCTATCGATCACCTAGCCAGTAGGAGTAAACTACCCTCGTCGGCCAAGACCTCGCCTTGGTCTTACAACGGGGTTCACCAGCCAAGGCCCATGCCCGGGTCTTACGGATCCCAAAAGGAGATTACCCAACGGGTACGTTCTATAGCTACGGGGATAACAGTTTGACGGCCGGTACAGCTGACATCGAAGGCTACATGATTCACATGCATACTGTTGACACCCGAGCTCGCCCCCAAAAGAAACCAGACAAGGCAGCTTCGAGAGCCGAACAAGAGACCCGGTCTATCGCGCAGGTGCCGAGCTGAACTCCGAAACTTTTTGACTCTGACACCCCCGCGAGTCCGACCGTTAGCCCGACGTTTGCGACAATTAAGTTCCGGTGCCAGTCTGATAAGTGACGATCTGGAGGAAGGCTCCTCGGAACCGGAGAAGCAAAAAAGAGACAAGAGCCGGCCTGAGGTCTCAGAACGGATCTCCAATGAGGAATGCCGATCTTGATACAGTATAATAATGCCACTTGGAGAGTAATCATTGCTGATTGGACGGGGCATCCTAGCCTGCTGACCTACCTCCTCTAGCCAAGACATAAAGCCTGCCAGCATTAAATGACCCCCTTGTAGGCATTAAATGCCTGTCAGGCAATGATGAGGAAAACCTCAAATCGCATTGAATTCTATCAGGGAGGCGCTGGATGGCTCTGCAAGAACACTGTGTGACAAGACCGGTGAACAGTACCTGAATAGTGCCACATTTAAGGCCACTATAAATAGCAGCCCACTTCATTTAATTCTGGGTTGTTGAATTCCCAACTTTCAGACTTTCTGTTTACTTTCTCTCTCTAGACTCGTATAAAAACTTGTAAGAATTTGTAAGGATATTGCAAGTGCCGACCTCGTACGAGAGGCCGACCTCGCGATCGATCAATAAAATCATAATTAAACCGTATTTCTCTGTCTTTTCCTCGTTACATTTTTGTTATTCATCTTTTTAACCGTTGACCGGAAACGTACGTCAACAGTTTGGCGCTAGAAGGATCTTGTGAAGCTCCACATCGCACTCGTCTTTTCCTACTTCTTCACTTCCAAAAACTACTCAAAATGCCTTCATCCGGCCATGATGACTCCACCCAGCAGTCCGGCTCCCAGCCTCGTGGACGCAACGGCGGAGAGACCTCTCGTCGTGCTCAGCAGGGACCCATAGTCCCTGTCCCACCAGTTCCTACCTTTGATGCGGCCTTGCAGCACCCCGATGTCCTCAAAGCCCTCGAGGGGGTCTTCGCAAAGGCCCTTGCCAGCCAGGCAGCCGGGGGAAATACCGTGGTGCCCACGGAAAACCCCGGCAATACCCTGCTCCACACTCCCGAGAAGGAGGCCGGGGGGCAAAAGAACCCGGCAAAATCCAAGACCACGGCTCAATCCCCGAACCGTGAGGCCCGAGGTCACCGCGACAAGAGCACCAGACCAGCTCCCACCGAACAGACGGGGGAGAACCGTCCGGAGCAAAGCCTCCAAATCATCCGTCGATCCGTTCACCAGCGCTTGGGCGACAAAAGCCAAGCTAACCGCGACCTTCGGGAAGTGATCAGGCGAGGCAAAGCTATAGGGCGCGACACCGGCGAAGTCGCGGCCCTAAAACGCAGAATCGCCGAACTGGAAGGCCGGCACCCTGCAGGGAGCGAGCTGTCGCTCCCCGTTTGTCCGCAATCATGCGTGCGACCGCCTCCCCGAGTCGAGGACAACGTTTCGCCTCTTTCCCCCGACATCCTACAGGAGGCCGTCCCGAAGAAGATAAAAGTACCCCAGCTCGGTCTCTATGATGGGAGCTCGGACCCTGACTCCCATATTGGCCTCTACACTTCGTGGATAGACCTGCATGGTGCCTCTGACGCCCTACGCTGTCGCATGTTCTCCTTGACGCTGGGGCCAAAGGCGCAGAGGTGGTATCACTCCCTTTACCCCCAATCCATCTCCACCTGAGCCCAACTCAGGTCGGCGTTCCGGTCACACTTCATCGGGTCACAGGTCAATCTTGGCCCCAAGGAATCCATCTCCAACATCGTTCAGGGCGAAAACGAGAGCCTGAAGGACTACATCGCTCGGTTCAACGACTGAGTCCAGAACATGGAGCGATGCCACCCGGACGCCCTGCTGATCATGGCCCAGGGCGGCTTGAGGCCAAAGACGTTATTTAGGTGGTCCCTGTGCCAGAACAAGCCGACCACCTACTAGGAGTTCCTCGCCCGCACTCAGGACTACATAATGGCGGAAGAGTCCTCCTCCATCTCGACGTTTGATGCCACGTCGGCGCCGGCGAAAGCGAAGGCGGAAGAAGAAAAATCGGGGAAGCCGAGCAAATCGTTCACCGAAATCCGAGCTCAGCGAAGACAAAGGGCTGAAGAGTTGAAGAAGAGTTACCAAAGCGTCTTCTCGGTAGGAGCCGCGGCGGTTTACGAAGAAATCAAGGCGAAAGGGTTACTACCGGACCCCAAGCCGATGTTCACTAACAAGGACAAGGTGGATAAGACCCGCTACTGCACCTACCACAAGGCGCACGGGCACAATACCGACCAGTGCCGAAATCTCATCTCGGCGCTTCTCAAACTAATCGACGATCCCCAACTCCGGAGATTCACCCACTCCGGAGAGAAGAGGAAGAAGGGAGGCCGCTTTGAGGAAGGCCCCAACAGTGATGAGGATGCCGATGTGAATCCTCGAAGGAAGAAACCACAGTAGGGTGGCCCCCATGAAATTATGACTTTCCACCCCACCCACCAAGACGAGGCCGGCACCTCTAGGGGCAGAAAGAGAGATTGGTCCCCACGCATCAGAGCCGACCCGGCCGACTACCCAACCCGGCGCATTAACACGAGCCGAGGCGAGTCCCTCCTCTCCAGGAGGCAAACCAAGGCGTACGCCCGGCAGGCCTATCACGCCGGGCAGAGGGTGATGCACCCCGACCACAGGCCAGCGCCGGAGTCGACCCCAAACACCGTCTCCTTCACCGATGAAGACGCCTTCCTGTTCGATCACCCCCACTCTGACGCCCTGATGATCACGGCGCCGATCATGGCGATAAAGATCCATCGCATCATGGTCGATACCTGGGCCTATGCGAGCATTCTTTACTACGATACCTTCAAGAAGATGGGGATCGACAGGATGGAGGTGCAGCCCTGCCGCGAGCGGATCCAGGGTTTCAATGGGCAAACCGTCGCCCCCGTCGGCCAGGTCACGCTGCCGATCCGGTTCGGGGACAAGGGGCAGCCCACGAAGACAATTCTGGAAACTTTCAAGATCGTGGACTGCCCAAGAGAGAATAACGCCGTTCTGGGGAGGACGGGCCTCTACAAGCTGAAGGTCGCCGTCTCCATATTTCATTACTCCCTCATGTTCCCAACTTTCGATGGAGAAGGGATCCACCGAGGGGATCAGAGAGAGGCGCGGGAATGCATTCTAACCATCCCGCGCACGGAGATAAATATGGTAGACCTTCTGGCTGGCGCCGAGGTGACAGACGACGGGTCGACACACAATGGTCTTAGGGGCAACCGCATGCTGGGAAACCAGACAGGTTCGCACCCGTTGACCTCGTCGAGTGCTGACCCCGCGAACATGGAACCCGATACGGGGGCTGGTAGCCTAGCTCCCGGCGCCGGGCTGGTGGACCCCAACCGGGGAAGCGACCGCATGCTGGAAAACCAGACAGGCCCGCTCTCCCTGGTTGACGAAAGTGCCGGACAGACCGAAGGCGGCACCGAGGCTGACCTCGACCTAGACAGGGGGAGAAGGGCTGGTAAAGACCCAGTTATCGAGGAAGACGAGCTCGACCCCCGAACCCAGTATGAGGAGAAACGGGGGACGAAGAGGGCCGAGTCTATGGACGAGGTTGAAGTCATCTTCGTGATGAAGAGACTTGTCAGAAATAGCTCCGGATTGGGAGGTGATTGCCGGGGCCTCTGAAGGTCGAGCTGACCAAGTTCTTCCGAGAAAACACAGACGTCTTTGTGTGGACCCACGAAGACATGATCGGCATCGACCCTCAGGATGCCTGCCACCAGCTGCAGGTCGACCCCACGGTCAAGCCGGTCGTGCAAAAGTGAAGGAAACTCGGCCCGGACCGACAGCGGGCCTTGGAAGAAGAAGTAATCACGCTCAAGGACAACGAGTATATCCGCGAAGTTCGGTATCTGACCTGGGTAGCCAACCCGGTACTTGTGAAGAAGAGTAGTGGGGCATGGCGCCTGTGCATCGATTTCTCCGATCTGAACAAGGCGTGCCCCAAAGACAGCTATCCTCTCCCCCACATCGATTACATGGTCGACGCCACCTCAGGGCACGAGCTGATGAGCTTCATGGATGCGTACTCCGGCTACAACCAGATCCCCATGCATCCGGACGATGAGGAACACACCTCCTTCTACTCGGCGCGTGGGTTGTATTGCTACACGATGATGCCGTTTGGGCTGAAGAATGCCGGGGCCACCTACCAACGCTTAGTGAATAAGACGTTTGCTAGTTTGATAGGCGAGTGTATGGAAGTATATGTAGATGACATGTTAGTCAAATCCGTGTACGCGTCCGACCATGTAAACGAACTCAATAAAATGTTCTCTATTTTGCGTGATTATTCTATGAAGTTAAACCCGAAAAAATGTACTTTTGGCGTCAGTTCGGGAAAATTCTTGGGGTACATCGTCAGCCAGCGCGGCATCGATGCTAACCCCGAGAAGATCAAGGCAGTGCAAGACCTTCGACCGCCGACGTCGATCAAGGGAGTTCAGAGCCTGACTGGCAAACTCGCCGCCCTGAGCAGGTTCATCTCAAAGTCCACCGACCGCTGCAAACCTTTCTTCGACGCCATCAAGAAAAATCACAAGTTCGAGTGGACACCGGCCTGCCAAAAAGCGTTATAGGCCATCAAGGAGACCCTCGGCCAAGCTCCGACGATGCAGAAGCCTCGCCCAAGTGAAATACTCTATCTATACCTGGGGATTTCAGAGGTGGCTGTAAGTGCTGCCCTGATCTGGGAGGAGGACTCAGGCCAATTCCCGCTCTATTACGTGAGCAAGGCCCTCCATGATGCCGAGCTGAGGTACCCTCCGATGGAGAAGCTTGCCTTTGGCTTGGTGACCACGGCGCAGAAACTGAGACCATACTTCTTGGAGTATTCGATCACTGTCCTCACAGCCTACCCGCTAAGACAGATCCTGCGCCGGCCCGATACTTCAGGTCGGATGGTCAAATGGGCGGTAGAGCTAGGGCAATACGACATCCACTACCGACCCCAAACAGCAATGAAGGGGCAGATACTATCGAACTTCATAGCCGAGTTCACACCGGGAGTCGAGGAAACGAAAGGCGAGGAACCTTGGGTGATGTACGTAGACGGGTCCTCCACTGCCGGACGAGCAGGCGAGGGGGTCGTCCTCGTGGATCTCCAAAAAAGGCTCTTCTGCCATTTGATCTAATACCTCTTCCCGAAAACCAACAATGAGGCCGAATACGAGTCATTGCTATCCGGGCTCGCTTTGGCCGAAGCCATGAGTCTGACCGACCTCACCATATACTCCGACTCAATGCTAATGGTCAAATAAATTTCTGGGGAATTCGAGGTCAAAGAACCAAGACTGGTTCCCTATTTGGGACTAGTGAAGAAAAAGCTGGCCAAACTCCGGACCCGAATAGAGCACATTCCTCGGACGGAGAATGTGCAGGCCGAGGCCTTAGCCCGCCTCGCTTCAAGCGCCGGGGTGGAAAGCGTCGAGTATGTACAAGTCGCCCATAAGGAACAACCCTCTGTGCTCGGCACCTCCATCCTAAGTGCCGGTCATACTTTCGAAGATAAGAAGCCGAACTGGATGGTCCCGATTCGGTCGTACCTCGAGACCGGTGCGTTGCCGACTGACCCAAATGAGGCCAGACAGCTCCGTACCCGGGCAGCTCGATTTACGATCGTGGCCGGTGAACTATTCAAGAGGGGATACTCGGCACCTCTGCTCAAATGCATAGACGAGAAAAGCGCCGAGTACATTCTCAAGGAAATCCACGAGGGCGTGTGCGGAAATCACTCCGGCGGATACGCCCTCGCTCACAAAGTCCTCAAGCAGGGATACTACTGGCCTAACAAAAAAAAACGCCCTGGACATGGCCCGAATGTGTACAAAATGCCAGACCTTCGCGCCTAATATTATCCAACCATCCCAACCGCTGAAATCAATATTCAGCCCATGGCCGTTCGCGAAATGGGGCGTCGACCTGATCGGCCCTTTACCCACCGGAAAGGGCGGAGTGAAGTACGCCGTTGTCGCAGTGGATTACTTCACGAAATGGGCAGAAGCCGAGCCGCTCGCTACCATAACCGAGCAAAAAATGATCGACTTCATATGGAAGTCCATCATATGTCGCTTCGGGGTGCCGAACTCGATAATCACTGACAACGGAAGACAGTTCGAAGGGAAAAAGCTGGAGGCATTTTGTGAAGAACATGGCATCAAACACTTCTTCTCGACACCCTACCATCCTCAATCCAACAGCCAGGTTGAAGCTGTAAATAAAATTATCAAACAAGGGCTCAAGGTCCGACTTGAAGCCGCGAAAGGAGCATGGTCGGAGGAGCTCCCAAACGTACTCTGGTCATACCGCACCAGAGCCAGATCATCCACCGGAGAAACGCCGTTCTCTCTGGCTTATGGGACCGAGGCAATGGTACCTGTCGAGCTCGGCGCCCCAACTTTTCGAGTAACCAACTTCGAAGAGGAATCCAACTCTGAGTCGTTAAGAGCAAGTCTCGACCTGATGGACGAGCACCGGTCACAAACCGAGCTCAGAAACGCAGCGTACAAGAGGCGAAGTGAGAGACACATCAATTCCCATGTCAAGTCGCGCTCCTATCAGGTCGGCGATTTGGTGTTAAAAAGGGTAACGGGGCCTGATCCCGAACCACTAAAGCCGAAGTGGGAAGGGCCCTACAAGGTCAGCGAGATCCTTCCCCACGGGGCCTACTGTCTCGAACACCTGGACGGCACTCCCCACCAATACCCCTGGAATTCGGCGTTTTTGAAAAAATTCTACCACTAGGTCTAGGACAATCTTGCAATTTCATTTTGTAATTTTACTCTGTAAAAAATGAACGAAACTTGTAAAGATATGTGATTTTTGTGTATTCGCGTTCGCTTTTAGTAAGTATAGATCGAGTTGAAGCGGCATAATTAACGTAAGGAACGAAGTGTCGGCCAGGATCAGTACGTTGACCTGGTCGGCACTAGCTGGGCTCAACTAGGAAGCCCAGTCAGGCCAATAATACCTCCCTAGTCCGAACGCGAGACCGGTCAGGTAAGCTACCACATAACTATGTGCAGGTCGGGTCAGTACGATGGCTCGGCCGGCACAAGCCGGGCTCGGCAAAGTAGCCCGGTAAGGCCACAGTCGCCAATGTAAGAAATGAACGACGTGCTCGAACGCGAAGCTCGACATGGCCAAACCGTCGCCTAATCCTACGGATGGATCGGACAAGTAATGCCCAAGTAAATAAAAAGTGCCGAGCCCAACCTCGAGGCTCGGCCAAATATATAAAAGTGCCGAGCCCAATCTCGAGGCTCGGCCAAATAAAAGTAAGAAATGCCGAGCCCAACCACGGGGCCCGACCGCAAAAATATCAAGCGCTCAACCCGGCACTCAAGCCATACTTCGAATAATTAGAAAAATTGCAAAACACACATGCGCGAAAACATAAAAATGCCATTCATTCATGTAACAAAAATAACATCCATTTCAAAACACTACAGATATCCATAATTCAAAACGGCTCGCAGGCCGATAAAAATGTTTACATTCAAAGCAGGACCACAAGCGGTCGACATAACGGCTCGCAAGCCAGTAAAGACCCTCAGAAAACGAGATCGGGGCCCTCATCGGCCACCTCAGCTTCAACCGCCACGTCGGTCGCCCCTTTACCTCTACCGGTTTGGTCCCCGAGGTTCCAACCCCCGCCTCGGCGTCCGCCGCAGCCGCAGCCTCCTCCGCCTCCTCTATCTCGGCGACCACAGTCAGCACGGCCCCGCGTCTCGGCTGGAACTCGGGGTCTGGGTCGGCCTCGGGCATGAATGGCTTATAGCCCGAAAGAAGCTCCCCAGGGGCCAACCGCCATGTCTGCGAGGAGGGGACGACGCCAAACTTCTCGAAGCCGACAATGACGTCGTCGGCCCAACCCCGAAGCCTCCGAAACACCGCGGCCTCGTCGGCGTCGACCTCACAAATCTGGCCCTCGAAGTCCAGGTTGTACCGGCCCACCTTCTCGGAGAGGATAGCCCTGAAGTCTTCAAGGGAGAGCACCCCGGCGTCGAGCCGCTGGAACAACCAATAGAGGTTGAAAGCCGCCGACATGTCCATACTCTCCCTCATCTCCTCGAAGAACTGGACTTGGACCTCGACGAACGTCATGGGAGGAGGCAGGGCGATGGGCTCGCCGTCAATCTGCTTCGCCGCCTCCTTCAGGAGACAGACCTGGGAGGACATCCTCTTCCCGAAGTCCTCAAGCTGGGCGACCACCTCGGCATGCTCTCGACGCATGCGATCCAGCTCCTCCGAATGACTTTTGGAGGCCTTGACCAGGTCGGCTTTATGAGCTTCCTCGACGGCGGCCACCTCGGCTATCCTCCTCTCCTCGCTGTCGGCCAGGGCTTTTGATAGCTCGGCTATGCTGGCATCCCAGACCCCGGTCGAGCGGGCCAGCTCCTCCCTGGCCTTGGCCGCGGCCTCCTCCACCTTCATCGTCGCCCCCTGCTAGAGGACGAGCTGATTCTCCAACATCTTTGCCCTTTTGGACTCGTCCTTCAGCTCGCTAATCCGACCTCTGCAGACCACGTGATCCTCTTCGAGTTTCCGCAACATGGACAAGCTCGACCATGGCTCGGCCCATGGTCGCCATGGCGTGAGAGGCAAGCTGGGGCAGGGAGAGCATGGGGAGGGCGACCTCGCGATGGGGGTCCACGAGGTCATGACGGTCCGTGCCGCTGACATCACCTGCTCGGCCAGGTTATAGGGATTGGGCAAGTCGAACGAGACCGCCGACCTGGAATTGATGAACCACTAGTCAGGAAACCGCTCGAGGCTCTTCCAGAGGCTGGCCTTGCGGGCCGGGTTCACTGGGAAGTAAGTAGAGGAGCCGGCCTGATGAACGAAGGCCGACGATTCCCTCGCGAGCGTGGTCCCTTCGGCCCCGGCCGATTTATTCTTCTTCGACGGCGGCGGGACCTCATCTTGCTGCCCGGCTCCCGCCCCTTCCTCGATATCCTCCAGCTCCTCCACCAGGAGCCGGCGCTTTCTCTGCCGCGGGGCAGCGTCTTGATTGGCGGACCCGAGGGGGCCTGGGCTTCCCGCGGAGGAACCACCTCGGCAGGCGACTTCGGTGGGGCGGGAGTCGAGGTCCCTGCCAAACTGGACCCCGAGGTCTTTTTCTTGCCCTGCCTCGTCAGGAAGTCCATTCGGCTGGCCATCTTCCGTTCTTTCAGCGAGCTGGGGTTGGCGCGTGCGTACTTGTTGGCCTCCTTGACCGAGCTGAACCCGCACTCACGAAGGAGAGGGTAGTACACTGGCCGACAAGAGCGGGAGACAGAGTGAGAACAAGCATAAGAGTGTATATACATGCACAAACACAACAAAGGAAAGGCAAAATACCGGGCTCGAAGGATTTGCTATTATATTCGGGACAGAGGCCGTGCAGGATCAAACTTTCTTCCGCGACGAGGTCCTTGTATTGGCGCTTCCCTTTGTCAATGCTCAACAAGGTCTTGACCTTCTTCACCAAATCGTCGCTCGCCTCAACTCGCGGATTGTGGACTGAAACGTAAATACCGACCTGTTAGCACAAAAATACACCTAATCAGAAGGGACGAATCGAACAAAAAGGATGACTTACAAGTGCCAGAGATGAGTGTAGTGGATGGATGCCGAGCAGCTTCGGGTGTCATCCACTCGCCGCCGACCCAGAACCATTTCGGCATATAGCCGTGCAGCGACTCAGGGACCTTGTGGACTAGGGACCTGTCCACACCCGGGGATACCGAGCTGTAGTAATTTCCGGTGTCCCCCGCTCTCTTGAAAACAATCAGGGCTTTTACGTCGTCACTGGTCGGGTCGGCCCAGCCCTGCTGGCGAAAGAGTACGATGAGGCCGACCAGACTGGCGAAAACGGTCGGCACGAGTTGACTAATGCCAATGTCGAGACCACAAAGGATGTCGTTCAGGGCCCCGGGTAAAGGAAACCGAAGACCGAGCAGGATACTCGAACGGTACACACCGATGCAACCTGGCGGGGGGCAGTGGATACGCTCACCAGCGTAGGGAGCGAAAATTCGAACCCCGGGACCAAAGCAGGCCTTCCCCCTCAGCTGAGCGAGGTCGACATCCCTTAACACCGACGCGGTCGTCCAAGTAGCTGCCGAGGCGGTGCACGGCCAGACGCGGGCAGGGCGGCACCAGCATCCGGGGGGAGCTGTGGTCGCGGCTTCAACTGCGGCATCGGTTTCGGCATCTTCACGACCCATGGGCACCCGCTCTCGCCCGCGAGTGTCGCCCTGAAGTGTTTCTTCCACCAGCTCGGCGTCGACATCAGACTCACCGGGAGAGACGACGCCGGTCTCGTTCTCAACCTCCTCAGCATTGGATTGGCCGGACCCGAGATCAATGATCTCGATCGTGGGAAAGTCCGGGTGATCCCCTCGGCGCGTGCCCGACGTCTCCGCCGCCGACGTCACGCGGACGGCCGATATCGGAGTGACCCTGAGTGGCTGCGCCACCTCTGCTGACGAAGGAGAATAAACCACCAACTCGCCGATCTCCTCCGCCGAAAACCCCTCACCGCCGGCGGGAAGACCGGCCGCGAAACCAGGAAAATTCGACATATCCAAAGAGGAAAGAAAAAAGAAAGACAAGAAAGAAAAACGGAATTACCGGTGTGGAAATCGCGAAGAAAGTCGCAGAAATCTCGAAAGTCGCCTTAAAGTCTTGCTCGAAAATTTAGTTGCTCTGAGATTCGGTCGCTCGAAAATTGCAGGAGTAGAAAACTTCTCAAGGAAGATGATGACCCGTATATATACGCGCTAAGGACCAATCACTACATCACACGTGGCATAGATTTTGGATTTCAAAATTGGTGGCGTGATCCGACGGCTGGTAGAGAAACGATCCGACGATTCCTAAAAGACCGCGTAGGTGCCACGGGCCTCAAAAGTTGTCGCTTCGCATAAACGACACGCCACTTGACGCGAACCAATCGACGAACAACACGTGGAAAGGTTCTGAACCGGCGCGACTTTTCATGATCGACAGGAAGCGTAACGGTCACGACGCACTAAATGACCCGTCGCTTCGGGTCCGGGAAGGACGTGCGTGGTGACGGGAAATAATTTATCAGAGTAAGAGTTACGCGCCAACCTCGGATGTATTCCAAGAAAGTGACCTCACAGAGGATGCCGAGGGCACCCCCTCTGAGCTCGGGGGCCTGTATGTTGACACCCGAGCTCGCCCCCAAAAGAAACCGGACAAGGCAGCTTCGAGAGCCGAACAAGAGACCCGGTCTATCGCGCAGGTGCCGAGCTGAACTCCGAAACTTTTTGACTCTTACACCCCCGCGAGTCCGACCGTTAGCCCGGCATTTGCGACAGTTAAGTTCCGGTGCCGGTCTGATAAGTGACGATCTGGAGGAAGGCTCCTCGAAACCGGAGGAGCAAAAAGGAGACAAGAGCCGGCCTGAGGTCTCAGAACGGATCTCCAATGAGGAATGCCGATCTTGATACAGTATAATAATGCCACTTGGAGAGTAATCATTGGTGATTGGACGGGGCATCCTAGCCTGCTGACCTACCTCCTCTAGCCAAGACATAAAGCCTGCCAGCATTAAATGACCCCCATGTAGGCATTAAATGCCTGTCAGGCAATGATGAGGAAAACCTCAAATCGCATTGAATTCTGTCAGGGAGGCGTTGGACGGCTCTGCAAGAACACTGTGTGACAAGACCGGTGAACAGTACCTGAATAGTGCCACATTTAAGGCCACTATAAATAGCAGCCCACTTCATTTAATTCTGGGTTGTTAAATTCCCAACTTTCAGACTTTCTCTTTACTTTCTCTCTCTAGACTCGTATAAAAACTTTGTAAGAATTGTTGGGTTCGCTAGTACCGTACGGGCTGTACGCAGCGGAATTTAAAATTTTTAAAGTAAGTATTTATCGTATAAATACAACACCCGTACATACTAATTGCGAATTAACTGATCGTCATCTTTAAAACATGCATCATATACAAATTTTGATTTGTTACTATAAAGTAAATACTAGTAAAAATATTTACCGAATGTCTTGAACTCCTTCACTATTGATGATGGATGAGGGAATCGGTTCCCGGTTGTAACTTCAACGACTTGAGGTTACTC